>VYXF01006666.1:302345-354795 GCA_013397295.1 Polioptila caerulea
GTGGCCGCGCAGGCGCAGGGCAGGGCCGGGCCGGGGCAGCCATGGTGTACATCTCCAACGGTGAGGGGCTGGGGGGGCCATGGTGTACATCTCCAACGGTGAGGGGCCGGGGGGGCCATGGTGTACATCTCCAACGGTGCGGGGCCGGGCCGGGGGCTGGGCACCGCCCGGCGGGGCAACGGGCCCGCGGTGGGCAGAGCGGGGCCTCAGCGCCGCCGCTGCCGGGACAGCCCGGCAGGATCGGCCCGCTGCCGGTGTCGCGTCAGCCCGCGCTGCCCTGCGGCCTGTGGCCGAGCCGTGTCTGCTTCTAAAGCGGATTTAGGGACCTTGACGAGTCCAAGTGCGTGCTGCAGACGCGGGGGGCGTCCCAGGGCAGCACTTGAACCGCGTACGGGGAATCGGACACTGCCCTGGTGCTTTCTGTAGGTTTCCCGGACGTAGAGCCTCTTGGGGCGGTGCTGACCCGTTCGGTTCAAGTACTTGGGCAATAACCTGCAGAAAACGAAACTCGCTGCCATGAAGTGCAGTTTCACCGTCCCAGCTGCAAACTCGGGACTTAGCAGGTCTGATTTTGTGTAATGTGCTGTACAGTGTCACGCACTGAACGTCACTGGATGTTTGTATCTGGATATGTTACAGGACAAGTTTTGGATAACCAGAGTCGGGCTCCCTGGAGTTTGTCATCTATAACAGATTTCTTCTGGTCAATAGCAGATTTTGTGGTTCTGTTGTAAGTAGAAGTTAATTCTTTTGGTGAGCTTCATTTTAGATTTGACATAGTTACACAATGCTATCAGTAATACAACAGTAAAAATGTTGTATTTACTCTCTAGCTTTCCATACGTATTAATGCTTCACTACAACTCTGTGGTTTTGTTTATTAAGCACAGTATACTTAACAAAAAGTGCATTTGATACTGCAAAAAGAAAATACACACTTTTGTTAAAAAGCATCTACTACCTGATCAAATAATTAAGCTTTTTGGAGAATTTCTACTGGTGACAATAGATTCTGACTGTGTAAAAGCAATCACACAACAGTAAACACAAATTTGTGGCCCCAGATCAAAGCCAGTTAACAAACAGAAAGTTCATGTGATGTATTCAATGGCTATTAGTGATTTCAATTGCAAGTTTATGCTTTATGCATTTCTTGCATATTAACAAGAAAGCTAGACTTTAGGTGTCCCTGTAATTTGAAATAATTTCAGGTTTTAGTTTTATATTTAGACGACAAATTGCCAAGATTTAAACAGTGAGAATGAGAAGATACACTGTTCATTCCTGGACTGTTTTTCAGGCCATTTCTTATCTTCCAGTCAAAAAATTAAAAAACTGTAGCTATCAATTCACCTAACCCTTGTTTTAATTTTTCAGTTTCCAGAGCATTATTCAACCAGATTTGAGAAGAAGAGGCTACACATCTTCCTCCTATTCAGGATACCATGACGGCAGAGGGTATTTTTTTCATATTCACCCCAGTATTTTCCCCTATCTTGGTGACGTGACATGAATCTGTGTAGATTGCAGTTGTGATTTGCATTGAATTGGGTTGTGCAGAAAGGCTAAAATGGTTATCTGCACTATTGTTGGTAACAATACACAGCTTTGGACAGCTGCAATAGGAGTGCAGACTAACACTCCCTGAAAATATTTTTGAAGCATGCCTAGGAGACAAGATACATCTTTGTTAAAATTCTTTTCTTTGACATGTTTATACTCAGCATTTGACTTGCATTAGTGCAGTCATTTCTTGTATTACATTACCTGCAGATAAAGCAAAACACTGTTATAGGGGTATCATTTCTATGAACACCACAGCCTAAGTGTTTTGTAGGACTGTGTAAAAGCATCAGTGATCCAAAGCCTTCTCACATCACACAGCAGTAGGGAAACAGGAGAGGATTTTCCTGAAAGTGGGTTGGGGTTTTCTTACAGCTTTTCAGATGAAACTCAGCTTTTTCAGAGGTTCATACTTTCTCATTACTGAAATTTGGAGACAGTGTTACTGTATTTTTAGTTGAAAAGTTTAATGACAGTAGAATTCCTTTCTTTTCCAGGCCTCCAGCACATCCGCGTCGTAGGATGGGCCGAATAAATCATTGGGGTGGAGGCCCCAGTCCACCACCAATGGCTGGAGGTGGATGAGGAAGGTAATTCCAAATCTGCTGGATCCTGCTTTGAAGGGTTTGGGCTTTTTTTAATAGCAGTGTTAATTCAGGGTTAAGGTAGAATGGAGTGTTTAGTCTTCCTGCTGCAGAAGTTAGCAAAACAGGAAAATAATCAAAATCATTCAATAATAAAAGCATTAAAGATACTCCCAGTTAAGGTGAAAAAAAGCAGGGGGAAGGGATTTTAAAAAGGATTTTGGTTTGGGAATGGTGGGCTTTCACTTTTAATTGCACAGAAGTTAATACACAAAGTGTGACAAAGATTTTTAAGCACAGGTGATAAGTTACAGCTTCTTACCTTTTTTGGCAGCCAATTTAAAGATCAAATTGTTAGAAAATGAAGCTTTGCATGCATTTCTAATAGTTCTATGACATGTGAGGGGTTTTGGTTAAAGTTGATATTTCTCAACATAAAAGAAAGAAAAAAATAAAGTTGTTACAAGACAGTAAAAATGGGGGTTTTTCCCCTGTTACAATAATACAGCCATACCAATTTTGAATTCCAGTAAAGTGTAAAAACCAGAATTGCTTAAAAATAGAGGTAAAAGTAAAAGAGGTTTTAAATTTCTTACAGCTGCCTGACAATTTAATTCTGCTTAATAATTAGTTTGGCTGCTACGAGTTACAGCTGACATTGAGTGTATTTACAGTATGGTTTCATTTACTTTAAGACTTAAATAAACAATCCTTGTTTTTCATCAGTCACTCCCATTGTTACTATAATAAAAGTTACAAGGAAAAAAACCCATGCAGGTGGTTAATACCTATAAACCTTGTAGGAAAAGGTTCATGTACCAGGGAACACATATTTCAGTTCACTAGTACAAGGATAAACTTCTTCCAAGTGGGAGAAAAACCCCAGGACATTGTGGTGTTTTTTTCTTGCTGAGTAGACACAAGGCCAGCAAAGACTCTGGAGGTGGCTTTTGGGTAATCCCAGCAATTCCCTGCTCAGAAATAAAGTTAGCAAGTCTTTAGCACGTCTCATTTAGCTAAATTCAAAACAGTATTATTTTAATTTTTTAACCTAATTTTATCTCACAAAGAAAGGCCTCTTTAAATGTACTGTTATTACTTTATGTTTTAGGTAAACGCCTGCTGAAGAGGCAGGCACAAGCATACACATCTGCCAGATGAAAGGAAGAAGAGTTTAGTGGTGGACCAAGTGGGGGTGTGTATGCCTGACTGGAAGCTGTTCTGTGATAGAAGCAGATTAATGAAGTTGTGCTGGGAACTCCTTCTTCAAGGATCCGGTGTAACTGAACCACGGTTTCATTAAATATATGTTTACTGTCTAAAGTCTTTGTATAGTTTCTGAACATTTTACTGTAGTTGCAAAGTAATAAGTAAATTATATTTGGCTTGTCACAAGGCTGATTTTCTCATCATTTTTAGAAACTGAAAAAATCTGAAGTACAACAGGCTTTTGCTATTCAGATGAGAAAAAATACATATTTACAGGTGATACAAATGGCCCCTCAAGAGTTAAAGCTGCACTTCCTAAGAGGTTTTGTATTCACTGTCTCAGGACAAACACTCTGTACTTTGCTGTATTTTCATCGTATTAATGATACTCTGAAACAGTAAGCAGTTAACAAATTTGTTTTACAACCCTTGCTTCACTAAGGCCCATAATGGGTTTTATAACAGAAACATCTCTTGAAACAGCTTCATTCTCCACTACAAACTTACTGAAATGTATAAACAAATTTACTGTACAAATTTGGGGGATTTTTAACAATAAAATTAGGTGGTGATTTTATTACATGAAGAAAGAAGAGGTCATCTCAAATACTGACAGCTATCCCAGAATAGTTGTTTTCTTTCAAATAATAACTTATCTTTTATCTAATATACCCCTTTTCTGGATGGGAGTTTCTCCTTGGAGTTAATTTGGGATTTGTGGGTTTGGGGTTTTTTTTTTGCTTAAAGAGGGCTGCACCTATTTGAGAAAAAATTAGCTGACAAGAATCCAGATTAAATTATTTTCCACACAGTGCCACTGCAAATTTTTTACTTAAACCTCCTTAATAATTTCTTGTTAAGGAAATATTGCTGTCTGACCATGCAAGTGCCACTCTGGCAATTATATCCACACTCCATAATCTGCTATCAAAACCTGCCCTGCTTGACTCCCTACACACCACAGTCACAGTCAGACCAGGTTTCCTTACCAGCTCAATCCCAGGTTAGCCAAAGCAGAGTCTCAGTCGTCCAGAGCCTTAAAATAATTTAAACTTGGTGCAATAAGTAAATTGCAACAACAGATGCCTCCAATGAGGGACGCCGAACAAAGGAACCCTTGGCCTTTTATACCCTCAGTGTAAGCATGGCAAAGCCTGGGGGTCCCGGGTCGCTGCCGTGCCTGGTTCCCTCCCCTGGCTGTGCCACAGTCCCGCGGGCTCTCTGCTGTACAAAGGGCAGTCCATGGCCTCTCACCCGGGGCTCCTGCCCCCACCCCGACCTCAAGGAGCAGCTCGAACTGCAGCTGCACCCCGGCCTACCTGCACGGAATGTATTCCTTAACACTCGTCAGCCAGAAATTAATCAACAACGCCCCTCAATTAATCAACAATGCCCCAGCAGCTCCCACTCCTACCACACCTACCCAACACAAAGTTCCCGTCTTTTACGCTTGGCTGTGTAATGGTAACTTTCAGCCTTTACAAACCACATCTCCCCGAGCTCCAGTCAAACACCCCATCCGCACACTTTATACAGGAACGCGCTGCCCACAAACAGGGACGCTGGTCATCGCTAGTCCTTCACAGCTGTACCACGTACCCCAGCTGTACTACAGCCTTTGTGGAGAGGCGTATTTTAAGCTGTTGGAGGGCCGCATCCCCCCTCCTGCAGCCCCACCAGCAGTACCAGTCCAGCTGACAGCGTTTGGCTGGTGCTCCACCAGACCCGCGGCAGCGGCGGGGCCGCTCCCCAGGCTCCCCGTGCCGCTGCTGGGCCCCTCAGAGCCGGGGCAGGCCCCCCGCACCCCGCCACAAGCGGGGCCATCCCGGGCAGCGCCCCGGAGCCGCCGAGCCCCGCGCCGGTCCCCGCTCGAGGGGCGGTGCCGGGCCAGGGCCCGCCCGCTTCCGCCCCGCGCCGGGCTCGGCGCCGCTCGGGCCCGGCACACGCGGCTTCCGCCCGGCCGGAGCATGACCCAGGCGGAGAAGGGCGAGGCGGAGAACGGCAAGGACAAGGAGCGCGACCGGGAGCGCGAGCAGCGCGGCGTGAAGCGGCCCATCGTGCCCGCCGCCGTGCCCGAGTCCCTGCAGGAGGTGAGGCCCGGGGCCGAGCGGCGGCTGCTCGGGCGCTGCTCCCTCCCCGCTGGGGCGGGCCCGGCCCGCGCTCGCCCTTTTAAAGGCCTGCGGAGGGGGGTGTGGTAGCGCCGGGAGGGCTCCCGGTGGTCGCGGGGACTCGGTCTGACTCCGTGCGCGTTGTGCTGCTTTCAGCAAATACAGAGCAACTTCATCGTGGTGATCCACCCCGGCTCGACCACCCTGCGGCTCGGGCGGGCCACGGACACGCTGCCCGCGGGCATCCCGCACGTGATCGCGCGGCGGCACAAGCAGCCGGGCCAGGCGGCCTACAGGGACAGCTGGCTCCTCCGGGACGGCCTCAACGTAAGCGCCGCGCAGAGCCCGCGGGTCCGTCCCCTGTCCCGGGGCCGTTTGCTCTGTTGTGTCGGGCCTATGTGCCCTCCATCCTTCCTGGTTTTCCGGAGGAGAATACATCTCCAGGCAAACTTGCTTTCACCCTTTTAAGGACTGTAGATGTCACCTGCTGAAGTTAGTAGGCTTGGGCCAGTCTTTGCGTTTTATTTGATTTGTTTGCCATGAACTAAATCTAAAAGATTGATCGGTTGAGGGTTTGTGTATGTTGATTTCCCTGTGCTCTGGTCTGGTACCACACTCAGTATTTCTTCTGATGGAATGCCAACTCTAGGGTTAGAATCAGACTTCTGCGTTTGTGAATGTGTTGGTTACTGGTTAGTTTGTGAATTGAGTAACACAGCAAGTCATTTTAGTCCAGCCTGGTCAAAAATATATATGTAATACTCTTGTTTGTAATCTGAACCTGTAAAAATCAAATTAACATCTCTAATATTGAACACCACTTTTAAATAATGAAGATCTATTTAAACATTTTTGCTCCTACTTCATGTGTCTGTATTTAAGTAGACAATGGCCTGAGCACATCACTGGAGATGAAGTCCAGCAACCATTAAAAGCAGTTAAAAGATTCAACTTGACTTGAATAGCTGTTGGGAACTCTAGCATAAAAAATAGTTTATTTAAAAATAAACATAAGTCTATTTTGCATTGTACAAACGTTTGTTCTTTCTACAGTCTATCAACCACAGTAATGATTTCATTGTTTCCTAATAACTTCACTATTGCCAGTGTACAGATATGGTTTGAAAGTATTTACATTGCATATTTGGGGTTTTCCTTAGAAACCTGAAAGCACTGAGCAGAGACAAAATGGCCTTAAAATGGTGGACCAAGCAATCTGGTCCAAAAAGATGTCGAATGGAGCGAGGCGCATACCAGTGTCACCTGATCAGGTAACTCATTCTTAAGTCATTCTTATTAAATTGTTCATTCATCAGTCCTTGGCTGTGATGCTGTGCTTCAGTAGACAAGAAGAGATGCCCCTTCTAGACCAAATATGCATGGTGCTATTGTGTTACCTAACTCCAAAAATGTGAGAAAATTAAGATTTAAAATGTTTCCTCAAGGGCTGGGTTCGAAGGGGTGTTTCATTTTTCTTCCATGCATAAAAAGTGACCGGTAAAATATTTATCAACAGGATGTGGTTTGGTTACATTTCAGGCCAGGTCGTACAACAGACAGATGAGGCCTGCCATTTTGGATCACAGCTCTGGGGCCAAGTGGACAAACACATCAAATCATCCTGAATTTTTGGTGGGAGAAGAGGTAAGATTGATATTCCTGCTGAATGAGGCTTCATGTGTTTTAAAGCAGCCATTGATCAGCTGCAGTCTGCTCTAGTGTGTACTGAAAGATGTGTAAAGCTAACCAAGCAAAACTGACAAACTTTACTGTGGAGTAACTGAGTATTTGTTATCATTCAGCTAGACAGGAGGGTTTCCCCCATTTGCTTAACAAGTACCTTGGATGCCTTGCTGCTATAAATCAGGGTTTTTGCAGGGAGTAGGTGAGAACTTTACCCATATGGCATAATTTAGAGAAAAGGCAAGAAACTGATAAAAGTATCACTACGTGGAGTTGCTGCTGAGTAACTTGATATTTGTGGGCTTCAAAGTGTTTAAATTATTTTAGTTTCTAATATGAGGTCATGGAAAAATTTATCTTATGAATCATCTTTATAGATGTCTTTGGGTAAAAACATTCAAGCAATATAAATTATGTATTTGCTGTCTTTTTATTTTAATGGTTTATAATCAAGCCCTATTACAAAGAAATCTGCTGTATTTTTGTCACATCAGTCTGAGCTCTGCAGTGTCTTCTTGTATCTGCTTCTGAAATACTTTTCTTCCCAGTTGTTACTCATTTTGTTGCATTTTTTTTTTTCTTTTTGGGAAAGCAATGCCCAGAATGTAATCTCTTATTTTCAGGCACTGTATGTTAATCCATTAGATTCTTATAACATCCATTGGCCCATTAGAAGAGGGCAGCTGAATCTCCACGCAGGACCTGGTGGCTCCCTCACTGCAGTACTGGCAGACCTGGAAGTTATTTGGTCACATGCAATACAAAAATACCTGGAAATACCACTGAAAGACCTAAAGGTGGGCTGTGAGCAGCACATTCATGTGATGTGTGCTGTATCCATTTCTCTAAGTGTTATTGTAACATAACTTGCTGTTATTGGTAACCTCTTAGTGGTGCTTTTGTTAATAAATCTGCTTCTTTCTGCTGGTGAGCAGGGTTCCCAAGACTTCATCTGGAATTTTGTCCATGTATTTAAAACAAAAGCTGTTAGTAGAACTTCTAACAAGGATGTTTAGAAATCCCATGATAAACATTTCACAGTCTTAGTCTTTGTTTGGGGGATTTTTGTTGGCTGTAAAGGAGGCACCTGGGGAAAGTTTGTCTAATTCTTGTATAGTTACTTATCCTTGCCAAGTAAGTGTTTGTCTCATGCCTGATGTACTTTTAAACATTTTAATGGCTATAGACTCTTGGCACATTTTTTAAAGTACTAAAAATCTTCCCCTTTCCTAAAATTTTGTTGTTGGTTTTTTTTTTTTTTAATAAGTTTTATATCAAACTTTATTTGAGAGCTGGCTTTAATTTACTGTTCTTGTCTTCAGTACTACAGATGCATTTTACTAATTCCAGACATCTATAATAAACAACATGTGAAAGAGCTGGTAAATATGATCCTAATGAAGATGGGCTTCTCAGGTAAAAACCATAATGAAGCAAGTGCTTAATGATTAATTGCATAGAGATTTCTTTTTTTTTTTTCTTTTAAGTCATATTTTTGCACATCAGTCCCAGGTTAGCTGGGACTAGCATCCTCATCTTTTGCCAATCACGTAACTGCTGTCGCTTTTAAAGGGGCAAAATGGTTGGCTAATATTGAAACAAGTTTTTGGGTTTCCTGTTATGCATTCCAGCTGTGGGCTTCTCATTCAGCTGAGGTAAAAGTAGAAAGAATCTGATTTCTTAAGTATTTGTAAAATGCAGGATTGTGTAGAAGGTCAGACTAAAAACTCTGGTACTTCCCAGGTTTAAGTATGGGCTTGTGACACAAATGTAAAGGTGGATTGTAGGGGAAACAGAGGGTCAAATTGGACCCTCATAACTACTTAAAGACCACATCTGAAATGCTAATAATAATGCTATTTGACAAAAAACAGAAAAAATTTAGCAAAATTAATGTACATCTAGTACATCTGTACTTAATGTACATCTAGTAGCCAAGACCCTGCACTACCAGATAAAAAAGAAATAATTAAAATTTGAAGACAGCATCTTAAATCTTGTAGAAAAAGGATCATTTGACCCTGCTCTTAGCTTTTTTTCAGGACTTTTAAAGCCTTACCCAATAAAAGTATCTGAGTACCCCCCACCTCATCTTCACTAAATATACAGGCTTTCAATGCAGAGCCAGGCTATTTGTAGATCTTCTAAAAGACATTAAAATGTCTTTTAAATGTCAACAACATTACTGTAAAATTTGGCATGAATTTAATCTTTTCTCCTCTTGCTAGGAATTATTGTACACCAGGAGTCTGTCTGTGCTACCTTTGGAAGTGGTCTGAGCAGTGCATGCATTGTAGATGTGGGAGATCAGAAGACAAGTGTTTGCTGTGTAGAAGATGGTGTTTCCCATCGTAACACCAGGTACCTTAGAGCCTGCAGAATTATTATAATCATGGACTTACTTGCTTACCAAAGATTTGACTTCTAAAAGGAGACAAAACTTCTATAAATATAGGGGTTTGCTTATTCTGAGGCATTTAAAAGAGTCAGCTGTTACCATGTGAACCTTAAAGAATTATTTTTGAAAGAAGAAAACAGGCAGAACTGATCAGAACTGTGTTCTGCAAGCTCTATGGAAGTCATGATCCCAGCATGTCTAAAATCTTCCTAGCATTCCTCTCCCTATCACTGCAATCAGCCAGTATTTCAGCAACTACATAAAAAGATCCTTTTCTTCTCTGTGCTTTAGGCTGTGCCTTGCATATGGAGGATCTGATGTGTCAAGGTGTTTTTATTGGCTTATGCAACGAGCAGGATTCCCATACAGAGACTGCCAGTTAACTAATAAGTTGGATTGCCTGCTACTTCAGCACCTAAAGGAGACATTTTGTCATCTAGATCAGGTGAGAAGGGGCAAATCATGTGTTATCCAAGTAATAAGTAATTTTTTTTTCTCCCTTACAGAATGTTACCTTGGGGAGCCTTTTTGTGAGTCCAAGTGAATTGTAAATATTTTACTCAGGAGAATACTGGCAAAAGCTGCAGAAGCTTTAGACTTGAAATGTTTGTAATTTGGTTTATTCTTCCTCTAGCTGAAAGGAATCCCAACCCTTAGAAAGATAATTTCTTTGTTCCTATTGCTGAAAGAAGCTGCTAATAATTGCATACTTGCTGGTTTCCAACTTCAGTTCTGTAAGATCTGCCAGCAGGTCTCTTCTTCCTGCAAAACCCTCATTGTAGAGGCTTAGGCATGTGGAAAGTTGTCTGGCAGATCATGGAAAAGACTTTAAAAAACTCAAGAATAGTTAAATAAAATCCATAGTTAGAAGAGAGTTTTGTTACTTTTTGTTGTTTTCTGTAGTTAAATAGATTATGCAGCTTGATAAATATAAAAGACACTTTCTGGTTTGTTTGTTTGTTTCCATTGTTACAGGCCATAGGATATTTCTGGATTACAAGACCACGAGTTCCAAATTCGGCATCCGGATTCTCCAGCTTTATTGTACCAGTTCCGATTAGGGGATGAAAAATTACAGGTGATTTTGAAATTAAATTACAAGTATATTGAGCATTCAGACTCAGAGCCTCGATTTGTATCAGTCCAGTGCTGCTAAGCCCATGTGATTTATGAACTGTTCCATAACTGTGCTTGTAGATAAAATTAATTCCTCCATGGATGAGTGGGCCTAATGCAGCACTGGTGGATGCACAAGACTTTCTGAGTAGCTTTAGCCACCATGGTTGTTGCTTCATCTAAATATGATAATTATCCTTCAAGTGCAAAGCATTAATGTTGATTTTGTGAGTTTTTCAGCTCACCACTGAATTTTCTAATTTTGTAACAAACTACATTTGAGTACTTATTTATCATACAATGCCAAATCTGTAAAGAAACTTGTGTATTTGTTGGGATTTTTTTAAATTATAAAAAACAGAAGACACTTTAGTATTTTGCAAATTGAAACGAAACAGAAAAGAAACACCTCTATTTAATTTTTAATTGTGAGAGAAATAGAACTAGACTTTTCTTTTACCTGTAGTTAATGCCAAAAGAAGGAATACTGCAGTAAAACAATGCCAAATCTCTCTTCAGGCACCCATGGCTCTGTTTTATCCAGCAACTTTTGGAATTGTTGGACAAAAAATGACAATTTTGCAGCACAGATCACAAGGTGACCCTGAGGATCCTCATGATGAACATTATCTACTGGCTACACAAAGTAAGCAGGAGCAGGTGTGTGATTGCTGGTTTTATTTTCCATTAACTATCATTAAATTGGAGGATAAAATGAGGACTCATTAGCTCACCTCAGAAATCAGAGTTTGTCATCTCAGTCCGAAGTATTAAGGAATAAATTACAAGTAAGTAGTTACAGATGCCTAAACAATTCTTTAATTAAAAGTGTTAATTTTTAAAGTCTAAAGAGGCTTCATATTAAGAGATTGATCAATCTGATGGAGTTCAAAATAAGCCCTTACCTAGAACATGAGGATTAAAATGAAAATTAGATGAGGTAATAATGCAGGGCTTAACCTTGCTGTGCAAAAAGGTGAAGGGAAGTACAATGGTGCTAAGTTAAGTCTTTGTACTGTTCTGTAACTTGCTATGGCCTTTTTGCATTTTTCATCTTTCAACTTGTTTTCTCATTTTAAGTCTGCAAAAGCTACAGCTGACAGAAAATCTATGTCAAAGCCTGGTGCATTCGAGGGAGAACTGAGAGGCCAATCCTCAGACATTTCAGAGAGGATCTACCCACAGGAAGTGGAACTGGGATCGTCCCAGGGTGACTGTATGATACCTGGCAATGACTCAGATGAGCCTTTAACTGCACACATGTCCAGGAAAACTGCTATTTCTCAGTTTGAAGGCAAAGCCTTGGGTCTGGACAAAGCCATCCTTCATAGTATTGACTGCTGTGGTAAGAATTACATTTGTACAAGTCTGTAAAATAGACCTAGGATGGATTTATGTGACTCCTATATTTCACCAAAGAAAGATGTGTCCCTAAGTTTTCTCTCTTGGAGAGTAGCTACACTGTTTCTTATGCTTGCATCTTTGCTGATGTTTCTTGAGCTGCATGTCTAAAGAATAGAAGAAAAAATTTAAAAGCAAACATCAGTTTCTATCTGGTTTGACTTGCACTAAATTAACTGTAGTACAAGCTATATTGACTTTAAAAAAACAGATATATTTCTATATATTCATTCCAGCATCTGATGATACAAAAAAGAAGATGTACAGCTCCATCTTAGTAGTGGGAGGAGGCCTTATGTTTCATAAAGCTCAAGAGTTTCTCCAACATCGAATTCTCAACAAAATGCCACCTTCTTTCAGAAGAGTTGTTGAAAATGTTGAGGTCATCACAAGGCCTAAGGTAACTGATAACTAAGTAGTCAGTAAACTATGATTGGTTGAAATCTTTGAAAGATTAAAAGAAAACAATTCTTTCAAAATCCCAGAGTAGCTGAATATTTGAGATCTAAGGGAGCTTTCAACCAGCACTGGCTGGTTAGAGGTAGAGGCATAGCAAGAGTGTACTGGTACAGATCACTGAAGTGTTTATTAGTTCAAGGCCCTGTTCTTAAAGAAGCAGTTAGTACTGGCCCATGAAGGTAGCCTGTCTCCCAAGCAAGAAATTGTGATTTTTTAAATTTTTTTTTTTATCAAGACAGTAGAAAAATAGGCATTGAAATTAATTTTCATCTGGCATTGATCAGGCAAAACTTGTAAATATGCTTCTGTCTATTTCAGAGCCTCCATTACTGAAGGCAAGATGTTCATGATGTGCTTAGAAAGCAACTTAAAACAAAAAGTGACTTCCCAAAGCATCTTGAACATCGATTAAATATTTTTATCTCACTATTTTTTCCTGGATAATACTGACAATCTTTCCTCCTCCCCTACCCCATCAAATTCTAACTGGTGAATACTGTTGGAAAAATAGGATACAACTTGGGAGAACTATGCAAAATGAGACCAATGATTGTGTGCAATCTGTGTTTTGAATTTAGGATATGGATCCACGTTTAATTGCCTGGAAGGGAGGTGCAGTTTTGGCCTGTCTGGACACAACTCAGGAGCTCTGGATATACCAGAGGGAGTGGCAGCGTTTCGGTGTCAGGATGTTACGGGAGCGAGCTGCCTTTGTGTGGTGATGGAGGTGGTTACAGAGGAACCTGCAGGAACTTCACTGAAGATTCCTTTCCCATAATGCCCTTTTTTTCCAGGGCACATGAATTGATCTCCTGCTAGTATATATATATATATTTTGTATTTTATTAATATTAACTTCAACTAAGATTTTTCTGGAAGTGTTGTAAAAAAACAAAAAACTTACTGAATTCACTTGACTTCAGCTACCCATCATCTTTTGAATTGTATGCATTGAATTCTGCATACAGAGTATCACTGTCATCTCCAAAGGAACTATATTTATATTATACAGGTTGTGTATATTAAAATTGCACAATGTACAAATTTAAGGTATTAAATATTATGTGACAGATGTTAAGCCAAGATTCATTCCAGAAACATGTACACAGAAGCAACAGCTGAAGAGTGCAGCTGTGGGTTTAATGTAATATTCTGATTCCTATTCTAATGTTACCAGGAGATGAGGTTGTTATATAAGTTATCATTAGGGTAAAAGTGAAGTGAAGAACTAAAACTACAGTCACTGTATTTTACTTAGGTAATAAATTATTTTATTCAGTTGAAAGAGAAAGAATTTGGAAGTGGAGTATTTTTTTCTTGCCCTGTAGTTACCTTTGAAATCTTTTGTTAGCTTTTCATTATCCATTGTAGAGTCCAGTTTTTTTCCTATTTTACAAAAATCAATATAATACACCCAAAAGACCTAGCTGCAATTTCATACAGCCAGCACATCTTCCAGTTTCATTCCACCTGAGGGCAGCAAGGCTGCACTCCTTGAGCACCCTGCAACCCCAACCAAACCTGGTTTGGTAGGGCAGCTGCCTTCACCAGCACAGGGCTGGTGTGAACTGAAACATTGAAGCTGGAGCTTCCTGAACAAACTGGAGAGCATTCCTATTGCAATAAATTCCTAAAAGGTAGTCTCTTTTAAATAACCTTATCTAAAAGGATGCTTGCAGCAAAACTCTACAGAATAGAAAAGCTCAAGAAGATGAGAGCTCTTACCTCAAACTGAGATGGCCTCAGCAGAGACACAGTCACAAGTAGAGCAGCAAGGAGAAAACACATCCTCCAACTGAACTGATTGTGAAGAGCTCTAGAAGAGAAAAAATCACTTTGCAACAAGTCTCTGAAAGCTGTCATCAGTTATCATAATAATATTTATCAATATATGGTATCTATGGATTCATTTATGTGTGTTTTAATAGAATTTAGAAAAGACGCACACAGAATTATTGAAATTATCACTTCTAATATGCACACCTAGAAAGTGTGCTAAAAAGCAATGCAAAATGATTAATCATCAATATTAGAGGTGTGGATTACTTAATTTACTTAATTTTCTTCCCTACTATGAAAGAAACAAGTCTGAATCTGCTCCCTGCCAGTTCCTCCCATGTCACTGGAATGTCCCTCCCCCTGCAACCTGATGTCTCATCAGTCATCACCTCATCTCCTCTCTTGCTTTTTGTTTGGAGTTTTACCCTGAGCAAGAGGTACAAAATAACTAATTCCTGGAGTGCAGCATTACTCTAATAAGCATAAAACTTAAGGGAAGTGAAAGGCAAAAATTTGCCAAGGCCAGTATATATAAAGTCACCTAAGACCAAAATCATCTGCTTCTTAACAGGATTTAAACATTCAAAGCATCTGTATAACCAAAACATTTATTTGTCCCAGATTTTTGCAAACATCCAGGGGAAAATGTGCTGAATATACCTGATAAATATTGCAACAGAAAACAATGAGTAGTTTCAGCTTAGTTTGCAGTGAATACCGACTTGAGAATGATAAATATTCAAGTATCCATGCACTAAAAAATAGCAAGTTCACCTGCACAGAATTCTCAAAATCTGTTTAAAGGCCACGTGTATGATTCAGTTGGTAACAAAGGGATAAGATAGCATCACCAATTTCTAGTCCACAAACCCATGAAATACTGGGCACCTGCAGGAGCCCTTACAATGAGGTGGAAACTCCTCTATTTTTTTACATTCCAAACAATGAACACACTTAGAAGTTTGTGCTCTACATCTGCCTCTGCTTAACTGCTGAAATGACTCTGTTACTTCATGAAACTTCTATACTCTTATACATATTTAGTGCATGTTTTTATAGACTTTTTATTTGCTTACCAAATAACAGCCCTGAAAGTGTACAAAACTATTTCAATACAGCAAATACACATCAGTTTGGTTTCAAGCATTCTTAATCACTGCAAAGATTAAAGACCACTTCTATCAAGCACACATTTACTTATAGTTTCACAGGGAATAGTAACTCTTTTCCATTAATGAATAATTATTCAGAAGTTTGGAGTGTGGTGCTTGAGTGTGAATAACCAACCACCCAGAGACAGTCCATTATCTTCTTATCTGATTAAGAACAAAAACATTAACAAGTAATTAAGCTAGAAAATTATTAATGATTCAATACATTCCGAGAAGTTTTTGAGTGATAAGGAAAGACTTGGAAAAAACCCCAGCATCTACAAGCAGCATCAAAGATATTGCAGCAGAGACCACGGTCCTTAGATGATGTCAGGAAAAAGTAAAAGATGTCACAATAGCCTTGGTTTGTCTTCATTATATCAGCTTTGTTCTGCCATGAGCATTCAGAAAGGGTAAACAAGGTAAACAAGGCTTTCCCTCCCGGAGTGGCACTGACTCTTCACACAATACCAATCCCTGGCCACTGCTCAGGGAATGTTTTGAGATGCTCTCACCACCAGCAGATTTTAATGAAGTTTAGTCTACAACAAACACACACTACATTGGCACATACTGAAGAACTGAAGATATTCAGAGGACAAAGCCAATAAAGAGGTAACTTATCTGAGTTATATTGCAGAATTATTAGTCCTTCTGCCTACGCAGTGGGAAACTGTTCAGAATTATGATTGAACACACACTTATCAGTGATAGAACCAAACCCGAAAGCTGACACTGCTGAGGTGACGAATCAGTCAACGCGGCCAGGCCCGGCGGGACAGCGCGTTTGCTGCTCTCACTTCCAAACCAAGGCTTTCTCCTACGCATTGCACAGGTAAGGATCGCAATCACATCCTTCCACTGCAAGTTCCAGCCCAACTTTCACGGGCTCCCTTCGAGCGCTGCGCCCAGCGCCCGCAGGTACAGAGATCCCTCCCTCAGTGCCAGGGACGGAGCAGGGCACGGAACGGGGCACGGCGGACACGGTGACTTGATTTTTAACCTTTCATCCCCAGCCGCCTTGCAGCTCCCAGTGCTCCCACTGGAAAGTGTTTCCGCAGCCGAGGGTGGGGGAAACATGTTTTCCACCCCACTACGTGCGGGGTGTCAAAGTTGGAGCGCTCCGGGAAGGAGCGGGATGGGATCGCCTCAGCGCGGGGCTGGGTCTGCCCCGTGCCCCGGAGTTCCGCGGCGGAGCTGGCAGCCCCGTCCCGATGGCACTGGCGGAGCTGGCAGCCCCGTCCCGATGGCACTGGCGGAGCTGGCAGCCCCGTCCCGATGGCACTGGCGGAGCTGGCAGCCCCGTCCCGGCGGGGTGCGGGAGCGGCGGGGCAGCGCAGCCGCCGGGGGTCTCCGGCGGGATGGGCGAGGCTGAGGACTTCGCCCGCTGCCCCTCTGGGCACTTTCGTCACGGCGCGAAGCCGCTCTGGCACATCCCGCCCCGCGGCCAAAGGGTGCATTCCGGGGGGAAGTCCCAGCCGCGCTCCTGCCCTGCCTCCCCGCCGAGCTCTGCCCCCGCCGCCCGCACTCGCCCCCGCGCCCCCGGGACCACCCCGCGCTCCGCCCGCCGGGCTGGGCGGTGGCTGCCGAGGGTCGGCGGCTGCCCCCACACACGAGCGGCCTCCCCGGCCTGGGCTGAGACAGACGCGGCCTGTGGGTGCCCCGTCCTGCGGAGGGGACCGGGACGGACCCATCTCCCGCTGCTCGGGCGGCCGGGCGGGAGCGGCCGCGGTACCGGGCCGGTAGAGGAGCCCCCAGAGCGGGGTCGGGGCAGCCCCGAACCCGCCGGAGCTCACGGACGCGCTTGTGTACNGCTCACGGACGCGTTTGTGTACAAGGAGGAAGCGGCGAGGTAAGTGGACTTAAAAACTTTTAGCCCTGGAAATGAAACCCACCGCGAAGTTTCTGAAAGTGAATGAACTTTCTCCCTAGCAGGTCTGAAGGGAAAGTTGTCCAAAACATTCTGCAGCAGATACATTTAAACCTGTTACACAGCGGGCAGCAGGGGAAAACAAACAAAAAGCAGGATCTGCTTTAGCCGGAGGAGCTCTTCCTCCTTCTCTTTACACAGTCAGGCCTGACAGCATTTGGTTAACATGAAGGGTTAATGTCCTGACGAAGCCCCGTTGCTCCACTACACTACGTGTTGTCTATGCTGTAGACATTTTTGGGAGAGGGTCATGTTTTACATCTGCCAAAGAGGGGATTCTTGTTTCTCCTCCGCCAACAGAACAGGGAGTAAGTGTTTCAGGCACAGTGACCTTCTCCTTTTTGTGTCAGGATCACTTTAGAAGAAGTGGGGTCGGATAGTGCTCATGCAGAGGGACCACTGAAAGAGGAGAGTGGATGTGAATCAATATGGCAAAAAGAATTGTGCATTGAAACTAGCATTTTACTCCAGTGAAACTAGCGTTTAAATCCATTCAATCAAAACATGTGTGCTAGATTTATATTAAATCAGAGTGTGACTTGATTTTTAACCTCTGCACTTCAGAACTCAAAAGCATGGAGGTTTGTGAATCATCTACACACTGACTGTCAAAGTCACTTGCCTGTTACAGCCAGGACACTGCTGACTGACTTCACCCCCAGCTCTCCTTGCAAGATAAATATTTTCAGATGTTATTTTGCTAGTCCTGTACCATTTGAAGTAAAACAACAACAAAATGCAAAGAAAACCATGAAATACGATCTAACTGTATAGCTGAGAAACATAGAGTGGAGAAGATTTAAAATATACTACTTAAGTAAGTTAAAAGGAACACTAGGTTTAGCTTTCCTGGTTGGCAGTTCAGCCTTCCATCCCAGGCAGAGGGTGCCCTGTCTGGAGTCCCTTAAAGAAGCATATTTTCACATAGGACCTCAGAGAGAGTTGCAATTGTAGGTACCCAAGGATCACATCAGCCTGATACTGTATTCAGAAATGTGTTACAATGACACAAGGAGCCCTAGCACCGGGTTTCAGAATTCCACCACCCACCTCTTTCCAACCAGTGTATGATCAGCTGTATTATTATATTGTAGCAAGGGAATTTTCCTGCTGAGATGCTCCTGCTCTCCTCAGTCTTGTCTAAGCCATAAGCTCTGCTGAATAGCAGCTTTGTAAATACAAACTTTTTTAAAACAAGCTCCAGATTTTGAAGCCCTACTGCAATACGGGGAATGTATTTTATGTTGCTGTCCTACGCATTTCTGCAAGTCTGCTCATTGATTACTGAGGAACATTTTACTACATGTTCATAAAGAGGTCATGATATAGGGGGATCCCAGATAAAGACATGCAGTTATATCCAGTAAGATCCAAAAGATTTTTTTTTGCTGTTGGTAGTGAGTACAGAGCATCCCAGTAGGACCTCAATGTATAGACCTCCCTATTTCTCGTTATGAAACAGCCACTGCAACATTTAGAAGACTCAGCCATAAAACTATAGTTCCCTACTGGGACAGAGTATCTTTCCCAGATTATCAGGGCCCAGGCCCATATTCTACCAGCCCTCTCACCAATCTGCTGCTCGTGGATCAATAAAGTCCCATGGACACCAGTTCTGCAGGTTAAACACAGGTACTGCAAAACCATAACCCTCTTCATCACAACCAAAACAAGTAAAAACCTTTTTACCTTTACATCCTCTGCTGCATCACAAGAAGCTGCTAAACCTTTTTCTTCAAGAAAGAATCCTTTAATAGACTTCACCTGCAAAAAAACCAAACCTGACACCATCCCCGTCTTCAGCTGGGAACAATTTTGAATTATCCATGTGAGGAGAATCAGCTGTGTGAACTTAGGCTCAGACATACCCCCAGCATCTTTTTTTTTTCTTTACAGAACTAATTGTTCTCCATGGCTGGTTGTTAGTTTGGAAGTTTTGGGGTTTATACAGCCCCAAAAAAGTTTATTACAAATTTTCTTAAGAAAAGCTGTGGAATTATGCTTCATCCCATCTGTTCCTTAAGAGTAAAGGAACATACTTTTGCAAATGAGATTGTGTATAAAATCACAATTGCACATGGAAAATTTTTAATTTTTACACAATATTTACAGAAATTTACACCTAATTTTGTTATGAGGATTCACCGTATTTCCAGAGAATGCTTCTTATCTCTTTCAGCTGGGCAGTGCTGGCAGAGATAAGTGTAATGGACCCTGGATAAGTTTCTGTCTCTAGAATACACCCCAACAGCTTAGACAGAAGTCAAGGGTCAGGGAGAAATATTATTTACAGTCCAAGGACATCCCATTTCACTAGTTATTTAGACCAAAAGGAATGGTTTCAGGGAGAGAGAGCAGGAGAAACCCTTCAGGCTAGCCAGCAGGGTCAGTACCTGTGACACACAGAAAATCTGACACTGAGTCCCTGTGCCCAAACCAGTGCAACCAGACCTAAACCTCACAGGCTCCTCTGAAAGTAAAATTCTTGCCATTCCTTCTCAGCCTAAGGATCTGGTGGTGTTTGATTGTAACTGTCCTCTTACAGGACCTGGGTTTAGTAGAAAGGTACAGATCAATAGATTTTGCCTTTTCCTGTGTTAGGAGACACACCTGCAGATCCAGCAGTTTTCACCTTAGGGATAGCTGGAAATGAGTTTGTTACATGTTTGTTTGTGGAAACACTCTGTGGCAGAATGTGCAGTGAGCATACTCATCATTTCCATTGTGAATTGCCTTGTGTGATACCACTGTCACAGACTTACAGAGAAGTTTTTGAAATTGCTGTTGTTCTTGAATTCTTGCCTATTAGAAGTGGATAAAAAGAGACTACAAGGAATGCAAAAGTTTCCACTTCTTATGAGTTTGGCAAATACTTCATCTGTTCAGGAACCAGAAGCAAATCAAAATCAGAGTAATACAGGATAGTGCATTTGACTGTTGTATAGACTGCATTAAAAGAATAATAAGGCAGTAAAGGTTTACCAGTTTATTGCCATTGTTGTTAACTTTTTGGGTTGTGAAAATGGGTAAAGTATACCATTGTCACCTGAAAATGACTGACTTTTGGAGGCAGTAATGCTTACATCTTAATTAGTATCTCTGGGTTTTTTCCTAGGGTAAACCACTGGATTTTGGTCAGAAATTCTGCAAGAGTGACTATCAGTAAAGATGTCATATTTAATGAAAGGATTTAAATGTCACAATCCTGTGATGTGCAAAGTAGCTGGAAGCCTGTTTAAAGCACACACATTAAAGAACATGTTAGGCATCAATGAACAACAATTCAAACTTTCACGTGCATTATCTCAGGTGAGCTCTCAAAAGGCAAACTCTTACAATTACATCATTGTGGGAGCTGGATCAGCAGGCTGTGTATTGGCCAACAGGCTGACAGAGGACCCGCAGAGCACCGTGCTGCTTTTGGAAGCGGGCCCTAAGGACACGCTGCTGGGCAGCACAAGGCTGCTGTGGAAGATCCACATGCCTGCCGCGTTAACCTACAACCTGTGCGACGAGAAGTACAACTGGTACTACCACACGACGGCTCAGCGGCACATGGACGGCCGCGCCCTGTACTGGCCCCGCGGCCGCGTGTG
Organism: Polioptila caerulea; assembly: GCA_013397295.1. Taxonomy (NCBI): domain Eukaryota; kingdom Metazoa; phylum Chordata; class Aves; order Passeriformes; family Certhiidae; genus Polioptila; species Polioptila caerulea. The sequence goes on from VYXF01006666.1 coordinate 323,323, forward strand.
GGGCGGCTCCTCCTCGCTCAACGCCATGGTCTACATCCGCGGGCACGCCGAGGATTACAACCGCTGGGCCTCCCAGGGCGCTCGGGGCTGGGACTACGAGCACTGCCTGCCCTACTTCAAGAAGGCACAGGCGCACGAGCTGGGCCCGGATCGGTACAGAGGCGGGAGCGGCCCCCTGCACGTGTCGAGAGGGAAAACGAACCATCCTCTTCATCGGGCGTTCCTGGAGGCGGCGCAGCAGGCCGGGTACCCCTTCACAGATGACATGAATGGCTATCAGCAGGAAGGCTTCGGCTGGATGGACATGACCATACACCAAGGTAAGCTGTAAAGGGGTCCTCAAGTAATTTCTGTTTCTGACACAGTAATAATTCTGGAATATGGACATATAAGCTGTGCTGAATGGCATTTGAGTGTTTAGGTTACTACCCAGCTATGGCACTCTGTATTTACACTCATTTCTCAGCTACTTGCTATCAGTGTGCTGTGCATTTCATTGTGTTGGTAGGAAAGTCCTGATTCACAGTTAAATCATGTGATCGTGAAATTTGTTATGTTAAAATAATATATTTAATTATTGCATCAAATCACATTTTCTTTGAACTCTATAAACTCTATGAAGACTTTCTCTCTGTAGGCATCCTGGTGGTTATTGGCCAAAATGTGAGCATGACTGTTTTGATGTTTAATGTAAATATACATTGTAGGTCAAAGATGGAGCACAGCTAGTGCTTACCTTCGCCCAGCCATATCACGCCCAAATTTCTCAGTTGCAGAGAAGACACTTGTAACAAAAATCTTGTTCCAAGGAACAAAATGCATTGGTGTTGAGTATGTGAAAAATGGGCAAAGGAAGAAGGTAAGAGATTTTCAATTTCCAGTATGAAAGGTATGAATCAAAGCTAAATTATATATATATTTTTAAAATATCTATTAAAAATATCACTTTACTGTGCAAAATGTTTTGGTTTTTTTTAGAGGTTATGTTGTTTCTTATAGTATATGATTCCTTGTTGGTCATTTTACAGTAGATGATATTCCACTTGTATTGATTTAGAGATTAGCTTCATGACCACATTTCCATCTTCCAGTGCTGAGGGACAAGCCAAAACTTGGTGTTACACAGGGTGTTGTGTAAGAAGTCTGACTGGAGCCTATGGTGCAACCATGGCCTGTCCCAGCACATCGACCAGAGTGCTGCAATGGGGATGTTTCTGAAAAACAATTTTGAAAAACAATTCTGTCGGAGGAAAATCTGTAGAAGCCAGATACTGAAAGCTGAATGGCTCAAGGGACAAATGACAAATCTTGCCATCTTGGCTGTGGAATGAGTATTTCAGTTTCAGTCCAACTTCCACTGAAAATATGATTGTGCAGAAGGAAGCTTGACTTGTCATTACAAAACTCTGTGGATAACTGGTTCATTTTATAGCTCTCAATCCATTGACTTCTGTAAGACCTTAAGCCATCCTCAGTTCTCTTAACAGCTGATTATGGACTAGTCTGTAACTAGGATATTGCTAAAAGGGGCTTGTATGCTCATAACCTAAGATATTTAGTCACAAACTATTATAAAACAATTACAAAGTAATAATAATATCCTGGAGAGAGCTGAGTATAAATCTTGGTGGATTGAGTTCAGTAAGCCTTATAAAACTCAGCAGACAAGTTCTGTGACTGAGCACCTGCCAGAAGTTAAAATGCAGTATAAATAATATGTTCTTTGATTTTCAAAAGCACAGATCAAATCTGCAGCTAAGTGGATTGCAAATGATAATCATTTTACCAATATGAAACAAAAGTTGCAGAACCTTTAACTGATTTCATAAGCTATTACATTTCTGTGGAAACAGTACCTCTAATTGCTGTTTTTGTGCCATTATCAAGATCAATTTTGTTGAAGAAATCCTTGGAAACTCAATTACACATGATCAAAGACTTTCTGAATACTGGACCATTTAATTGTGAAATTCTTCAATTGCTATGAATTTTCATACATACAATATATGTATGAATTCTATATAGCGAATAATATATATTAATATCATGTATTGTAAAAAATATGCCTTCAAAGTATTTCCCTTCCTCCTCTCCCCCAGCATCAAAACTGCAGGGTTAGTCTGGGTTAGTCTGCTTTTACTTTCTGGAAAATTTTATACCTGTCAGGATGGAGGAACTAATAATTTTATTGCATTATGAACATCAAGATGAAGCAATTGACTACATTAAAGTGTTTTTGATTTTACAGTCTATTTTAGATAGGATCTCTTTTACATCAGTCATCAGCAAAGTGAAAAGATCACCGAAACCTGATTCAAAAATTATTCAAAACCTGTTCACCAGCCAGTGACTTGTTCTTTGTCTAAAACTGAAGTCTGAGTCTCAGGACTCCAGTAAGCCCTCCCACCAGAGTAGGAAAGGTAGAACAATGAACATTCCGGGAGTTTCTAAGTTCAGAATCAAGTAGAAAAGTATATTTATACTTTATATTTCATATAAAGGATGAAAATATTTTAATGTATTATAAACTAACCCAAACAAAAGTGTATCAAAGTCACTTTTTCTCTTAGCATGTTACCTGTGACATTGTGAAAAACTTTGTGTGGGCTAGGAATAACTGCAGTGCTGACTTTGCAGTAGGTTTAGGCTGAGCAAGAATCATTTGATAGTTGCTCTGAACAAACTGGTACCAGTTCTGTGTGTACCATAGAAAATGTAAATAAGTTAAATCAGTTTGTACAACATGCAAAATACAGCTCTAAGTATTGATTTAACAGGCTCTGATATGGTGTTTATTAGTCTTAACAAATAAAAGATAGCAGCACTGGCCATCTGTTGGCCAGATCGGATAAATAGTGTGAAAATGCTTTTTATTATTATTACACTTGGATGTTACTGTAGCAACAATCTCATTTGCCAGCTTTCTGTATAGCTGAGGTGTCATTCAAAAAGGACAGGATTAGAAATTAATATGCATTCCATGCTAATCTGTTAAAATTCTGAGTCAAAGGCAGAGGAATAATTTAGCAGCCTGTGTCATGACCAGCTCAGGGCTCAGACCAAATAATTTGATGGAAAGACTGTCAGCAAAACAAAATTTAATCTATGCTTGCATCCAATTTTATCAGTGGTGCTTTGGTGAGTGGAGGGGCTTTTGAGGACTACCACGAGCTAAGAAATCAAACTTTAGCCTTGGTTGAATTTTAGAAAAATAAGCTCTTGAGAATTTTTGAGCTACCATGTCTGTGAGTTCCAAATCTTCCTTAGGAGTTCCAGTTTTAATTTTTAAAGGGTGAGTGAGAATGGCAGAGAAGCTTAGCTGCCTGATCCGAGTGCCACAGGTGCTGCTCCCCTGGCAAGTAGGACAGGAGCTGGGCTGGAGGTTTCTGTGCCATGTAGTTTGAATGGATTGTAAAGATGGGAATAAATACAGGAATGATCAAAGTAAAAGCTTGATCACTTCTCCCTGTGGAAAATTCTGACAAGACAGGAATACATTTAAATGAGGAAAATGTGAGGGAAGTGTGTCTAATCTGGATCAGAACAGCATATCCAAAGAGCAGTCCTTGACACTGCTTGCATTCAGCTCAGGCTTAATAATCTTAGGGCTTTTGTGCTCATTTCCTTTTAGGTTTTTGCCAATAAGGAAGTTATTTTAAGTGGAGGTGCCATAAATTCTCCCCAGCTGCTTATGCTGTCTGGAATTGGAAATGCAGATGATCTAAAAAAACTGGGTATCCCTGTTGTTTGCCATCTTCCTGGTAATTTTTTTTTTTCTTTCTTCTTTAATCTTCCTATGGACAGACTGACCGACCATTAAATTAAATTAATTGTGAAATTGAGTTTTCTTTATGTAAAGTTGTGCAGACTGAAACACGTGTTGAAAACATGTTTGTTACAAATCAGGGGAAAGATGCATTGATTTTAGAACTAAGCATCAAACTCCTACTCCTTCTTCACCACATTTGACAGTGAAAAATGCCTTTCTGAAGGCCTATTTTTATAACTAAGCAGCAGACTTGTCATTAAGAGTATTGAATTAGTTTTGATCCACAACAGATTGTATAAACTCCCACTGTCATAAATATTCAAATGTAGAAGAAATAACATTAACTTTTCCTTAAAGCTAAAGAAGTAAGCACAGTATTTAGAAGCCATATCTGGCAATTTTACAAGAACTGATATATCTGCCATTTAACTTTCTATTTTTATTCTAGTTATGCTAGGTTTATGTAAAACCTTATTCTGACATGAGCAAAAGGCTGATGTGACTCATGGCCTTGGTCTGTGTCATCACTGCCCTCGTAAGAGGTTGGTTTAGTTCCCACTTGAGATGTTCTCTGCTTGAAACATGGTGGGTAATTTTTCTGTGTGAAATAACTGTTTTTGTCTTTTCACTTTCTTCTCCTTCCCCCCTTTCTACCCCCTGCAGGAGTAGGCCAGAACCTTCAAGATCATTTAGAAGTGTATGTCCAGCAAAAGTGCACCAAACCTATTACTCTATACAGTGCACAAAAGCCACTTAACATGGTGAGGATTGGCCTCGAATGGCTTTGGAAATTTACAGGTAAGAAGCAAAGTATGCAATCGTTCCACCACTGACTGACTTGGAATTATGACAGCCTTTTATCTGTGAGTTTTATAGTCTGGAAGCCCTAATGTGTTTCTCATGCTCTGGGAAATAAACAGAACTTGCAAACGGATTTGAACTATTTCTTTTCTTCTATACCAGAATATTTTAAAGTTTTTATATCTTAGGTAATGAAGGAGGTTATTATACACCACTTTTAACATTCCTATATCTCATGCAAAGAAAAATTTCTGCATTTAAAAATCAGTGCTATTAAGAAAAGCTATTGCAAAAAAGATGAAGAAATTATTCTATTTTAAATCAATGTGATGTCAATAAAAACAAATTGTTGATCCGACTTAAGTTTTCTGTATAATTGTCTCAAAAGAATGTTTGTTCCTCTGATCAGAATCCTTTTGGCCTGCAAGTAAATGTGAATTGACCTTCCTTAAAAGGACACATGCATTTTACAATACCTCAGCCATAAGATACACGTTAAAAAGAATCTGTAAATATAATCCTTGATGTCAGTTAAATAGCTTGGCCAAAGTTGAGCCCTAAATCACTTGCTGAATTATGTTATTATCTAGCAACTTATTCTGGTTATATGCAGCTTTTTACCATGCAAGGAAATATTGAGGGCTAACTTGGAGTTTTCAACAGAAATGAAAATAACATAAGGCACATTGCAGGGCTTTCATCTTTCCCTTCAGGGTAGGCACTGTGGGTGGCTCTGCCTATTCCATGTGACTGATGGGATAACTGGGGTGCAGGAATATCAGGGATGTGCAGCCAGTTCCCTCCACACCTGTTGGGATCCAAATCTGCTTCTGGAGTCAGACCCTTGGCCTGCCAGTCACAGTGGGATGACTGTGACATCCCATTCTCACATCAGTGGGCTTTCCAAAGTCACGTGTACTTACATTTATCCAGGAGCTAAAAAGGAGATGTGCTTAAACTACAAGCTGTTTGTAATGGATTTGCATTCCTTGCAATTGATGCTGTACAAATGAATTACTCATGGTAGTGCATCCACAGGTTAAAAACAAGTGGACTCATTGTTCTTCACAGGTATCTAATGGCCTCTTCTCCCCCCTTTGCACTTCCTAGGTCAGGGAGCCACTGCCCACTTGGAATCTGGTGGTTTCATCCGAAGTGAACCAGGGGTTCCTCACCCTGACATTCAGTTCCACTTTCTCCCCTCTCAGGTGATTGACCACGGTCGGGTTGCTTCCACAATGGAAGCTTACCAGGTGAGTAGAAGAGAATGTTCCAGTAAGATTTCATAGCAATTAGCAAGGAGGTTTATTCTCCATCATAAAGGTTGATAATTTGGCTATATACTGAAAAATATTTGTTCAGTATAATATGAACTAGACTGCTTAACCTCCTTCATTGGGGAAAAACCACAGCCTTGTTATTGGATATTGCCACCAAAGGTGTGTTAGTTTTTATCTCTGGGAAAGAAGGCAAGTATTGAATTAAGTATTCATTCTACTGAAGTGCCCAAAGCTGTGGTTTAGGACAAAATTTTGCAGTGGAACAAGGTGTTCTCTGTTCCACTGCAGTTTAGACAAAGGTTGAAGTGAAAATGTATAGAAACACTCATTTATTCACTGGCACAAATCCAAGCCCCTTTTTAGACTATCATCTTGATCCAAAACTCTGAATGCTAATTCTGGGGAACTGTCACTGAATATACATGTTTTTCCTTGTTAATCTCTTTCCTTCAGAGATGTAATAATTTGGTACAGTTGCTGATTGTATTAGAGTGCTCTGATACTGCTAAATTGGAATGGTTGTATTTTAAATGAAAAGAACAGCTGTGAGTCGATGTGGCAGGCATATTTCCTCCCTGCAATGGAATTACATATTTAGAAAAGAAATTATATAAAATGGAAAAATGTTCAAGGGTATTTTCCAGTATCTCTGGTTAATGTTTACATTCACTGAATTTTTAAAGTCTGTGTAAATTAAAAAAAAAAAAAAAAAAAAGCTGAATTTGGAAGTAGATCTGGTGGGATTGTGTCATGAGTCCAGCGTGGGTATTGCAGGTCCATGTGGGACCCATGAGGAGCACAAGTGTGGGCTGGCTGAAACTGAAGAGTTCAGACCCAAAGGACCATCCCATCATTGAGCCCAACTACCTGTCAACAGGTAATTGCAGCCTCTCCTTGCTCTGATTTCAGCTTATTTCCAGCCTGTTTCAGTAGCTGATTTTTGTACCTACTCAGCACCAGTTCAGAAGTGCTGGTTGGTACGTTGTTACTTATTTCTCATTCATAAAAATATGAACTAGAAAAAATTGAAAATTATTTCAGCTAGTATGAAAAGAGGTGATTGTGCAAAACTCTGTGTAAACTAGAAAGAATTTCCTTTTGGGGACGAAGTCAAAATTCTCAGTATCTGCTGTGTCTTGCTGTTCATTTCATCACCACCTCTGCTTGTGAAGGAATTAATTTCTTTTGCTTCTTCATGCTGAGACTGTTTTCCCTTTCCTAGACTGTGGGTACAGCAAGATAAAGTGCAATTCCTCATCATTCACATCTTCCCTTTTGGGCTTGTGCAACACAAGTGACAGTTTTGTTCAGAGTGGATGTAAATATCTGTGACATTGACAAATATTCTGCTTTATCATGCCTTTCAGCAAGAAGTGAGAGACTTTCCTTCCAGCCTTTTTTCCACAATGCTGCTTTTTTCTGTTTTGCATTCTGTATATTCTAGTAAATTAAATGTGTACTCACAATTTTCTTATTTTCTCTCTATACAGAAAGAGACATTTGGGAATTCCGCCAGTGTGTCAAGTTGACCAGAGAGATCTTTGCTCAGAAAGCTTTTGAAGAATTTCGTGGGCCTGAAATTCAGCCAGGAAATCATGTTCAATCTGACAAGGAAATAGATGCTTTCATAAGGCAGAAGGCTGATAGTGCTTATCATCCTTCCTGCACCTGTAAAATGGGTGAGCCTTCAGACAGCACTGCTGTAGTGGATCCCCAAACAAAAGTAATTGGTGTTGAAAACTTGAGAGTGGTTGATGCTTCAATAATGCCCAGCATTGTCACTGGAAACCTGAATGCTCCAACTATCATGATAGCAGAGAAAGCTGCAGATATAATTAAGGGCCTCCCATCACTTCAGGAGAAAAATGTTCCTGTATATAAGCCCAAGACCTTGGAAACACAGAGATAAATAAATAAATATTCTCATCCTTTCATATCATTTGCTATTTAGGATTTCATCCACATGTTGGTATCTCATACTGAATATGCCAAATATAATAAATATAATGCAAGACAACATACCCTATTAAAATAAATAGTAATTCAATTAATTTTTTTTGTGTTAGGCTACATACTGTTTTTTAATCAGCGGACTTAAGTCCCTTTTTTTAGAATCATAGACTATTCTGAGTTTTAAGAGACCAATCAGGATCATTGAGTCCAACTCCTGGCCCTGTGCAAGACACTCCAATAATCATAAATTTAGTTAAATATTACCTTTTCTGGTAAATTCAAGTTTTCTCTTGGAGGAAAGTTGTTTCTAAATGACAAGATGGTTGTACACATCAGCCAGAAATAGTGTGATTGCATGAGGAATGGAAGAGATTAATGTGTGCTATTTTGAAAATTATGTTATCTGAAGAATTTTAACTGCTATGGGAATGTTACCCAGATCATCAATGGTCACCACATCCTGCAAAGAATGGACAAGCAAATGTAAGCACTTATGCAATTTCATATTCAAGAGCTGAACTAGTTTGTATCAGAATTCATAGGAAAGGGAGGAACCTGCATGTGCTCAGAGTTTGTCACACATGGTTTTTATGAAAGGTTTACAGATCCTCACTCAAAGTTACATTTCACCAATCTCAGCAGTCTCTAACTGTATAGCATTCAGGGAGAAGACGTACAGTGTATTTGTTGGAAACTTATTTTCTCAAAAATTAAGAACTGGAGTTGATATTTATAAAAATATACTGGAAATGGATATTTCTCTTTGTTCTGCTGCCTTTTTTTTTTTTTTTTCACAAGGAGCTGAGTAAATTCTGCTCACAGTTTAAGCTGATGTAGTTGTACCACCCTAGCAGTAAGAGATCTGCACTTTGTATGACATCCTTAAAGTGACTGGTCTTTGCTCAGATTATATTTATCAGTAATTTATCAGGTGTCTGCAAAAGATATTTATCAGTGAATATTCTAAATGGTGACTTACTACTACTTGAATTTTATTTAGAAAAATTACAACCAAACTATTTTTAAAATGAAATATTACTCAAAATAACTGTATAAGGTCAGATATTGATGATATGGGAAGAGGTCTTTTTAAATTAGAAGGCAAATATCTTATTCAGTGAACCAATGCAATAATCCAGTTAGGACTTAAATATTTGCTTTTTCTAATTTTCAGATATGTAAGTTAAGATACTTGAGCTTTCATGGCTGTTTTTTGGTGTCAAACTAACTTTCAGGTACCGATTAAAAAAAAATACAAAACTAAAGAAACTGAACTCACTGAAAGAAATTTATTCCATTGATTATTTTGTATTTATTAAATATTCCAAAGTAACTTCTGACTAAGCAGATGTCAAATTATAAAGTTAAAGCTTCTGTAGCCTAAGATTGCTCAGGACTTGCGGCAAAGAGAATAAACAATTTTTCAGGAAAAAAAATGGAATTTTACACCATTTTAACAGACTGTAGAAAACCTTGCTGACTCAGATGTTGGCTGGAAGGACAACTGCAGATGTTTAAGGCTGATACTTGTACCTGGTGCTGCTCTCTGTAAGGCACTGACTGGAAGCTCTGCTGAAGGAAAGGACTTAATTCCTTAGGGCATCTGCATAAACACAAACAAGAACACTGAAGCTGGAAGATGCTAGCAGTGAACTCTGCTCCAAAGGGAGACAGGTAAACCCTTTCTGTGCATGTCATGCAATCTTTTGAAATGAGGGGAAGAATGAAAATATTTCACATCATAGGTGATTGATTAGCTGACTTAAGGAGACAATTCCTCTGGTGCAAGTGTTTGAGAAAAGCATGGGCTGTATATTCTGTGCCTCCTAATGGCAAATAATTCTTTCTCAGCTCTTACGCTTATGAGATTTTTCTTTAAAGGTATTCAGTGTGTTCTAGTGCCATTTGGAATAAAATAAGGATATTTTAAGACTTACCACAGTCCTGTGCACTTGGGAAGGGAGGTGATTTGGCAAGATGAGATACTGAAGTTCCTGCATTTGCAGATTTACAACGTGGGTTTCCACTCTAGGCATGCAAGATAGGAATTGTTATTATGCAACTGCAGAGGATTAAGTAGCCACTGGCTTACATAACTTACCACTGAACATGCATAGACCTCTCCTCTGCTGCTATGCCAGCTCCAAAAAGAGGAGTAAATAGTAAGGTTAGGTATCCATGTGTCTTATGTTCAGGAGACATTGCTGCACTGAGAAATCAGATAATCAGGCATTTCTTCTGGAACATCATCATCTTTTCTTGCAGTTCTAAGCATCCTCAGACATCTTGCAGATTCCTCCCCTTCTAAACACGTTAACATTTCCATTGCTGTGAACTGCAGTTGCTTTATTAATTCCAGCCTCACTGCTGTAGAACATTGAGGCTCCTTCATGAGATTCCTTTGATGAAGTGCTGAAGGGTTTGTTGCCCTGGGGAAATCTTTAAGTAGCATCAATTTAGCATTAGTTTCTCCTGTGTTGTATCTGATTGCTGGTATTGAATTCCTGTTAAAAATTTTTCTGACTTCCAGCAGAGTCAAGTCTGCTAAAGGGTCCTTAGAATAGGTCTAGGTTATTCTAACACACCCTGTGGAGCACTGGCAGTCTCCTAGCTAAAATTAACCATCTTTTATACCTTATTGAACTGCAGAACACAGGTTGTATTTCCACAGTTTTACCTATTTTACAAAATAATACAGTGTGATTATTCCCAGTTCTACCCAGATATAAATTCTACAAATATACAGATACTATTATGTGTTCAACAGCAGTTAACTGTAAAAGCTGTTTGATTCAAGAATTACTTGACCTGCCAGCATGGCTTGGGCCAGCAATGGCTCTGCAAGAGAGAACACCAGCATCTCCATGGAAATGGCTTGCTGCAGATGCTCCAGGCAGTTGGAGGTCTCTGGCTGGGGACAATGAGATTAAGAAGGAATAGTGACCAAAAATATTTTTTTTGAACACACATTTCAGCTCAAGTTGTTTCAGTATGAAAAGTGTTTTTAAAAGCAGCAGAATATAGCAGTATTTGTAAAATTGCATTGTATTTAATTTATGTAAGGTTTTGTACACCACAACCTTAAAATCATTTCCAAGTGTCTGCTTTTAATCAGTCTGCCACTAAATTAGGCAGCTATATGAACACTGGAAAAGTGAACTTGGAATATGTGTTTTCTATAAAATAAACATAGAAATAAATTTTGAGGAATAATAAAAACATAAATATATTAAATGTATAAAATATTGAGATATATATAATTAAATAATAATAAAAAGTAATTAAATACTTTTTATACTATAGTTAAAAGGAAGAGGGAGAACACAAGCATATCTTATTACACTATTGTAATTTTCAGTTTAAATTCTTCTGTCAGAGGAAAGACACTGTTAGAATATGAACATGTTTTATAGATCCATTTTTTCAGTGAATTTATTTCACTGTAGAATACTTACCAGTGTTTAATTCTTTACTAGTATTTTTGCTCATTAAATACATATATAAACAAATTTAGAGTCTCATAAATGATGATTAATTGTTGAGAGAACTTTTAGGCGTTTTGTAATAATTACCATAATTGGTAGCATTCTAAGGGTGCCAATTACCACATAATTAGGCATATATTGATTACTTGTTACCATGTATTTCTGTACTAAAACCAAACAAGTATTCTTTGAATTTATACAAGTGTTCTTCCCTAAGCCAAAAACATCATAGATCATGGTCTGCAACTAAATTTCCTTCACTATTTATTTTTGCAAACAGTTCTCTCATAAAATTTCTTCTCTACCTTGAACAGTCTCTCATCACCCTGTAAAGGCTGAGGACAAAGAGCATGAAAATACAGTGAGGTCAGCATATTGTTTTCTGTCTCTTTGGAGAAATCACTAATTAAAATTCCTGTCACTCTGCTCAATCTGCCAAACCTGCTATCAAATGTCCACACTGCACAAAATACAAGTCTGAGATTGTTTTCCTCCTTTTTGGTTTAAAGTTTAACTTCAGTTGCCTTGGAGGTGGTTATCAGAAGTGGCTTTACCACAGTAGGTAGATCTTTGAAGTCTACTCATTGTTATTTCATAGACACAGCTCCATTTCAGCCTCCCAGATTTGGTTTCTGTGAGCTGTGAAGTGTAACAAAGTGAGCATCTCTGGGTGACCTACCCAAGGGCTTCCCAAGACAGCATGGTAAATTTATTTAGGTGTTTCAGGGTATTTTAGTCACATTTTCCCAGTGGTTTCCACAGGTCTGTCTCTAAGGAAGTTGTAATCCCTTTTGCACATGAATACTCTAATTGCTTTATTTCTTTGTGGTTAACAGCAACCATTCATAGCAAACTTGCACGATACCCTATTGCAAATGTTCCCTCCCATTCTTATAACATTGCAAATTGAATTTAACCTTTGGAACTTCTCAGTGAAAACTTATTAGTAAAAGGACTCCCAAGTATAATAAAATTATTACACAGTTTTATTTTGAAGAACATTTTGCATTTGTTTTAATACAAAATGATGTAGGTCAAGAAATAATTTACAAACCTTTAAGTTCTTATCCTGGCATTTGAAATAAGAATGATTTCAGAGGAAGTCTGTAAGCTATTCATAGGAAACTGTCATTATGTACAAAATGTTTATTGACATGTTTTAAACATCACATTCGTAAAAATGTGAACTGGATTGCTATCTAGCATAGGAACTACAGGTAAAACCTGATAAGATAACTTGTTAGAACAAGTCATTTTTATCCAGTGCTAACAAAATAGACAGTAGCTTTCAGGGTGTTTTAATTATCCTCCAAGGTCATTTCAGCCTCAAAGACATTTCAGGGTTTTACTGCATTGTGAACATTATTGAAGCCCTCTCTTGATTGCATAAAAATAAATCTTTGAAATAGTACACATAGAACAAAAGAAAGGTAGAGGCAATAAAGAAATATATTTTTATATCAAGGTTTTTGGTTCATACTATCACATTTCTTCTCTTTCCAAGCAGAGAAAGTAGTACTGAAGTAAAGCATTTTCATTTACTTGTGAAGTGTTTTCTGCCTCAGATATTTCCTGTGTCAATTTAGGGTATGTAGGTGTAACACTTTATCAAAACTAATTGTCTCATGACCAGGAATACCCTGGCATGAATTTGCCAAGGTTTTTTGATTTGGGGATTTTTGCATGGAGTTACTAAAAAAATAAAATTAGAGCTTACTTTTCATTGAAAAAAAAATTGAAATTACTTTAAATTTTTTTACCTTTCCAAGTATAAAACTGAGTAGTTAGTGGTGCATCCCTTTTGCAGAGAGATTCTTTTGACTCAATTATTTTTAAAAAAAATCTGATCTGTTGCCAAGTTCAAACTTGACACTTAATCCCAAAAAGAGATTTACACTGAGAGGTGGCTCTATTTAAATATTTATGCTATAGTTCTATATATTCCAAGTAAAAATACTTCTATCTAGAATTCTGTGGAGAGTTACAATAATTAGGGTCCATAAATATTGCTGCAGTTCAATTACGGTACAATAATTACAAAATATAGAACATCTCTTTACAAATACAAATCATTGTATATTACAATTATTTTACAATATTTTCTACTATATAATTTTTAGCAAACTATCTTATCTAATTCTACTATAACCTGGTTGCAAGTGCATTAGTAAGAATGCAATTATTCCAGTATATTTTGCCCTTAACATGATAGTCATAAAACAGACCATCTGAATGATATTTTCCTATGTAAACTGATGTTACATATGACAGATTATTTTTTATATAACTTCTTTTTCCAACGATCCCTAACAGGTAGAGCATGACAAATTGTATTTAGAAGAGCATTAAGAAAAGAAATCAGGAGGCAAGTTTGAAAACAATGTTAGAATGGATATGCAATGTAGCTGATATGCTTTGAGCACTGAGGTAATGACATTATTGGTTGTCATCACTCATCTCATGTTGCTGTTCCCTACACAATCCTATACAGACATTGTCTCTGACAAAATCCTGCTCTGCTAGGAAGGACAGCAGCACAAGGTTGAAAGACAGGCAAGATATTACACCTCAGAATCCTGCTCTAGCCCTCAAAAAACTGATTGTCACAATCTGCTTGGTTTCAAAATAACCTTATTCCTACAGAGGAACTGAAGATTCTGTGGGAGGAGACTTGACCTACTGCAGCTCTGTTCACATTTCGGCATCCTGGAGATAATAAATTTATTATGGCTTCCTTGAGGTGTGACATCACTCGTACAAAACTTGGATTGGTTATTCACTCCAGCTAGTGCCTAGCATCTTGAAACTATGAGGCACTTTTTCTGTTATTAGAACATTTTCCTTGCTAAATACTATAAGCTTGTAATGCATATCATTTCATCAGCTAGGTCTTCTTCGTATCGTCCCGTTTCTGGCTCTTCGTCGCTGTAGCCAGGACCAAAATCCTGAAGTTCGTAGTCTTGTCTGCTTAAAATTGGAAACATATCCCCATTGGTCCCATTGCTGATATTCCCATTGAGCAGGTTACTTGCTGCACTCTCCATCTCGTCAATAGTCATGTCACATGCATCAGCAATCTCATGTTTTGTAGCTGACACAAATTTAGGGTCCTTTGCATACCTTCCCAGGCCTTCCGATATAAGTACCTGGCAGAGGGAGGGGAGAGAGTGAGAATTTCAGTGGAGTTGCAGAACAGGCAGTTCACAACATTGATAATTGATGGAAAGCACTAGAAACCCCATGCTGAATCACTGGAGCAGCCCACAGCCAAACTGTACAGGTAAATAACAAATAAATCAACAGTGAGAAGCCCAAAGCACACACGTGTGTGATAAGGTAAGTGGTGCTGCAGTACATCTGACGTTTCTCCTTAGAGATTTGGCAGTAGTCTTTGCTAAACATCAATCATCAAGCTGATACACTAAAGACAACAGTTAATAAATCTCAGATGGTGCAGTTAGAACAATTGTCAGAAATACAGAATTTTATGTGTTCTCAGTACTTTAAAGTATGTGGAAAAAAGATGTTGAATTCCCTTTTGCAAAAACATAACAAAATGTGTTGTTTAGCTCAGAGAAATGGAAAGGAAGTGATGGATGGAAGCTACAACATTAACCATCATTCAGAAATGCTGCACACACTTCATCTTCAAATCTCTTCTAATATAAAGGGAATTCTTAGCATTCTTTAGTACACCTACAAATCAATCCTTGCAGTTGTTATTCTCCTCTCTGCAGTTAGTACACTGATTCATAGAGTTTTTGATCTTTTATTCAGGTTACTGAACAAATGGGGATTTATTTCTATAGAAACAACAGAGAAAACAGGCATATACATCATCTCTTCCTTATTGCCACTGTGGAAGGATACTTCAGAACTGATGTTCATCTAGAAAACTTTAATTTCAGAATTATGAAGCATCTTCAATTCGCTGATTAATCTCTCGCTTATTTGAAGATCTGGATTCAGTAGGAACCCTTTGCCCAAAACCCTCTTTACCTAAAACCAGTTTGTGGCTATAAAAGTAAAAATCCGTTTTCAGCGAGCTGATGTGAATTTAATTATGTGCTTTTAAAAGTTAACCCCAGAACTGCAGAGACAGGCCCTGCTGGCACTCACCGCCTCCACCAGGCTGTCTGCACTCCTCTGCTTGTCGCTGTGTTTGTGCCTCAGGTCGTTGGGCACGGTCAGGCTGGCTGGTGTGAACGTCCGGTAGGAAATGTCGGGGTCATCTGTGTACCAGGAGCTCCTGTGCAAGGAAGGCAGGCTGCCATTCATGTGCTCTGTGGAGTCAGCCCTGTCCACCTGGATCAGAGGGGTGTAATAGGGGGAGCGGTCCCTGTTGGGAGGGGTGGCAGGGGGGGTGGCCCAGGAGCGCGTTGAACGACTCGGTGAGTGTTTATGAGCCTTGCTGGAATCCAGTCCTGCCACAGCCATCACCTGGCAGAGGGAAGAATTTCAGAAGTTAGTGATTTCAAATACTCAATCATACTAATTTTTCACTTCAGCAGTTAGCTCAAACCAATTTCTCAGGCAGCAGCCAAGCAAAGTTAACATTTTCTGACCTGTAGTAGCCATGTAAGAGAGAAACAGGACTGAAAGTGGTAAACTGACATAACATAGTGGGATTTTTTCCATTTTACTCATATCACAAAATCTTTTTGCTTACACAATATATTAAAGAAAACAAAAGAAAGAAGCATTCCTTCTGTCCAGGACAGGATAGGAAGCTGTCAACATTTTCCAAACTGGGCACTGAACCTCAGAAGGTGTCTAACTTGTACTTGCAAATTGTCACAAATGGAGTTGAGATAGGCAAAGATTAATAGAGAGCTGCTGAATTATGCAGTCCTGGTCAAAATTTAGGGCATGGAGACCCTTTGTGAACACTCAGAGTCAAAGGGGCAGGCTGCTCATTCTGTGTTTTGTACAAGGTCGATGTTTGACAAGCCTTGTGTCTAGAAGCGACAGCACTGCTTCAAACAACAGTGACAGTCAGGAGTGCAAGGGAGGGGCTGGAAAGATGTAATTCACTGTTAGCTAAGGAAGAGTTTGAGTTTACCTGCTGTTGCATTAAGTGAAGTGGCAAAGCTGTGCGATGGTGAAAATTAGGAGAGAGTGGGATGTCATCTTGGCTACTCTGCCGGCGGAGACATTCGAAGTTAAAGGAAGATCGTCTGTGTGCTACAGGGAAACCACAACTCATTAGAAAAACAAAGCATTTTTCCTCAAAGTCTATCATTTTATCATTTCCAGAATTCTGGGGTGAAGGAACTATGATACAAATAAAAACAGATCCTCAAGTAAGAAACAAGTTGTGCTAATAGAAGCAAGCAGCTGGTTATAAGATAAAAGACAGATTAATCACATAAGAAAAAGCAATCCAAGGTAGAAATCATAGAAGTAACCTGACATGACAGAATTGGAAGCAGCTGCTTCAGAAAACAAGCTTGTCTGATGCAGCTGACTGGCTCAGACACTCAGCTGCAGAGTTTTGCCATAAACTGCAGTGACTTTCTTCTTTGCTCCCCATGGCTTCAAGCTCTGGATTCAAATAAACCAGATTTCCCAAAGGAAATATGAAATCTCCAGTTCCTTGGAAGCAATATGCAATATGTTAAACTATATCCAACTCAGGTTGTCAGTTCCTGATGTTTATTCTGTTTCTAGGGACAGTGATCATCCATGGTCTCTGCTGTTGTGTGCATTTTCATGATAGAAAAGAAAAAATAGAGATCTGAACTGAATCAAGACGTTTGGCTGATGTGGAGATGTTTCAGCTGATCTTGTTGAAAGCCTGCAGAATGATTGGAAGCGTGTGGGTATCATTCCCCTGTGCCAGCTTCAATGCACAGGAAGCCTGGATGCTGAACTGCAGCTAGAATCCAGATCCACCCTCAGAGCTGCCAGCACTGGAGTGGGACACTGGAGAGAACCTGGCTGTACCAAGTGCCATGGAGTTATGGCATCCCACAGTTATCATCAGACACTTCATGCTGGATGCTGACAATCAAAGAGCCACTGGACTAAAACAGGCACCTCCACAAGGTGATTCTGTTTGACTAAAGCAAACTTTGTCTCTCTCCCCTGTCTCTGTGGCAAATTCAAATACAGGAACATAAGCCTCAGCCACTGATCCTAATATGCCAAACGTCCCAATGCCAAAAAGTATCATATAATAAGCAACCCAAAAAGTCCCTTCATCCAAAACAAGGCACTTCTTTGCACATGCTCCTCTGCAGAGAAGAGACTGGAAGAAAATCTCAGTCATTCCTCAGTAAACCCCTGGAAGCTGCTCATTCTGTGGTGATGACTTTGGTGTAGAAACTTCCAGGAAAGCTTGACCCAGAGCTCAAGTTACTGGCTGGAGCAGTCAGCCAAGGCACTGGATGTTATGTTCACTTGGACTGAATCAGATGCTAGCAGGAACTGTTCAGTGCAGTGCTGCATGTCCTTTTTTTTCCTTTTTTCTTAATTTATGTGAGACAACCAAGGCCTCCTCCCCAGGCCAAACAGCCCATACACTGGTTAAAAATAATGGATTTGAAATTCTTTTAAAATCTGCTCAGATACTGAACGGCTAAAATCTCTCAACTCTTTTCCTGAATATTAAATGAATGGTTATGGCAGGAAGTCTGACACTGATTGCTCTTATGACATTACATTGGTGAAAGTCAAGGACTTCTTAAATTACCCTTATGCAACTTCGATCAGAACTAGGTCCTCTTATCCTAGGATATCAAATACTCTTATCTAGTTCCTTTACCTAGTCTCCTGTAGATGAGATAAAAAGCTTAACTTCCTCTAAATGGCTGCCAAACTGCAGTTAGAGGAAACCTTCAACCCTCCACTCGAAACACTTTCATGAGCAGACCCAAGACAATTTTTATATGAAAGGTTTTCTCCTGCAATCTGTGGACTGGATATACAAAGCACCCGTCATTTCTTTGGCTTAAAATTCCTCTGCTATCAGAAAAGCTTGTAGAAGGATGAACAGGAGTCTCCCTTCATAGCCTCTCCTTCATCTGATCTGTTTTCCTTCTGCTACTGAAAGCCAGACAGCAGCTTTCTGTACCCTTCACTATTGTCCAGCTGAGTTATTTACTCTCTGTGGTGCAAGACTCATTCTGCCCCTGTGCTCCTTAAGAGCAGAAAGCCAAACAGCAGAGAGCATAGCCAGTGTTGTCATAAGGAGTCGAGTGTCTAAAGTGTGGGTCCAATGCTGGCAGTATTGCTGGAGAATGCTACCTTTATTACATAAAAATATATTTTGCTGCTGCCTTTTACCACAGCTTTCTATAGCTTTGAACAGTCTGAGACTGTACCTCAGATATAAAATGATCTCAATACACTCGAGAATCTCTGAGACAAGAAAAAGCCTTAAACAGAGGTTGCTGCCACCCCAAGTACTTCCTCTCTGTGAAGTGTCAGAGGTCAAAGACCAAACCCAAGAATGTTGAGTCTGTGCCTGGTTTCACCAGAGGATCAGCACTGCTAATCTCTGCAGTATGGGCTGGACCATACAAAGACAGAATTGCAAGATAAGAAACATGACATCTTGTCGAAATGCAGATAAAGCAATATTGTTCTTGAGATAAGGAAAAACCAAGGGATAGATATAAGGAAGAGAAGAAATAAAAATTAAAGAAACAGGAAAAAATATCTGTTGACAATGCTAATTCTATCTATAAATCGAAACGTCTTCTCCCTCAGAAAAAACACAGAATTTTAAGCATTGTTCCTGAGATAGCAGAGTACCAATGTCAATCTGAAATAGGATGCTCAAAATCCAAGTTTTTTTAAGAAGCTTTTTTTAAACTGAAATCTGTCTGAATGCATTTGAATTATTTCAGATTTGCAAACAAATTTGCCTTAATGTACTTACGTGGTGGTGTTGGAGGTAGCAGCCGTCTCCTAGGAGATCTTTTTGTATCATAACACATCTGTGAATCATCTTCCTCAAAAAAACCATGTGGGTGATGGTAACCTTTTGGTCTCTCAAAATCTGAGTCATGGCAGTGATATCTACAGTGGTAATCATATCTATGCCTGCATTAAAAACAATAAAGAAAATATTCTTTCATTGAGCTTTTGTAAACAGTTACAAAATGAGTTTCCTTCTAAAAGATTTTCAGGTCTACTCTTTCTCCAGCAAGATAATAAACACTGCATTCTATAATTGCATAACTCAGATTTAAAATTCACTTTCTGCAGGATTTTGAGAGAGGGCATATACTTTTGTACTAGTACAGTTACATGGTCAATTCTCAGGTTAAATTTTTAATCATGTTGTATTTTCAATAAATTTATTCTTACCAGTACAGGCAAAAATGTAAGATCTCATTCACACACTGCTTAAAAAAATAAAATAAATGCTCTCTTCTACTCCTGCCACGGTCTCTTGAGAATCCTGCAGGAGCACAGAAGCTCAGAACGGATTTAAGCCTCTCACATTCTGGATATTCTCATGTTTAAATTCAGATCTTGGAAGGGTGTTACTTGATGCTAGCTATCATACAAAAAAAAATTAGTGTCCCGAGAATTCTATAAAATGTAGCTTTCATGCAAATCTCAGCTTTCATGCAAACCAACAAGGTGCAGATTAGGGTGCCAATCTTGCCAGAATTCAGCTGGTGAATGTAATCTATATAGCAGGAGAAGAGGAGGAGAATTGAGCATGTCTGGCACTTGAGCATATGCACTTATGGATCTAAGATATAACAGCAGTAAATTCCTCTACTTCTGGGCTGGACTTGAAAATTAAAAAAAAGAATGTAAAGAAGCAGAGATTATTTTTGAGATGCTACTGAATGTATTCAGTGGAAGGGTAACATTCCATCTTTGGAATACTCTCCTCTCCTACTCATCATTTCCCATTTCAGCAGTTGTGGAGTATTAATTTCATTAGAGAATTTACAGTGTGAGTGTGCTTAGTGAAGCCTTTACATCTACGTACCTAAAATCCTGCAATATTTCTCCATGCTATTTTATTCAAGATGCTTTTTTATCTAACAACAACATTTGATTTAACAAATATCCTCACCTGTTTCCTGACAACATACTGTCATCTTCATAGTATTCTTCTCCACTGTAATACTCCTGCTCTCCCAAATAATGATCATCATTGCAGTAGTCCTGGACTTCATGCTCTTCCCGGCGAATCGTAGGCCGGCGCCCCTCACCAGTGTCAGACCTGTAAGCAGCAACCAAATAGCAATTGTTTTCCTATTTATATCAATTATATATTGTTTATTTTGTACACAGTTCTTTTAATGTGCTTCAAAGAGGGAAAGAAAAAGACAAGCATTGACAAGACTCCAGTTCAGAACATGGTGTTACAGCAGTGCAGAGCAGTGCAGCTCAGAACGTGAATGATGTGTCTGGTTCTTAAAGGGGGCCTCCCTTTATTTCCTTGTGGTACAATAGAAAAACAATAAAAAGATGCTCAGTAAAATCAAATAAAGTCATGGCATTTTTATATGATATACATTGTTGTTTGGAAAAACACAGCCTCTCTCCAATGCCTGAAGTTTTCCAAATGCCTCAAATATTAACAAGTTCTCACTGAGGTGTTCAAAAAGAAATCTGAAATGGATATACAAATTTAGACCTTAAAACCACCACTGAGCACCCATTCACCAATGCACTTCAATTAAAACAATGGATTCTATATTTTAAAAAGAGTCTCAGAAAATATTCAGACAGAAGACCAGGAAGGATTTTGGGTCCCCTATGAAAGGAACTGTACACATTAACATTTATCATTGCTAACACCAGTGGTTTTTCCAGTCTTGGTAAGTCAATTTTTAACACAGGCTACAATCAGGTGTGATCTTTAGCCTGTTGAAAACTTCTGAAACCTGCCTGGACTTTCAAAACTATTTGAATAATTTTGAACTTTACCAAAAGTTGGTCCTTTCAGAACAGGCAGTAAAAAAATTGACTTAAAAATTGTCACTTAAGTTACAGAGCATATGCATTGTCATACAGCTAATTTAGAAAAGAAATAGAAAAAGAGAAAAAAAAAAGAAAGAAGAAAAATTCCCTGTCCTCTTCAATTATGTCAGAACAATGTAAACTCACCTAATATATGTTTCATAGTAGCGTGTTCTATCCAGGTAGGCCATGAAAATGAGAAAAATATTTTAAGAATAAGTAATTTAGAGACATTCTTTGGTGATTACAATGTCTGTGCTGTAACTAATGATTTCACTTTAAAGAAAACTGCTACTTTCAAACCTCAGTGAAGTTTTATGCATTTCCCATTCATCAGAGCTGGATTTTAAATACAGCTCATACATCGGTAGGCAACAGAAATGAAGATTCAAATTCATTTCACTTAGCTGAAGTTTCCTATAGTGTATTTATAAATTTATTTAAAAACAGAAAAATATTTAAGTTTACCTCCTACTGCTTGGCCTTCTACGCTTCTCGTGGTCAGTCCTGGAGTGTGAACGGTAGCTGTTTTCAGATCTGTGCTCACGATTTCCAAAACTTGTGTGTTTCCCATGGACTTTGGACATGTTGGCATTATTGAGATTGGCATTTGTTGAGTTTGGAACGTGCTTTCCTACCGAGTTGTGATTATGGTGGTTGTGGTACACAGAGTTTCCTGCCTGGTGATACATGTTTTTCTCAGTATCACTTGCAGAGGGAATTGAAGGCCGCTGGACATGTAAGGGACGGTGTGTGGTGTTGATTTGCTGAAATGAATCTCGTCTATCACTGCTAATGTGGTTTATGTGGTTGCCAAAGAGGGCACCATTCCTCTGTTTTAGGGGAAGAGAAAGAAAAAAAATTTATCAGACACATTAACAGAACATACTCTTGACAGTGACAACTTACTTTTCTCTCCTACATGCATAGAAAAGTAGCAATTCAAGTAACCTGTGATTTTTCTTTCTAATTTTATGATGCTTCAGATGGGATCTCCTGAAGTGACAGAGATGTGGTTGTGGTGATGACAATATTGTATTTCAGAGTCAAATCAACAGTATGCTGTGATCATTATTCTTTTCCACAAAACTAAAAGTGACATATCCAGCTTTCTCCACATTTTATTACGCAGGAGAAACCCAGATTCCCATACACGAACATGCACCAGCTTCCTCAGAAAGGGCCGTGTTTGCTGAATTTTTGGGGAGGCTTTGGTGGAGTTCTCTCCTGCTCTGCCAGAGCACGGGTTTGCAGCAGGGGTCACTCAGACAGGATGGAGTGCCATGCAACAGCTTGCAAGCAAATCCCAGGGAGGGAACATTCAGCTCCAGTGCTTCCATTCTTTCTCCTCGCAGAGGTACAAGAAAGAGAAGTTTCTGTTTATCAGCCCTGGGAGTGTAATGGACGGTGAAAGAGAGGATGAGGTGCTAAGTTATGACTGTGACATGCAGCTCTCTTGGACACCTGACCCAGGTTAGGGAGCCTCCCTGTCTAGCCAGGTGTGGGTCCTGGATGACAGCAGTCTGAGTTGCAGCTCAATCTAGAGAAGACAGGAGGTAATGATGGTTGGCAGAGAAATGCATCTATTGATGGCAGCTGAGGCACTGTCTCCAGTGCCACATCCTCCTTTTTGCAAAGGACAGCAGCAAGATATGGGGCTTCTGCTGTAATTTCTGCAGAAGCATGACTTTACATCTGCTCCTTCTGAAATGCTTGGGAAAAAATAAGTTTTCTTGCTGGCTGACAAATGGTTTGCAGACTGCCTCTGATTATAACACCAAATTTACATGTTCACCATTTAGAACTAAATAGCATTAAGAGGAAACCTGATCTTTTTTCTGATTGATTCTTATTGATATTCCTCGTGGGATTGGAAATGGCATTCATATTTAGTTGACCTCTATGTAACCCCATGCATTCCTTTTAAAATATGCAGCTCCGTGTCTTTTGTGGTTTGCTTGCACAGACTTTCATTCTCTTCTTCCTATCTACCACTGCAGAGGTTAAAGACAGTTTCAACCTTGCCACTATCAGAGTTTGAGATGGCAAGGTTCATACCTTTTGATAGGATTTGCTTAAGAAAAAATAAGGATTAATCACAAAGAATTAGGGGCAGAAGAACCACCCTGTGGGAACTGCTTCCTAAATTTATGAAGAAGTGCAAGTGTCCTGATACTACCATTTTTATAGATTTAAACATAAAATATACTTATTTATAAAACATTTATATTTTCTGATTTGAGGGGTTTAAAAGTATTACTGTTATTATATAATTTCATATTCAAGGATAAGGTCATTCTTTACTCTCATACTATACAAAAAACAATTCACACGGTTGTGTTCTGACATTACTTTATAAACATCTTCCTCCTCCTCTGGATTGTTTTCCTCTGGTTCATCATCTTGCAAGTCACAGGATATAGCTCGGCGTATTTCTGGGCCGATATCATGAAGTGTCCTTAGTCCTGCCTAAATCAATGACAATACCATAACACATTAGGAAACCAAATTCTTTTCTGCTCTTTAATAACAGGTGTTAAATTTATTTTAAAGGACAGTTAGCAGTTTTGATATCCTGACATCCACAGAGGATGCATCCTGCCATAAGTTCCTTTAATGTTATTAATAAAAAGTTTATATATTCCAGTACCACCCTGGTAGTACTGAGGTGATGTCTTTATTTACAGATACTGACTAAAACACCACTGATGTTTATGGATCCCCTATAGAAGAAAAATTTTTCTTATTAAAAGGTAAAAGTAATCAGCAAGAATTATAAAAAAATGCATTTCAATGAGATGTATATTTAATGTTCAAAACATGTTTGCAGCCTGTGTCAACAAAGGAAATACAAGATCTTTGCTATAGCAACAGCAATTTTAGCAGAGCTCAGATGGAAAAGAAAGCGGTGAAATAATTCCAGCTCATCTGCACTGCACTATAATTTGCAGATATTTGGTTTAAAGCTTTAGTTTAGGACAGAAAACCATTGAGTAACAGCAGCAGAGGCTCAGTGTACACTGGTTCATATTCCTCTCAAGTTTGCTACCACAAGCAACATTTAGGGAAAGGGATAATGCTGAAACTGTCTAGGACAGACCTGCACATCAGGGAGGATAAGACACACTTCACCACACCAAGAACCCAGTGCTCTGTACAGGCCTGGCTGCAAAAAGGAGACATTTTTCCTGATTTAACCTGCCTGTTATGGTCCAAAGCTAGAAACACAATCTCGTTCTTCCCAGCAACTTCTTTTATCTCCTCAGGTTCAGAAGAAATCCAAGATGTGTATGTTTAACCCTTTACTACCACTACACATACACTACTAAAAATCCTGCCCAGCACTTGGCTTAATTTTGATTATGATCTAAAAACCTGATTTATTCTTTTTTATTATTTTTGAAGGAGGAGTGAGCGCTGCCCCAGCACAACACTGACATTGCATGTTACTTGCCCTGGGGTAGCACAAGGATGTGTAGAGAATTTTGTGTGTTTCAGAGCTGCAGAAGGAGCTGAGAGACCCTGGAGGACCCCAAACATGGCTTGGTCTCCTTCATGCTTCACGTTCCCAGGAGCACACTCAAAACTTCTGCTCAAAACAGAAACAGCTGCTTTGCCAGGGAGAAAATTGGCATTTATGCAGTGTGGGCAATCAGAACCTGGAAAGGGCTGAACCAAAAAGCTTTGAACCTTGATGGTGTAGATTTACTACAGGCTCCACTCCAGGTTTCACTCACTCCAATATTTCCCTTCCTGAAAAAGGTGCCTGACTAATCATATTATCTACATCTATTTGGAAATTCAATTTTCTTCCTTAGGGATGAACTTTGAGAGTTATGCTATAATTGAACAAGGCTCTAAAAATCATTTACTAGTGAGTTAATATACAATACTCGTTTCATGAATACATTGTGCTTTCTCCCACTTCTTATGCTAATTGCAAAGTCAAAACCTCAGCAAGGTTGCTAATGTCATCATTTTGCAAGGTGCTAAAGGGAAGCAAAATTAACACTTTAAGGTACAACTATTCAAGTGGAAGACCAGAGGCTTTTATTTATTTAGCAGAGGCAAAGGCAGTATTTATTGACTAAAGGACTGGTATTATATTTTGGTTATTTGACCATTAGCTAGAAGAGCTGTTTGCATTTCATACTCACTACCTGCTCACTTTAGAGCAAAGAGAACTAAAAAGAACAAAAAAAAACTTCAACTGGCACTTTAACATAAAAATAAACTAAACTTTGTATGAACAAAATACAATTTGAAAACAGCTAAAATAAGGAAATCAGCATCCAGAAAAATACCTGAATTGACCTACAGTACAGCACTGAACATAAGAGACACAGCAGAGTCTTGATTGTCCAGAGTTATTCATGCTCGAGGAGCCCATCTCTTGGCTCAGGCTGTGTGCTGCTCTACAACTGCACTAAAGCTCTGAGTTTTCAGCCAGCCCAGGCTGCCTTCGAGCTGAGCCCTTCTGTGAACACAGCACTATCAGAGAACAGCACCAGACAAAATTTAACTCTGACAAAACCTACTAGCTCATACTCCTGCCTGCCAAATTGTGACAAAGCCGCACAAAGATTTGCCTGGAAGCTGAGAAAAGCCATGTGTTTGACAGCAACACACTGAATAGTAATCTAATTTTGATTACATTTCCAACTGCCTTCTGGCTTACTTCATGGTGAATTACCCCTCCTTTGCTGAAGAGAAAGCAGGCAGCCTTCATCATCTCATCTCATCTCTCTGCAGTAACACTCATTTCCAAGTTACAGACCTCTTGCATTTACACAGTCAGCAGTAAAAGAAAGAAACCTGGATCACTGTATGCAAAGCTACATGATATCACACTAAACTCAGCAGATTTCTTCACTCACAGCCAGCACTGAAGCTCTCAAGCAACACCAGTCTACAGAATTGAAATATTCCTCAGTTTATTTGCTCTAATTGATGACCTACAACAACTTTGTGAACTCTCTCCTTAAAATGGTGACTCCCACTTACTGTCTCATTTTACCTGGTGCAACCCAACAGCATTCTAAGCAATCTAAGAAACATTTTTATGACAAGGGAGCACCACATAATGATACAAGTACTCATGCTGAGCTCTTACTGATAAGAGAATTCTTCATTAGATCAGTCAGCTACCACTAAAGTGGGACAGACATAAAAACACAGGAATTGGTACTTTTATGTCAGTAGGAACATCCCTTCTTTGAACCACACTTAATGTCTCCTGTGAAGACTGAAGAGGCAGCATGGACTGATCAAACATTTGACTTCAAGCACTTCAAAACCAAAGATCTCCTAAACAAAAGAGCACACACAAATACCAAATCAACCCTCCCCACATCTCTCCTTTACTTTACAGGCAGGAAGGGTCCTTCAGATACACATTCCCTACATGATATTGCAGATTTCAGTCTACCCACCAAGAACCCTGGTGACAATGCAACAAGAGAGCAATGGGAGCACTCCACATCCTCCATTTGTGAGGTTCTAAAAACTGCTACATTTAAACCAGGGATAAAAACAAAAGCTGAGCAGATGAGGCTTTTCAAAAAAAGAGAGCCTGGATGTTGAATTGCCTACCCTTGCCAGAGGTGTGATGTTTCTTTTTCACTAAGAGTGCTAAAGCTCTTAGGAAGTGGTTATTATCCTAAGTAGAATTTCATAAGACTTTTATTACATACAGAGATTCAAGACGTGCCACATTCCTGAAGCATTATGTTATAATGATTTTTTTAAAAAGTCAAATTTGACTGTTACAGAGGAATCCCTTCCTCACAGTCCTTGAGCATGGCCCTAACTCTGTTCTACAGATTTCACCAGAAGTTTGCAAAAAAAGTTCTTTTTTGTTCAGACACATTGTTTATCCAAAATTTATTTTTTCATTCCTTCCTTGCTTCATCTTTTTTCCTTGTAGGTGAGAGAAAGATGAGAAGTATCAGTCCAAAGGTCACTTAGCAAAGCAGTGACACACAGAGTGCTGAACAATATAATTACATGAGAAACCCAAGCACGACTTTCATTAGGCTTTCCCATAAATGCCCAGAATGACTTCAGATGAGCATGGTAATTCTGTGCAGCTGTGCTCTGGAGGCACAACAGCACCTGCAACGTTTTCTGGATGGCAAAAGGCACTGACACACCAGTGCTGGGTCCTAAATAGCATCTCAAGAGACAAAGACTGATGCTCCTGTCTCTGATACACAGCTGAGATGATACAGATTGTTTTCAAAAGCAGAAATAACAGAAATGTAGGAGACCCTTATCCTCAGTGAGAAAAGATAGCACATGACCAATAACTGTACCCCTAGATATTCATTTAGAGATTTGCCTAAAGAGGCTTTAAAGGCACCTCACACCAAAACATCAAAACATTTGGAATTTAAACATGTAAAAAATTTGGAAAGACTGCTTTTAACAAATGCCAAACAGATTTTAAATCAACTTCCCACATCTACAGTATGCATGAAAGAGTAACACCATTTTAAATATATGTCTTATATTAAGAAATCCGTGTATAATGCAAGACTCCAGTTATGACTTTCAGAAAAAAAATCAAATGCTTATAAATACTGGAACTACAAAAATATCATTTTGTCTGTGCCTAAACTCAGTCCACAACCATTTCAAGGTATGGTCCAACCCACATATAGATGCAATTTAAGCTTAGTTCAAGAAGTACAAACACAATATCCTTATTTAAAAAATATCATTGTCACCTACACTAATTCCAGTCAGTAAAATACTGAGTGGTCCCTCTTTAGAGGCATCTTAGAGTGATACCAGGAACTGGAACACAGTGGCAAGTTTTGCTTCACAGACTTTAGAACAATGATGTAAATTTATGTATACTGCCACATAAACTCACTAGAAGTGGAAGAAAACACAAACATTAATTCCAAATTCTTAGCTTTTCAGGCCTTCACAATCCTGGAAGCCTATGACTCAAAAAAGCTCCTGTAAACCATTAGATTTATGGGTAAAGAACATGTTCTTACTCTCTACTTATTTTAGAGCAAAGAAAACTACAAAGAGTAAAAACCCTCAGAGCTACACTGACACTTTAACATAAAAATAAACTGAAGTTAGTATGAGCAGAATACAATGACAGAACTACTTTAAAAAGGAAATAAGCATGCAGAGAAACAGCTGAATAACCTACACTATAGCAGTGGACATAAGAGACGTAGTAGTCAAGTCTTGCTTGCCCAGAGTTCTCCATCCTGGCAGAGCCTGGCTCCCAGTGCTGAGCACGCTGCAGCTGCACAAAGGCTCTGAGCTCTCAGCCAGCCCAGGCTGCCAGAGCTGAGCCCTTCTGAACACCACATGAACATGGGAGCACAATTAAATGGAACTTCAGCAACAAATTAACCCCTCAGCTGACGCCTATCAGAGGGTTTGGCATTTTCCTTTTTCTATTACCGTTTACTGCAGGGTTAATAATAGTGGTAACATTTGCAGAGAGAAAAAAGCATAATTAGTTTAATCTGAAACATGTTTCCAAAATCAGGTTCAGGTCAATAAATCAGTGCTTTTATGCACCTGGGATGGGAAAGAAAATATCCCTTAACTTTTATTTGTGTGTATTAACAAAGATGGCTACACATAAATAAATATGAAATAAAGATGTGTTACATAGTTTACAGTGTTTTCTGTAGGAAAAATAGTGTAGAATCAGTTCATTCCCTCTCTGTACTAGATGAAAGTAATTAAAATTGTTCATGCTTCACTTAACATCTATTTTACTAGCAATGTGACCACTGTTTGGCTCAATACAAGTTTCCATCATTACACAAAGACACCTCTTCCTGACCCAGAAAATATATTTGTTGTCACTGCATAAGTATCAGTCAATAGCATAAGAAAGGCAGTGGAAACCCTTTTTGGTAACCTCAGGCCATGTGTAACACCACAAAAATGGCTTAAACAGCTGACTCAAATCGGTCACTCATCATTTCAGAGCCTCTTGTTCTCTTGCCTTCATAAGGGTGTGAATTCCCCTGGGTCTGCAGAAGACAAACTGTGGGGTTCCAAGGGATGCTGTTATTGCAGCTCTGGAGATGGTTTTGGTGACAATATGGAAGTTTAAACAAATTGCTGTTGGTTATCATTTGAAGTGTCTTTTTCTGAACGAGGAGGAATTTGAAAATTCAGGGCAGAAAGACTTCCTTGACTTAAGAGCATGAGCAGATAATCATTCCCTCCTCACTTCCCAGGCTGCTGCCTCCTCTCTGACACGCACCCAAACAGCAGCCTGGGTTAGGCTGACAGCAAATGCTTCAGCCTTGAGGAAAACCTGAGCTCTACAGAATAAAAATCCCCCTGAATGAAGTTACTGTGGAATGGGAAGAGGAATTCCTGCCTGCTGCATGCTCGGGCAAACACAGGGAGCTCTGCTCTAATTTTCTAACTCAACCCAAACTTCCATTGTTCCTTCTCCTTCACCAAACACATCTCAAATCCCGTGCCAGGAGAAGCTCCTTTCTTTATTGGAGTTGGGTGGAGGTTCTGGCCCCTAAACATGAGGATGCTGCCAGGGACATTTTTGTGACACATTTCACAAGTTTCGGGTTCATATAACCAAACAAAACTCAAGTAAAAGATGCAAGTTTCAGTTTTGTGCCTAAGTCTTAACAACAAAAAAAACCCTTTTCTGTATATTCAAGTGTTCATACACCCTGCAATGAAAAGCAGAGAACATCTTCTAAGAACATTCTCAACATGCTCCTTGGCCAGTCTGCCTTCCTGAGTCCATGGGCTGGATCTTTAGCTAAGTAATGTGGCTTCCAAGGGAAGATTTATTCCCACACCTGAGGAAATAGAACTTAAAACAACTACTGTAGGCCACCAGAAAGTCTCACTAAACTTTCTGAGCTCACAGAATTTTACTCTGTATTATACAATTCTCTTCAGCTCATTAAAGACAGTGTGGATGGCTCCCTGTCTTTCATACTACACTTTTTCTGGAAGTGCTTTTCTTGCTGAAAACTTTCCTTTTTATGACCTTGAACTCTAGTTGTAATATTGTGGAGATTTTGTTTTGCAGTTCTAAAAACCTTTTTTATCTTGTTCTTAACTTTTTCCACATCACTTTTCTGCCTATGTTAATATAAGTCATTCTATCAGAGATAGCAGCATAAGAAGTACATGTTTTTAAAAGTTTTAGCTAAAAGCAAGGCATCCAGTTTAATATCATAGATTACAACTAAAGGACTAGTTAAAAAAAAAAAAAAGTGTAATTCCTTTAGAAAAACAGGGCCTTAGGCCCTTTGACAGTTACAGGGTTTCCATTCAATATCTCCAAAAGTACTGAATGAAATTACTGTAAAAAACCCAGCCTCCTGAGGATGAGGAATAAAAGAGGGCAAAGAAATTATTAAGTTTCAAAAAAGGCTGTTTCAGTCTCATAAAACAGGGAAAATGGCAACATCCATTAATTTTTTGTCCAACAGTTGTCCTTTGAATTAAACACAATGGATTCTGTCACAAGGAGCCTTCTGTCTCACAGGGGCTGTTTAGTCCCTGAAGGCAGGAAAGTGTGAAATGGCCAACTGTCAGGATCAGCAGGATTCTAAAACTGGAACTCACCTCTTACTTCACTCAAAGGTTAGGAAGGGACTGTAAATCTTGATAGCAGGTTGTTTTCTTCCCCTCTTGCAAGAGTTAGGAGATAAGGAAAGCCAGGCTAGATAATGCAGGAACTGCAGGGTTTATTAGATCCTTAGGAGCCATGTTCTTCACTAATTAACCAGTTCATTCACCCCAAGAGAAAGTCACAGGTATCAGCAAAAGGACGAGAGCATTTATGGCTCATATGGCTTTTGACACCAATTGGAACAGGTGACATTGCTTTTATCTGCTGCTTTGCTTAAGGATTTTACAGCATAACAACTGGGCTGAAATGAGGTGAGATGTGAACTAGAATATGAAAATACAGTTGCTCTTGTTCTTTATGTACAGAAGAATCAGATGGCTGGAAAGCCTTTTCTTATTAGCCTGGTAAAAGTACTTTCCTCATCTTATTTAAATCTCCAAGCAAGCGATTCCTAGTACAGAAAGGTTCTGAATGATAGAGTTCAAAAAATCACAGGCAGATGCAGACCAGCTTCTGCTGCTCTCACCTCCAGCAGTTCAGAAAGCAGGGGCTGTTTGCAGTGATATGATCATGACAACCAGGCACTGTGAAATCTTATCTAGTTCAGAGAAATTTAATAAGAGCTCCTGCTGAAATAGCATGCCC
>VYXF01006666.1:354831-486806 GCA_013397295.1 Polioptila caerulea
GTGTTTGATTAATTAATGCTGGAGCACCTCTGCTATAATGACACAACAATCATCACAACTTCCCTGAAAAACTGGATAACAGTGATCCTGCATGCTTCTGCTTTTCTTAGCATCTTGCTTACCACAGAGACATGCAAACATTGGTTTACCTAGAGTGTTTGAATGAATAAATGGAAAAACAGTTACTGTTAGCTCTCCAAGAACTGAAATAATATTTTCATAGTTACAAGGTTTTCGTGGATCATCTAACAAAATTTCTATAGTTGAGACACAAGCTGGATCCTACACCCATAAATTAGGCACCAAAAATGGCTGATAAGAACAAAGGCTTTTGAAAACTTTGAGGTTTTACAAGCATTTAGGCTTTGAACAAAGCCTGGAATGAAGAGGTTGAAAATGGAGACACACAATTTTTATAAATTATAAAGTCAAAAAGATTCTCTGTGATCTTTTATACTAAACTCCCTATAACATCCCACAGGACTATTCTCAGGGTCATTGATCACAAGAAATCAATTCCTTGTTGAAGTAAAACATCTTTTAGCAAGATATCCAGCTCTGTTTCAAAGCTATATCCTCATATAATGAATTATCCTAACAAACACAGCATTATGACTGTGAATTTGACATGTTGTAGCTTCCAGTTTAAAATTATATTATTGATTTATATGCTGGACAGGGCTTTTTTTTCCAGCCACAGGTTTCAGGTCTCCTTGAAACAGTATTCCCATTTTCATTTTGTCAATCAAGTTGAGTTCCTACTGATTTGTTAGAAGGACAAAAGCAGAAAAGAGGAAAATGGGGAAAAAGAAAACAATAATCTTCCAATCTACTGGCCTGGCTCATTTTAATACCATTGTTTTAAACAGAAAAAAAAAAATTCCATGCCTCAAATCCCATATGCCTTTGCAGATTTCTAGTACAGATTCATGGTCATTTTTTAAATTGAAAAATATTTGCCTAAGGAGAGAGAAAGAGCTGAGTCTTTCCAGTTCCATCTTGCCCTTTGTCATTGAACAGGAAGAAGAGTCTGATAATAGACAAGAGAGCACACTCACATTTGAGAACTCAGTGGTTTTCTCTACATTGTTATGTGAGCAACTGCAAAAACACAAGTGGAAACCTGCAATACTGAGTCTCAAAACCAACTTTGACCTCCTTATGCACAAATGCTTCTGCAATAAAGTCTGAAAAGTTCTTTCTAAAAATCCAACATCTTTCATTGCCCTCTCAACTGTTTACAGCCTTTTTATCAGTTCCCTTACTGACCATTTTCTCTCCTTTCAGGTACACAAATAGAGTTCATACAGCCCTGGTAAGCCATGAGGGCACAAATACACAGCAAGGATTTTGGGGAATCTTTCCCTGCTTGTTGCTTCTCTGATGTTGGTGGTGATTTGGTACACGATGGGAGTCAGAGCTGCCAGCACTGACATTCTTAGGAAATGGGAATGCAACATATGACCCACCTAACACAGCAAAGATCATTTTGCTAAACTGAAGTACAAAACAACAGAGTTTTAACAAACAGTATCTGAATCAAGTTAACACAGTTCTCCTCTGTTAGAAAAGGATTTTCAAAACACATTGCTAAATGTTGGCATCAAAATTAAAACCTATCAGAAACAAATATAGTTTGTAGCAAACTGCTAATCATTAACTGAAATTCATAAAGTCCCAATCCAATAAAAATGGTGCAGTGTCTGATGTCTGGAATTATTTGAGAACAGCTTCCATTTGCCTGTTTCAAAGTTCATTCTACAAAGGTACCAGTGGAAAGAAGTTGTCAGAATTTGCTCTTTAGATCACATGTACTCTATGGACTGCTTGCTGCAGGCCTGTTGAGAGACAGAAGGACAAATCTATTGTCCTGGTTTCCATGTGATAGCTTGTTTTCAGAGATAGACAGAAGTATGTGACAATTAATGCAGTAGGTTATTACTTCCTGTGAAAGAAATTCATGGATGCAAAATTCAAAATTTGCAAATAATAAAATAGGAAGATATTTTGCCATATCATAAGTGGAAAAGAAAAAGAAAAATGAGAATTATGTATAAAAACCTCTCTACGATGAGGTAATGTACAGTAGGAAGTTCCCTGTGAATTGCCTGGTAGCATTTTAGGTACACAAGAAATTGAACAATTAAAGCAAAACAAGGAACATAAATGATGTCTCAGAGCTTTATTTATCCAATATCCAATCAGCAACTTTAGACTGTGATTTATCTGCTAGACTTGCTAAGAAATTTCATAACTATTGCTACTGTTCGAGTAATCCATAGAGAATAAGTTTTTGCACTTACCTTGTTATAGACAGAATAGCAGGATTAGCTTTTACTTTTCTGATGAATAAGGGCCAAAAGTGTCCCAGCTAAACAAAATCCTGGCAGCATTGCACAACCAGCAATATCCATCTACCTGCTATTTCAAGTAAGCTCACAAAATGGTTAGTTAAAAACATTAAAAAATCACCTGCAGAGCAATCGTGGTGTTCTTCGCAGGATATTTCCCCACCAGTCCTTGTTCTTTGCGTTTCTTGAATTTCCTAAAGTAGTCCTGTATCAGGAAGGTGGCATAGAACTTCCCCACGGTTACCTCATCATCTAAATGAACAGACCAGACAGATCTCTCCCAAGTCAGCACATTTATCAATAGCCTGTACACTCACATCTGATTCAGGGGAAAATGTGATGGGTGCAACAGGTACTATGCTTCCAGCTTAGAACAACAGAGCCTCTAAGGGGCTCAAAAGCAATGTTTCAGCAAGCAGCTTTGGCTCAGTCTGTTAAGTGAACTCATCCTAATAAAAGAGAAAATACAACACTTTACCAAGGCTCGTGTACTTCTAAGTAAGCTTCCACCAAAACCATAAACATGTTAATATATACATAGAAACTGAAGTTCTGGCTTTAGTAACTTGGAGTAAATAGATTAAATAAAATCTACCATGTCTCACATGCACTGATGTTCTTAAGTGTGACTCTGCCTTTTTTTTGTCACTACTGAAGCAAATTTGCTTGTAAGTGTATGTATTGTGTCAGTTCTGTAATGCTGAAAGGAATGAAAATAATTTCCATCAGTGAACTCAGTACAATTCAAACAACAGGCAAACAGCCAGGGCAGTAAAATGTAGCATTTTTACAGAGTCACTGTTGTGAACAAAATCCAAATTTGAAAGTTTCCAAAGGCAGGTGCCTTGTGAGGACACCAAAATCACCTGGTTCAGAGCAGGGTAAGAATGACTGGACCTGTTTATGAGTCCATTGAATCATTCAGCTGGGCAAGTTTGATCTCTCAGTGACTAATGCTTGCCAGAAAACTAGAAATAATTTTCTATTCAAAAACATTGCTTTTGTTGTCCCACACTTTTTTCCCCTAGAGTTATCTGAATGAAGTAGATTTCCCTTCCTGCTGTACTGTTCAATCTCTTCATGTTTTTCAGTATCCAGAGGTAGATTTTGGCAACAAGATTTCAGGCTCCTGCTGCACATAAAGAGGGGCCAGTGTGGTTTAGGCATCAACTGTTATTCTGTCCAGTCATGACTTGACTGAGCATGAAAATCTAACAAGCCCAGACACCTCTGTTAGAAATTATGGACTTTTTTTTAACATTTGATTAAAATAGAGGGTCTGTGTATCTTATCAATAATATGTGCAAATGTATTTCACTAAGGATAGTATTTGTCATATTATTTTTAC
Source organism: Polioptila caerulea (assembly GCA_013397295.1). Taxonomy (NCBI): domain Eukaryota; kingdom Metazoa; phylum Chordata; class Aves; order Passeriformes; family Certhiidae; genus Polioptila; species Polioptila caerulea. Next base: position 358,531 of record VYXF01006666.1, read on the forward strand.
TTGTAATGACTGATTTTTCTAATTTAAATTGACTTTCTTCTTTTAGTGACTTGCTCTTATCAAAGAGGGTGGGGAATCCCTTCCATGGACAGTACTTTTTGAATTCATTTTTACCTCTCTGATAAAATTTATCTCAAAATGAAACCTCTACCATGCAAAATCATCTCCTCTCATGATAATGTCTGAAATGGGCTGTATTCATGTGAAGAAGTACAACAGGCTTTAACTACAGTGTAAATGCACCCAGAATGTCTTCTCTCAGCAGTTTGTCTTTAAATCTATCAAAACAATAATAGTTGCAACAATTGCTTCAAAAGATACTGCTTGGGAGACCAGTCTGTTGCAGGAAATATCTCAGCATATTAAAGAGCCTGCCCTGCCAAACTCTGACAATTCCTCAAGGGTCAGAGCCCCCCAGTTCCTGCTAGGAAAGGGGGAACTAGCAGGAAATATCAGGAATAGCTCACAAGAAAAGCTCACCAGTCCATGGATTCCATCTCAGCAATAAGAAGCTTTTGGATTGACTCCATGAATCTCATTAACAAACTTTTTGTGAACATTTGCTTTGATGTTCACCTGTGATCTTCCTTTGCAGCTCTTCAGGAGACTAATGGTGCATTGTTATTAGGATGAGATCTCTTACACAGCATGTAATGTAAACTTGCCTTCCCTAGTTTAGATAAATCCATTGATCTGCAACATAGCTCTGCTTGAACTCCCCAAATAAGCCTTTCCCCATCCTTCATACTGTTTCATTTCAAGTATTTGAACAGAACTTTTAAGGAAGTGAGTTAGCAAATGGCTCCCAGAGAGAACAAGCACACAGAAGTGACAGACTGGATGTAACAAACACTGCTATGGGTCCCACGCCAGGCTAGGACACTGCACCACCACCAACTGTGCCTGAGATGGCACCACTGTGAAATACCAGGGTGCTGAAGTGAAGGGCCCTTATTCATCACTCTGGACATGCACCAATTTTTCATAATCACATCAGACAAATGCACTGCCAGTTTGCTGGACTGTGTGTGCAAAGTCTCTGTGTGTCCCAAGGTGCTTGTGTGTGTCACAGGCACAGCCAGGTGTGCTGCAGGCACGAGCACACAGGAGCTGGTGCCTGGCCAAGGGGAGCCATCCTTGACTCTGTTTTCTGAGTAACACACAAATAGCCAGATAGAGACAGGTATAGGAAGGCAGCTAAGCATAACTGACCACAGAACAGACAAATCACTAATTACAGGTAGTGATGGCATGAGGAATCATTTCAAAAGGAAGCTCTTGGAAGAGGCAAAAGGTACCAGGCAGGATTAAATGGATTTGTAGGTGGAGACTGGGAAGTTTAGGGAATACAGGTGAGTCCTTAATGGGTTTTATGTATTTTTCTTGCTCTCTAGTCTCATTCATTCATCAGACATTTGACTGACATTCTATGTTTTTGCAAAGCACTGTACTGAAAATGCATTGCTAACTATTAGCAGTCTCACTGAGTTATAATAAGAATTTCTTTAATCAGTACCAAGAATTAACTGTTTAGTCCTTCTATTTATAATCCAAGGGGGAAAACTCCCCTGCTATACTATTTTCATTCTGTTCTGCAAATAAATGTTCTGGAGACATAGCCATGACACACAAAGGACCCAGCATTCAGTAATATCAGCACAAGTAATACTGGAGCAAACTACTATAAACTACACCTCTCAATAATTTTAAGTGCAAATTATTTTAACATATTGAATTTGAATGTTTTGTTGATTTCTATTGAAGAGAATTTTCCATCTCTTGGGAAATTGTTATCAGCTGTCACTGGTGTTAATTTGTAGACAATTTTCCAGTGAATATTAAACATCAAAATTAATTTCTACTGTACACTAATCTATTTTACACTTCTATGTGATATGAACATAAAATAGCTGCATTTCTCTTTTGCTCTAGGTGATTTACAATATTTTCAGTTTTCAGGTAAATCATAACAAGGTCCACAAGAGGAACAAAGCAAACTGGAATTGAAAATTCATAAATCTGCAGGACTTCCCAACACATTCCCATTTATAGTGTGTTGCCAAAGCCATCCTATTTCCTATCAATTGAGCACACCCACGTTTTCAGCCTTCCAGCTACACTGAAGAGCTACATTTGCAGAATAAATATTAGCAATGAATTTTAGTATGGCTGAAAATAAATACACAGCTTATACTCAGCAATGAAATGAAGCTGAAGTTAAGAGTGAGTTACTACTTGAGATTAGTTCTAGGAATGTAATCTGTACAGGTTCTTTGTCAGATTGATTTAGGCAGGCAGAGCTCGCTATTCTGAAGCATGCGTCTCCATTTCAATAAAAATGTAGGGGAATAAAGTTGGCAAGAGGCAACACTAATTCCATGCCACCACCCTAAAACAGAATTGCTTCAGAATATTCGGAAAGACTCATAGTTGAAAGGAACAGAGGCTGCAGAAAAAGCTCAAGCACATAGTTACAACAATAACAAAGCGATTTGTCTATGCCATGCAAGCACTTAGGTGTAAGGCTAAAAACAACAGAGTAGAACACAAAAGTTGTTTTAAATGTGCAGTATCAGTTCCCCTTTGGAGAGTCAATTTAGCCAGATTTTTGGTTTCATCCCCACTATTATCCAGCAGCCACCTCACCAACATCAAGTGGCTCCTCTGGCCACAGAGCTGCTGCTGCTGCTGCTCTGGGTGATGCCAAGAGCAGTGCAGGCAGTGCTCCCTCCTGGCACTGAGCATCCCCTTCCAGGGCCAGGCCTGGAGTCTGAGCAGTCCTGGGAGCTCTCACAATGCAGTGAAGGTACAATAAACTACAAGAAACATCAGGGGACTACAGTGGATCTGAGGATTGGATGTCTGGGTAAATACACCCTGAGCATGAGTGACAGTGAGACAGATCCTGCACCTTTAAAACTTGAAAAAGCAAGTAAAAAACAGTCACCTAAACCTACACTACAGCATATCAATAAAATGTATATATTGAAAAAGGCTAAATATATATATCAGAATATATATATTTACAAAGAGAGATATTGACATGTTGTTTTATGGCACGTAAGAACATTTAATAAACGTGCCTTGTAGTTCCCACAAATGTTTGGTGTCATTAGAATTCAGATATCTCTTTCAGTGGGCCACATTTATATCTCAGTCTTATCAGCATAAATCTGAACCATTTCCATCATCTCTGGAATGGCTCTGGTTTAAAGTAGTGTAACTGAGATAATTTAGCTTCTTGCTTTATTAATTTAGCAAAAAAAACAAAACATGTAAGCCGGTAATTAAATTTTTTCCTCCCAGAAGTATTCAACATATACAAGCAAATAAGCTATAATGTAGCATAGTACAAAACATGGTGTTTTGCTCAATGCATTGAAATAAAGCTAGTTTATTTTGCTGAATGATTTGAAATCAAGACAATATTTAGGTCTAATAAGGCATTTTTTTCAAGCAAGAAAATAAGCATAACATTTTCCTCTTCCTCTCATTTTGATCTAAGATTCACTTATCAGTCCTCTATGTATTGTCTATTGCAACAGGATATAATTGTCTCAGTATTTATTTTGTTACTGTTTGTTGTCCTTAAACCACATTATAATTGCAAAATTTAGCAGTTTTATTTCTTTGGTTCCTGACACTCTAGAAAGACCAACATGCACAGAGAACAGCACATGGCAGAGTTTGTGGGACTGACCGCCAGCAGGAGGGACAACTTGGTCAAGTAATTTCATGCTCGTTTTCTTCCATATTTTCTTTATGACTGCTCTAAGCTCTTCATTGGCTTGCTCCAGGTTACCTGTGGCAAGGAAATGGCAAAACAGAGGCTGGCAATCATGGTTCAATCAGCTGCAGTGAACAATCCTATGGATATTAATTAGCTGTATACAATGAAAGACTGCAATAGAGTTCCTTTGGGGCAAGCCCATCTATGTGATGTAGCAGATAATGCCACAACCAAAGAGAAAAAAAGGGCATAAGACAGCAAATTGCTGGTGATTTCAAACCCAGCTCGGAAGCACTGCAGAGGTCAATGGTGACTTTCAGACCCTGGCCTCACTCTGTCCCTTGTTCAGCTTAAATTGTCCAGAAAGTGATGACTTTTTCTTTAAAAGCCACTTCTTCCTCGAAGCAAAGCTGAGCCTTTATTTACTTAATCACAGTAATTACTCAGTTGTACAGCCCTGAAAGTTCAAACAACTGTGTAGTGAGCAATTTTTCATCTCTTGCATTGCTCACAGCAGTGCCTGAGGATCTTTAATCTAAGTTTGTTATTGCCAGTGGAACCTCAAATTCTCCGGAGAACAGCAGAAGAAACAGAACTGAAAGCAGTAAAAGATGGCCAAAAAAGGAACTGAAAAACGTGTAAAAATAGAAAGATTTTTGAAACATCCCACTATCTTTAAAAACCTTTCTCTCTTTAATGTAAATTGAGAGAAATCTATTCAACCCAGTCAGAACTGGCCTTGACCACACTGGGAATGTTGCTTTCAAGTGTGCAAAAATTGCAGTTGCACCACTGTGGGATCTAAGGCACTGAGCTAAAGGCAGTGAGCAAGGAGCACCTTGTTTGGGCAGGAAGGGAAATTAATTCCTTTCTTGCAGTAGAACTCCTGCTATGCTGTACATTTTTATCTGTTCAGATGAAAACATAGAATAATTTCTGAGGTACCTTTGGCTCTGGCCTCACTATCCCTTTCCTCTCATTTTCTAGCAAATCATTCCTAGCAACAGTGAGTACAATTCACAACCCAAAAGCAAACCAGATCCATCCAAACCAAGGCAGCCCTAGCCACATCCAACAAAAGAAATAAATTGTCACTTTTCCTCATCATACTTTCTGACATGAGCAGAAAAGGCTTTACAGTGAAGAACCTTACCTTCTGTTTTGATCTTTAGAGCAGTCCTAACCAAAGCAAATAGAGTAGCATTGAACATGACGGTCCCATCACTGTTTAGTGGCATATTCATGGCTACTAACCTCTGAAAATGAGAAAAAGGAAAACAAATTTTGATGCTGTTTTCTTTGAAAAAAAACTCCTGCAATGTTAAGTTTTGAAAAGTTGAAGTATTCAAAGAGCAGTATTACTGAGAGGAATATAAATTATGTAAGTTCTTCAAATCAAGTTGAGTTTTCTACCCAAGCTGTGTTTAATATACAGTAATTAAGAACAATATTGCTTCTTTTTTATATTAATCACATGTATACTTATACACAAGGTTAAAAACTGTCCAGAAGATTTCTTGAGCTATTTAATGAGCTAACTTTCAAACACTGAAGCCCAGTTTTTGAGCCACACTGTGCCAGTTCTAAGGACAAAAGCAGTTATTTGAGGGCATGCACTCAGGCTGCAGTTCTGTCCCAGGGGTTCCTCATGCTCCATGAAGAACCAGAGCACCAGGTCTGAATTCTCTCAGCCCATCCATTCCCCAGGTAACTCTTCACGGATGTTGAGTCTCTTATGCCAACTACAACTTACTTTGCTGAAAGGGGCTTTTCTCAGTCATCAGTTGGGTCAGTCCCTCCCTGCATCAGAGTTCTCCTTCTAGAGCAGCATCGCTGTGATCCTGTCTGCCAAAAGTACACAATTTCATCTATCAAAATCCTTTCCTAATGCCTGACTTGGATTTTCTTCTATTCTAGTTTAAAAGCACTACTCAATGAATAATTGTTGTTAGCATATATAGATAGAGGTTTGCTTTACGTGTGCCTTGTGACATCGAATTCCAGCCCAGAGGTTTACATGTCAACTTCATCTATTCATAAAATATATTTACAAGGGATCCAAATGGCAGTTCTATTGTAACAATCCTTCAATTAACAGGTTTGATCTCATTCCCAATGAAATTGCTAAAATCTCACTATCCATAATTCTGAAGTCATCAAACATAGCAATCATTCAGCTCCTCCATATTGCTTTTCAACCTTTACATTTAAATGACATTAATCCTTGTCAAAATGACACATTTTGCCTGACAGATTCTATAACATTTTAAATTCCCAAAAGTTTTCTGTCTTCTCGCTTGCTGCTCCATCTTGTTACACACTGTTCCTCACTCCAGCCTGGTTTCTCACCTTGCAGTCAGACAAAATCAGGTGAAACCCACCTTGCAGGCCACTCGGTGAGGGCATAACTTGCCAAAACCAAGCGGTGGCTGAATCCGTCTCAGCAGCGTCACCACGTCAAGGTGCTTTATCCTTCCCCTGGAACCAACACACATCAGTTAACAAACATCCACTCCCAAAAAACACACCCTGATCTGCTTGTGTTGTGTTTTACCAAATAAGAGAAATGAGCTAACTTACTTTGCTTCAGGGTCGTACTCTGACCATATCCTTTTGAATTCATCCAAATGATGGGGGCCCAGAATAGACCAGTCACGTGTCAAATAATCAAAATTATCCATAATGACAGCCACAAATAAGTTTATAATCTTAAAAAAAAAAAATAGTAATTAAGATTATTTTGAATTTTTATCAATTCAATATGTAGTAGCTTAAGAACTCAAGTAAATCAATAGTTTTTGGCAGATATCATCAAATATCACTGAAAATATTTGCATTTAACAAACTGGAAGGCTATCAAATAATGACATGACAAGAACATGGTTCTGTTTTAGAGTACTCAATTTTTTGACGTAGGCTACAACATGGGTTTTTTCTCTTCCTCAATTTACCAGATCCCACTACATCAAATTGAAGAATGTGTCCAATACACATGACATGGTGGGTATCTCAGGAATAGGATCCAATTTCATGGCAACACATTTTGTTAACACAGAAGGTGATACAGAGCAACACAACATATGTTTACATCAGTTCACAGAATTTTGTTGGACCACTCTCCTTTTGCAAGGAAATTATTATTGTGAATAGAACAAATCAATCAGCTTAGATCAGACACCTGCAATGAGGAAAAACATATTTCAGTGATTATTTCAGAGCAAATAATCCATTTCTGCCACAGATTAGGGTGAAAGGTTATTGTTCACTTCTCATGTGCCACACGTAAGGACACTTGTAGAGACACAAATCCAAATTCTGCTAAGTTTAAACACAACAAACAGCATTACTGCTCAGTCACAGGACTAACAGCTCCACTATTAATGATTATTTAATGGTACCACTGAGAAATGCATGAAATAACAGCTCTGAAAAGACTGCTAACTCAGCTTTCAAACATGCAGCCAACCTCCCTGCACATGTGTGCAGTCAGGACAAAACCTGACCCATGGGAATTTAGAACCATAGAATAGTTTGGGTTGGTAAGGGCCTCTAAAGGTCACCTACACCAATTCCCTGCAATAACCAAGGACATCTTCAGCTGCATCAGGCTGCTCAGTGCTCTGTCCAACTAAACTTTGGATATCCCAGGGATGGGGGTCATCTACCACCACTCTGGGCAACCTGTGCCAGTGTTTCACCACTCTCACTGTAAAAATTGGTAGAATATATAGGATTTAAAATTCTGTATGGAAAAACATAACATTGCCAGAATATTTTGGATATAGGATTTTCAGTCATTCTCTCAACTCAGTGTACTCTTCATTCAGGAGAAGGCCAAAATGTCAAAGCTCATTGCTGTTAATAAGCACAAGCTAAACTCACCAAAAATGCACAGAGCATGTAAAAACTGATAAAATAAATGATGGCAAAATTGCTTCCACAAGTGTATTCTTCCCCAGGATTATAGTCAGATTCTGGATCGCAGCGCTTTCCAGGCAAACATGCCAGCATGATTTCCTGCCAGGCTTCTCCAGTTGCACACCTTTATAACACCACAAAGATAAATTCAGCATTATTTGAATAAAATGGATTTAAAATGTATTCATTTGTTACATTCCAAGAAAATACTGGAAGTTGCACAAGCACAAATGTGAAGACAGACTATGAAAATTCCAGAGCAGGAACTAATTAAAGAAAAGTGCAGAGCAAGTCTTAGAACTGACAAGCATAATCTGACATTGCAGACACATTTTTTGAGGTAGACTAATGCACTAAGGCTTTCACATAAAAACTGTAACCCCAAACTGTGATTTACAAGTTAAATACTCATTGCTGTGGAGTTACTGTGTACAAAAGCAGTGTTGTGTACGAAAATCTGTCATAAAATTTCATATTCTTTCATTTTTAACAGATGAACATTCCTCTGTGGTTGAAGAAATGCCTGTCTCTAATTTCTGCTATTGCATTTTTTTCACAGTTGCATAGAGCCTGTGTACAGTCACACAATTTAAAATTTTTAAAAGCCAATTACATAATAATCTTTAGCTGTGTACATTACCTACTGTCAAAGGTATAAAGTGACTTAGTTCTCAGTGAGTGATGCCTTTGGTGCCAGATAAGGAATGTCCTGCCAGTTTTTCCATTTAGGTGAGTAACAATGCTCAGGAGCTGAATTACAGAATCTCGGGCAAGAGACCACTCAAGAGTGTCACCTTAAGAGGCATCCCTGTCCTCCCTGTCCCATGTCATTCTCTCCTTGTTCCAGGACATATTAAAGCACTCTTGGCAAATGTTTGCCACCTTCTTAAATTCTCCAGTGATGGAAATCCCATAATTCCCACCCACCACCCCCCCAGGAAGGTTTAGCTGCCTTCACCATCAGGAAGTTTCTCCCACGACTCATCTGGTATTTCCCTTCTGCAAGTTGCACTCCCTTCAACAAACATAAAGATCAGTTTATTTCTTTATGCTTGCAACAACTTTTCATTTCTTCAAATTATCACACAAGTTGCACTTCTAAAGATATCAATAAGGGCAGAGCCTTTTGCAGTTTTCCCAGTGCTCAGACAGGTTGATATCTGGGCTGGCTGGGTTCGGGCTCTGCCTGAAGCCAACTGCTGCCCAAAGGAGGAGCTTCACAAGAGCTGCAATGAGTTTGGGTCTCCATCACCTCATCAGAACCCTGCTGTACCAAAGGACACTCAGCCACAAACAGAAAAGTCTCCTTGAGCTCAACTGATTCTCACTTGCAAACACACTCTGCACATTTTTCATAGATCAGTGAAATGGGATGCACTGAGTGAGAGTTAAGGTTTACTCACCTGAAGAGAAGCAGTACAGCTTGGGGGAAGGTCTGAAAATTGTTGTTTCTGTTTATTTGATTGTTGTCCCTCATGGCCACTTTTCCAAACACCTACAATAAACCAGAATTTTGACTCTCATTCCACTGACCTGTGCTGTCAGAGGCTGTAGGCCTTGCAATCTAAACTTCCTTCAGGATGCATGAAATGTCACAAAAACACTTTCATTACACTTTAGATTTTTCATGACAGTCATATAAGTGCAGAAAATATATCACATATACAAGGAAAGAAAAAAAAAAAGCTGCACACCATGTTCTTCTCTTGTGTCTTCTGGAATTTTCTGATCAAGAATATCAGAGCCAAATAAAGATTTTTCCATTACTCTGTAAGTTCTGCCTTATACATATCACCACTATTGAAGGAATGTTTTAATAAGCAACATCAGAAACAAGTCTCAGACAAATCTGTACTGTTGTTCAGTGATAAAAAATCCTCTAATTACCTGCATTCCAATGACAGCATAGATGAAGAACAGCATGGCTATCAGAAGGGCAACGTAAGGCAGAGCCTAGAAAGGGACAGGTGCATTGTCTTTTAATAATCTCACACCATCATTTCTATTTCAATTTGCAAAAGTAATTTCTCTGTTCGACACAGACTTTTCCAAGGTTTTTCTTCCTATGCAAGTGCTTAAAATTTTATTACCTGTCACTCTTAATACTTTGCTGCAAGCAATGAATACCAGCTTCATTGCATTTTAAATTACTTCTGCCAGAAATCCAGAGGGAAGGCTCATCTTTAGTGTTTTTAATTTTATTTTCAGTACTGATTCTGACAACACAGATACTTCATTCTATACAGTTACCAAGTTTCATTAACCTCACATTCATCAGTTTTCAGGATCAATGATTCAAGTATCTATTTCACTTATGAAATGGGTTTTCTGTAAAATATGTGTTAAATTCTTCTTTTCTACTCATCTAATAAAATGTGTGCAAGCAGGAGATCTATCTACGTCAAAACTATCCCATCTCTTTTAAATATGCCAAATATTTTTTCTGGAAGCACTGCAGAAACCTCATAGCTAATATTAAATGACAAAGAATGATCCTCAGACTGGTTGTAATAATTGGTGAAATTAATTTTGGTATTAGTATGCAAATATATAAAAATATGCCATTACTGATAACCTTAACTTAAAAACATATTTCTTGCATTCTAAAGGGTATTTCTTCATAAAATTTGGTATATAAATGGTTGTAATTATAAAGCAAATTTAAATAAATTGTGCAAACCTGAAATGACTTGATAAATGTCCAGAGTAACGTTCTGATTCCTTCTCCTCTGCTCAGCAGCTTCACCAACCTCATCACACGGAAGAGACGGAAAAAAGTGATGGAGATCCGAGCGCTGTCCTCAGAGTTCTGAAGAGCATCATGGAGAAGTCAAACCAAATACCAACTCAAACATGCAACACTTCCAGAAAAACAACATAAAATGCAAAGGTGGAAGAGGTAAGATTTGGAAATGTATCTTGAAGGCCTGTTCACCTCGATAACCATGATATGAAAGGAAAAATTACATGCTGAAAACACAGGGCCTGTAGAAATGCTTCACACACCACATGCATTTCCAAGTTTTCTGGTTTGTTAATAGGATCTTATTGGGTTTGTTTGTAATAGACTCCAATAGAACACTGACAATGAATGCAAACCACTGCATAACACCTTTGCAGTCAGACAGGAATGAAAAATACAGAAAAACTTGGTGGAAAAAAGACATGGTAAAAAGAATAAACTCAAGTATAGGTAAAACCACTGGGGTCACTTTACTGATCTTACCCCAGACTCATCAGTTGTGACTGTTTCAGTTGGCTTTGGCTTTAAGAAATTAAGAACATTAAATATTAAAATCAAATAAAAGATTAAAAAAAAAGTTAGCTTAACCATTAGCAAAATAAAGAACATTTTAAATTTCTAAATGCAAATTAACATCTTTCAACTCCATATATGTCCTGAACAAAACATTAATTCCTTATTTAAACCATCCTCTTATCATTTCATGTTGGCTAACTCATGCTAAAAACACTTCTGGCTGACTCAAAATCTGCTGGTATAAAACGTGTTTAAAAGATTCAATGGGAAGTAGATACAAAATAAAATACCTGCTCCTATGTAGGCCAAAAAAAAGTTAGCCATCAATTTTCACAGGTTGTATGAAATCATAGCAGGAAGCCCAGCTAAAACTCAGGGAAAAGCTTTGGGGCCAAACTAGCCTTTCCAGGTCCTTTCCACTCTGCCCTCTTTGAAGATTTAATTTCTCCATCACTGGAATAGTTTTGTGCCACACCAGGAGCTCCCTTACGGCACAGTTCATTCCCTGGTGGTACCTCAGTGAGGAGCACTGGGCATTGCAGGGCTCAGCAAGGACAGACAGGGACAGAGCTCTCAGCCCCACGCCCTGGAGGCTGACCCTGCCCCAGCAGGGCACCCGAGGGGGCAGCAGGAGCTCGCCCAGCACCCCTGAGCTGGGCTAACAGGATCAGGCACACAGAAAGGCAGCAGGGTTGGGTTCCTCCCTTTGGAGCAGATCCACACAGCCCTTGGGAGCTACAGGGAGCAGAGAGGCACACACGCCTTCTTGTTCACAGAACCCAGCTCTGTGTGCTGTGGGGAACATCTCACTTTTCTCCTCTTACTCACTCTCATTTGGAAGAGACTTTCCTGAGATCCTAAATGGTCACACACTTTGCAGAGCAGACAGCAAACCTTAAAGGACCAATGTTCTGTGCTTGCTCGTGCAATGACAAACTTGCAGCAGCTTCCTCTAAAATTGGGGTGCCTTTAAAAACATTTACAGCACTAGAAAAAACGGGATTCTGGATGTCAGTGACGAGTCTTACCCCCTTTCCTAACATATCCTCCTTTTAAAGGGGCACCCTTCAACAGCTCTGTCACACAGAGCAGCATTGAACACGATGCCTCCCCAGAGCTGCTCCCAGCATCTGTGGAGGCACCAGCCACACTCAGTGCCACACTTCACCTACTCAGTCGCTCCTAGTGCTGGTGCTCAAGATAAAACTTGAGGAGAAGGAAGGGAAAATAAAGGAGCTGATTCTGCTGAAAGTATATTATGCAAACATCTTATGGTAAAGAAAAGCAACAAGAGGTAGTGCTTTTTAAAAATCAGATCATTATTAAAATACTAATTCAGATCGTTATTAAAATACTAATTGTGTTCTCTCTTACTTTTTTTTCAAAACATATTTAATATGAAGGCATCACTAGGGGAAAATGAGGTAAAAATAACAGTTTGCTCAACTATGTGCAAGTTACATACAGATAAATTACTGATCTGCCAGGATATCAGTATATTCTGAAACAAAGAGTTTGTTAACAGTATAAAGGATTATTACTAAACTTATTGATTAAATTAACCAAAACCCATATCTCCTTATTAAACTTCAGCAAGCAGAGTATTTGTAAAACTGGCTGTAACATCTAAACTTTCTAAGAACTTATATAAAATAGAAAAATTGCTGCCAAGGGAAGACAACTGCTTCATTAGAAATTCCCTGTATATTTCAACAATTTGAAATAAAATCATCAAAATATAATTAAGGAAAAATTCTTTATCACAAACACCATAAATGTCAAAATATCGCAGATCATGGAAGCAATCTTGGAAAGCTGCCTACCTAAATCAATTCCAAACCTGCATCAGTGCACACAGACCCACACTGCTACTGACTTTTTGCACAGAAAAAAAATCCTTCTAATCTGAAGCTTTAAAGAAAAAAGGTTTAATTACACCTTCTGCAGATGAAGCCTGAAATGTCATATTAATCTCTGGTGAGTGATTAAGGTTGAGCTTGATACTCTCTTAAATAGTGAGCAGATTACTTAATTTGCTTTGGTATTTTGTATGACCAAAAACTGAACATAGTATTTGACAGACAGAGATCAGATTAAATTACAGTATCATCACAAATCGACACTAAAAAAATGAAATAGGATTTCAGAGTTGGCATTTGGGAATTTTTCCCACTGTGTTTTATGGGAGCAAGATGGGGCCCCAAATAAGTTAACATCAGCATTAGGATGGCAATATATAATGGGATAGGTAACACCAGAAAAAGGATACTTGGGTCTTCCATATTTTTATTTAATAACTTTGCCAAATGAAAAATTAATGAGTTTGAATTATGACTTGGTTATGAAAAAAAATTCTCAAAAGCAAAAGTCAGTAAAAAAAGCATTTTCTATGTATAAGTCTCTTAGTAATCACTTAATTCTCATTTTTAACAATGAAGAGGTCTGATTACCCAAACCATGTGCTCAGTTCTACTGGAGCAAATTATTTTTTTGTCAGGAGGTCACTGAAGGTATTTGTGTTTGCACAGGGGTGTATGCCCAGGACTGCCCAATGCACACTCCCCTCACAAATCCCTCTTTCTCAGCTTCTTTGGACTAAGAAGTCAGGATTGCCTGTTTCTGATGGCTGATCTGATGCTGCTGGGGAGTGTTAGGATGCCATGTGCAAGAGATTATAATTTATGGACACTGGAAAGTGCAGGCCAATAATGAAAAATAAAAACACTCTGTTCACAGAAAGCAAATTGTACAATAATGCCGAGGTGGAGATAAATTCTAGAAACAAAGTATGAACACAAAGTCCTAATATGAGTGGAGGTTTTCCTACCAAAGCTGAAAATATTCATCATGGGGCAAGTGTTTTGGGTTTGACATTTTAGAATGCATCTAATTTTTTACCCTCTTTGGCATTTCCCTTTGATAATAAAGCAGCTTAATTTATTTTACTAATACCAATTTTAATGAAGCTAATGTAGCAATATACTACAAAAGAAAACATTTTTCATACTTATTTATAAAGGAAATGCTCATCTGGGAGACAAAGTCAGTTAATGGTTACATGTGTCCATCCAGCATGAAGCAATGCTCAGATCTGGGAAACTCAGATAAAGATAAGACAATCTTGAGCAACAAGAACAGACAGACTAACAAAAACAGAGTATCTGCTTCCTAGAGATAAGGAAAAACCAGACACTCCCCAAGCATCAGTGACATTACGTGCACGTACACACGTATGAAGGTGGCACATTTTGATTTTGTACATGTAGGGAAGTATTGGAATAGACTTGAGACTGAGGGGGACAGGCTGAGCAGAGGGATGATATCTGTATACAAGAAGGGAAGTGAAAATATTACTTGTGGTCAGACAATCTACCTCCAGCCTCCTCTTTCCCCTCATTTTGCACCAATCATTCTAATGCTACTTGGTCCCAAATGCCTTGGGACTGGCTAGTCATTATTGGGATTATTTTGTCCCCCCAAAACTGGGACTGTGTGATTCATAAGATCAAAGGTGTGTTTCTGTGTGCTAGAAGTCTGGTAATGGTCAGAGCTGGAATAAATGGACAGCTTCTGCTTTCCCTGCTTGGCTGACAGAGACACTGCAATGAGGGGAATGAGCACTCATCCCTCATCCTTCTGCCTGTTCTGTCAGCCAGGGACCAGAGACACTCAGAGCCCAGGTTACTTCATAACCATGCAATTTTGAGCCAATCCTTAAATACTTCAAATTGGAAGTAATATATGATTTTTCTTTTCTCACTTAATTGAAGTGCAACAGAAAAGTTTTGTTTCTCAAACAATCCCAATCCTCAGCAAAAATGTAACCAATGATTAACCCAAATTTCTGACTCACTGATTAAAATGTTTGCAATCTGCTTCCAATTTTGGTCAAGTACTAATGCTGTATATGAAAAATTTAGCACATTTCCTAAACAGGAACTCCTTGTTACACTCTTCATATTGCAATAAATGTTCAAAATAAATATCCTGACTAAAAAGAACTTGAGTGTCAAAACTGTGAACAGTGTGAAACAGATTGGATCATGCATTGGAAGCAAACTCTGTGCTCAAACAAAAAATAAACATGGTGAAAAACAGTGATGTTAGTAAATGGTGTTGTCAAAAGCTTCTTTTTTACATATTGTGCCAAAGAGTCCAAGAGTATGTCAGAACAAATGACACATGATGATAATGTCCTCATCACCAAAATTGAAGAAGGAAGCATCTGAATGACAAACACATATGATGACAATAGCATATGTAACAAAACATCCAGGTTGCCAAAATATCTCCAGAGATGTGTGCTGTGAGTCCATGTGCATAAACACACACGATTTTTTCAGAGAAGAGTTACTGCAATTCAGATGTGAGCAAGAAGTTGTCTTCACAGTCTTATCAGTGCTCTCTATATTCCCTGTTCAACATGAACTAAATGCCCACAGACATCAACAAATTAAAATTCTAATTCAATGTGAGAAACCCCAGAAAATATTTTTATAAGTGCTTCTTCCCCTGTAAAAAATTTATTTAAGCTCTAAATTCACAATTAATATGTTGGTATTACTTGATAACTAGTATTCTGTTGTACAATAAAGTAAATAAATTATTTTGTCGTTAACACAATGAAAGCAGCTCAGAAATTTATTTCTGGCTCCAAATTAGAGGTTACAACACTGTAGAGATTTGATATTGCTCTAGAACTTCACACTAATGAAAGCAAAGCTGTGTGAGAGAGTAGTTTTCTGACCTAGCCTTAAGCCTAAAGAGAGATGTTTGTAAAAGTTTACAAAATATATCAAGTATTCAAAAACACAAATTACCAGCACCAACACCTAAGCTCTAACACATGATAGGGGTGCATAAAGTGGATTGGGAAACTCAGATAAAGATAAACTCAGATAAACAACTGCTCTGGTTCAGAGTTAAATCCAGAGTCTCTTACAGGGGGTGGACATGAGGCTTTACTCCACTCCTCCACACAAGCACAAGATCAAGATTCAAGACAGATGGGTTTTCCTGAGGAGCTTAGGAGGAAGACATAAATGCTGTTCCTTTAAGCTCTGTTTCAGTAGAAAACCTCAAGTTTTTTTTAATGTCAAGAATAAAATAAATCCCATAGACATGGCATTAATAATTTACATAAAAGATGAGGAAAGGGAGCTCTCCATTCTTTTCTCAAAATTTTGGCAGCACATGAATGGTAAAAGAAACCTTAAAAATGTGAATCAAAACCTTCACAACCACTACTGCAACAAGGTGATCATGCTTCTAAGTCATTCAATGTTGGTCATCCAAATGGCTTCTGAGCTGACAAATACGATCATTTCTATACTGTCAGGTCAGATTGAAATTTGCATGTTATTTCCTTTTAACAATTTATTTATTCAGATTTTATTTCAAATTTATTTCTTTCTCATTCTCATAAGTTATATACATCCCTCTTCCAGACTGGACTAACCACATTTTGTGTCTGCCAGTCATTACTCTGCTTTTTTAATTGAAAAAGAACCATTTCTATGACCACACAAGATCTCGCATGTCATGTGAAAGTTTCTAAAAACAAAAGGCTACAGAACCCAGAAGTAATTATATAGGTTTTAGTAGTGGTTTTAATTTTATTTTTACTTCTATACCACGTGTATATTTACTTATATATACTTGCCTCTAATAATTTCTAAAAATAAAATGAACATGAAAACCAATTAGGTTCATAAAAGAAGGAGGCTGAAGGAAGGGATATTAAATGAAAGAGTAAATTAAAAAGATAATCACAGAAGTTTTTTTATTTCCAAAATATATCTTGGTCTGAGGTGGTCCATTTCTGGACTTGGTAACTGATCCAGTCCTTGAGAAAGCTGAGCAATGCTGTAAATTGCTTAAAACATTAAAGACTGACTTCCAGAGGCACCAAAAGTATTCAAACCACAGTAGAGTCCTGGATTATGTGAGAATGGGAGGTTGCTGGATCAGAAGCAGCAGCCTCAGGGAAGCATATATATTCTTATAAAATGTTAAAAAAATAAACAACAAAATAGAAGAGATGACATTTAATTTCCAGTATTTAATGGTGAAATCAAGGCAGTGTGTACCTAGACAGTCCAATCCATTCTCTTGTAAAAACTGGGTCAGATGCAAGCTTGTTTTTTGCTAGAACTCACTGGATCTAAGCATCCCCAGCTGCACTGTCACAATGATGCTGAGCTGTTTCCCAGCACAGGGCAATCACATCTGTAATCCCAGAGGAATGTTTAGTTCACTCTGAGGACTGAAGTATTCACATTCATGTCCCCTTTGCACTGCTCCATCAAGATGGTTGGGCCTCTGCAATTAGAACTGCAGCGAGACCTGATTTTCTGTCAGTGCTGGTGAATTTCCCTGCTCCAAATCAGCCCTCAAACAAGGCTGAGCTTCCTCAGCCTGAGAAGTTTCTATAGAGGGAATTTTCACAGGTGCTATTTCAACCATGCTTGAAATCCCATTGGGAACAGTCTCGTTAGCATCTCAGCAGAGATGTGGATTTCCCAGGATCACTGCCAGTGTTAGATAAGGGCTACAGGTGGAAAGGCACAATTCAGAATGCTGAAAAAATACTGAGGAAAAGATTCTGAAATCCTGGATTTGGATGGCAGAAATTTACACTAAACTAATCAAGTTGGAATAGTTCAGTAGAATCAAAACACTAAAAGTAAAAATCTAAGAAATTTCCTTGGACACTCTGCAACATTAAATGTTTCATGTTGAAAATGGGAAATCAAAGCCAGAAATATATTGAAACCATAATACATTCTTGACTTGCACAAACAAAGCACAGAAAAGTGGCAAGAACAGAAACAGACAATGCTTAGTACACAATGACTCTGCTGTGCAAAACTAGAAGAAATCGAAGATGAGCATTTTTTCTCTTGTGAGAATAGGAAAACTAAGAAATGGCAGTGCTGGTTGTTGACTGTGGTGTGCACCTATCTTGGAGATCATTACTTGGTCTCCAGCATATGTTCAAGACAACTGCAGGAATTTCTAAATCACAGCTGACAGCTCAGCAGTGACCAGTGCTGAACACAGACACATCTGCTTTGGTCATGGAAGGACCTCTGAGCTATCCTTCAACCTCTTCACGATCAAATACCTTTTGCAGTTATGAGGGAAAGCTATTTTAAATGATTGGCCTTTTTACTCTCCTCAAATACTGTGCTCACCTACAACAGCACTACTGTGAATGGAAATCGTGGGTAAATTGCAAATACTTGAGGGGTAAGTCTAAATGCAAAACTTTTCTGGGGAAAAAAACAAACCCTAAACTAAACAAAACAGAGGGGAGAAAAAAAAAAATCAAAAATAAATCAGAGGCAACTTTTAAAAACATGCTCCATGAAGAATAATTATACTTTAAGAAAAGTCTCAAGGGGACACTGCAGTTCTGGGCTGACTGACCCTCCCTGTCATCACAAATTCCTTCAGTTCACAGAAAGATCCATCCCCACAGAACTGAGAAAAATCAGTCTGAAATCTAAAGGTCAGGATAAAGTTCTTCTGCTCCTATGTTCTTTCATCGCTCCTCCATTTTCTTTCCACAAATTCAGTCATTTATGAGATTCTCTCAGTTTATCACAAGACCAGGAAACAAGTCCATGGTGAATCTATTGCCCAAAGACCTATTTTGTGCAATAGCCATCAGACAAAATTCTGGTAAAAGATGGAGTTTTCTAATTACTCTAAGAGTAATTCAAATTTCCAAACTCTTACTGCAGGATACGAAAAGCATAAGGACTGGGAAAAACAAAACATTCTATTTTCCACAGCATGGAAAGCCTGACTTTTTATGTGCCCTTCTTCTGCTACCTGATGAGATACAAATGTCAGCATCCCTCCAAATCCAAACCTCTCACAGAAAAAGAAATCATCATTTGTTAAACCAAGCCACCAAAAACTTACAGAATCTTGAATTATCCTGGTCAAGTTACCTACAAAAAGCAACAGGCTTCAAGTAAGATAGTAACATAAGCTTAATTCCTTTTTAAAATATTTTTCCGTGCATATATAGAAAAAAAAAGTTTTATTGTCTCCCTGTGCTGTGTGCATGTGTAACTATACAAATGTATTAATAAATAACAGCAGCTTGTACAAACATCTGTATCAGTGTTTTGGTCTTTGATTCCAGGATTAAACATACTTTTCTAAAAAAGGATTTTTTGGGATTAAGTTTACATTTTCTGTATTTCTTGATGACAGTAATTATTTTTTAGTGCATGAACAGTTGCTACTTACATTAACTTCTGTTATAGCAATATCAACGACGCTACCAACAACAATTAAGGCATCAAAAGTGTTCCATGCATCAGTGAAATAGTGCTGTTAGGACAAGCATTCAGCAGAAAGAGAGCAAGAGAAAAACACAAACAGAAAAAGAGAAGAAAAGGACAGTGTTATAACACAGAAACACTCTAGGCTTCTCTGATGTACCACTATACAATCTAAACTTTCCCTTTCATAGCTAAAAGAAAATTGGTAGAAAAAAAAGGCTATTTATTTCCCATATCAACATAATTGACCTATGACTGGTCTGTACTCAAAACTTTAGAAACATCAGATCAAAATCTGTGACTTGTCCAGATGATGGAAATAGTGGGGAGACAGAGAAAGAGAAGTAGGGACTGGGGAAAGTAAGCTGGGATATACTCACATCAGCTTCACTGAGAACGACGTCTACTATGCTGCCAATAACGATGAGGGAGTCAAACGTATTCCAGGCATCACTAAAATAGCCCTGAACAGAGCAGGCAGGGTGCAAACGTTTGTGATTACACATGAAATGTCAAATATTTGCATACTTCTGTTTAGTTTTGCATAAACAGAAATTAGTTAAACAAAACCTGTGGTCTAATGAGAAAACAAAACAAAACCAAACAGTATTGCCTACTGAAGGAAAAGCAACATATATGTGCATGTGTGTGTATATATATAATGATATATATACATGTACAGACACACACACAGACACACACACACTCTACACATGCAGAACACACCATCAGATAAGCACGATGTTGGCAAGCAAGCCATCATCCCAAATTGGTTTGGGGCTTTTAGTCAGGCTGAAAAATTCTAAAATATATACCCTAAAGAGGACAATAAAAACCCTTTCATTATATTTCTGCAAGACCAAGCCAATTGAAACCTCCTTAACATCAAGGATTTTGTGATAGTCTAAACCTAACTGATCAGTAAAAATATTCAAAGCATCAAGTCTCATTGCTGGCTAAACACACAGAGTTATTAATGTGAAACTGTGCATAAAGATTAGAGATCATCTTCTATTCATAACCTAGGTCTAATACAGGAACTCATCCCACATTTTAGGTCCAAGGCTGGTTCTGTAGCCAGTGAAGCCAGTGCCAGTGAACCACAGCAACCTGAACAATTTCTTAATGCTTTTGGTTGGTGCAGCCAGTCCAGTGTCTAAAAACTCATTTTCATCAATTGCTTCATCACCCTTCTGACGTTTCATGCCTTTAAATATATTCCCCACGTGTGTATTACTGGGGCATGGCTGCAAAGGGTTATAAAGGGCTACCATGCAATTAGCTGGCTGTGGGCATAAAACTGCATGTTTGAGGAAAGAGGTACTTCAGAAGAATCCTCCAGCTAAGTTCCAGTGTGGAACAAATCAAGACATATTACAATTGTTAAGATAACTATGGAGATGAGAGTTTTCTGAAATATATGGCTTTTTCCTAGTTATTATAGAAATCTAGAACTGCAAAAATTACTGAACTTGCCCTTTACCTCATTCAGATATATTAAAGTATCAGCCTACCATGACTAAGGAATGTGCATTACATGAGAAAAGCTGAAATGTACATTTTGTACATGTACATTTCTTGGTAATTAACTTTAAAATACTGACTTTTCAGCCACTATTGAAGCTCTAAAATAATACATTTAGCAAGAAGTTTAAAATTACAAAAGTGCTAATCTAACCTCATATCTAGTTACACATTTTTTACATTGTTTGCTCTAAGATAATGTTTTAGCTGAGTAGTTTAAATTATTACATGAGTTGTTAGCAGAGAAAAGCAAAATAGGTTCCAAAATTGATTTTAGAATTGGACTGATATTTTTCTCAACATTTTAAACTGTTAGAATTTCTAGCAATTTCACAGTTTAAAGTAATGCACCTGAGTGCACTACTATTTGAAAATAAGGCTTCTTTTGGGTGGAAATTTGCTCTCGGAGACTATGAGAGAGCTGCTACCGTAGACAACAGCTCTACATTTCATTCTTGGAGAGGAAGCAGAGTCAGGAAAGGCTCATTATGTTTCTAATGCTGCTCTTTTAAAACAGCAAAAATTGCTACAATCACTCCTTTGTCTAAGGAAGGGGCTGGAAGAGGAAAATAGATCTGAGTATTGTAATCACCACAACCCTTTGCTCTAATCTGGTTGCTGGGGATTAACCATCAATTCCAGTTTGGGGGCAAAAGCAAGAGCTCACGGATTTGGCCTCCTGAAGAAATGTCTCCACTCCAAAGAGCTCTTGCACAATTCCCTGGTGCTCCCTCCTTACTCTTCCTGCTCATGGGAACAAGCCATTCCCAGAGTTTCACTAAGAATCACACTGAACCACCCCAGCAATGCTGAGATTTATAATCCTAATGAGATTAGCAGCTGCCAACCAAAGAAAGGGAGCTGCTGGCATCATATCCTTCCTGATCATTCACATTCCTTATTTCTAAGCATCTTCCTTGATTTTAGAATAGCAATATTTTTTTATATATATACACAAAATAAGGGACTATTGGCAAACAGCAAACACATAATCAGCACAATCCTGAGCTGTGCTATCCATCTTCCTCTAGAATGGGAACCAAAAAGGTCCCCTAAATAAAGGATAATTTCAGCTATAGAAAAAGTTACTTTACTAGACATGCTACAAGATAAAGCACCGAAATAAAAAAATCACATTTTGATTCAATACAGCTAAAACACTTTACATCTAAAATAATTTCCACATTTATTTATTTTATGAAACCTTTTCCATCAGTATAGACAAATATTGTTCAAACTAATATGTAAAGCAAAAGCATACAAATAAACAAAAAACTAAGAGAAAATAAAGATGGTTTTGGAAAAGGGAGGAATGGACAAGTCACAGCAAATAAACATCATGCAAATAAGTTGTTTTCACCACTGCAAGGACCCAAGATCAATTCACTTACTAGCCATCTTTCCTTTTTTCTTACAAAAATCTGATGTAAAACGACATGGAAAATCATTACAAGTTTAAGCAACAACTGGCTACCAGGAGGCTGTACATACAGTATGTGTGGATGGATTGTTTTTTATTCCATAGCTGCATTTTGTTTTGAGTGGCACTGAACCATGCTGAGTAACAGATTTTAGCAAATGTGAAGAAAAAGACCTGTTCTTTTAGCTTATATTATGAAAAATTAGCTCATTGAGAAATGCTGAAGGACAAAATCACAAATCCTAGGGAATATGTAGGCATAGAGAATTAGCAACAAAATATGTTTCTGTACATCTACCACATAAATATTTTAGTTCTTTTAGTACTCTCTTGGAAAGTTTAGGGCCTCATTCTGCAAATCCTTGTGTGATCCAATCTCCCAGTCAAGTGTGCCAGACACTCTGCATCACCTTCACTATTGAGCACTTCTCCAGGTTTTATGTATTTCAGAGCTGGAAGGCAGTCTGCAGTGCCTTGCTTTTACACAACACAATATCATAGGAAGAGAATCAATAATTTATAGAAGCCTTAAGTTTATATGACCAGCAAAACCAAAAGATCACCATTTTCACAGGACTTTTGTCAGCATATTAAGGGGACACTGTCAAGCAGATGAGATAAAAACTAAGAGGTTTTTATCTATTCTTATTTTTACAGAGTTAAATGGAGTTTTTATTTGATCCTTTGAACATGTCTGAAATAACTTTTTAAATGCACAAAATTATTAAATAAAACATTATTCTGTCAGACTAGCCTAAGAGACCCACCCACCAGTGACACAGACAGAAGTAATTTATCAGTTTTCCTCAGGGACCCTAAAGCAAAGCATTAAGTTTGCTTTCAGATTGTTCCTACTATTATTAAACTTTAATATGAGTTAAATCAATTAATTGTTGTTTTTAAAATGCATCTATATTGAAATTTAGATTAAAGACATTAAAATTCTGCTTATGACTGCTAGCTGATTTGTGATTATTAATAAACTGTGTAATATGTGTTGCCAATAGGTTTTGTTAAAGAGAACCTGATAATTGAAAAGGTTACAATCTCCAAAGAATAACAGGAACAACCTTAAATATACTTTATTATCTTCCTGCTCATTAGTCTCTTCCAAAAGTCTGATTATTATCATGGTCTTTAAACCTTGTCCTGCTAATTAAAAAGTTTAAGGTGTTCTGCATCTATGGGGACCAAAATTCAGGAAATTAGGCCCTTCCACTGGCAGTGTCTGCCCTTGAAACTCTCAGGGTTCAGATCCAGGGATGTCTCACAGTGAAAGCATCCAGTCAGATAGAAAGCATGTTGCAACAGAATTACAGCTCAAATTGTACAGAGTCTTAGAGACCAGTTTTAAGACATTGCATTTGCTAACGAGTAGGAAGCCCACAGTACAAATGGAGCACTGTGATTTGTACACTCATGATCAGACCACTGTGTTTGGCATTAGCTGCTATTTCTGACTACAGTCACAAGTGCATGGAGAACCATACAAGGATTCACAATCTTCTTTCAAAAAGCAGATGATAAAATGCAGCAAAGTCCTCTGTGCAAAACAAGGATATAGAACAGGAAATACAGATCAGGAAACACAACCAGCATACTCATGACACTGTGGTCCACACAGCTGAGCTATCTCCTCTGGGGCCTCATATTGTGCTATTTTTAATGTGAAACCCTTAGCATTTAAATAAGATAGCTGACACAAAAATACAAATAAATTCATTAGGAATGTACAATGGACTGGACAGTGCAGAGCGAGACCACGGGAGAGCGGGTAAACATTCACCCCGAACTCCACAGTTCACATCTCAACACCAGATCTCAAGGGATGGATAATTTCTTCACTTCTGCAGGCAAATACAAGCTGGCTTTAAACCAAGTAGCTCAGGCTGTAGAGCCAAGCTCAGTACTCAGTGCAAGCTGAATCAAGAGTTTGGCAAGCCTGGAAGCTGCTGTCCCCCTGCTGCAGGCAGGGCTGGGACGGGGCTGCCCACAGAGCCAGGGCTGCCTCCCACAGCAAAGGGCAGAGCCCAGAGCCAGCCCCACAGGCAGCTGTGCTGGCTGCTCCAACAGAAGGGCAAGGGAAAATAAAAAGGACCAGGCTTGCATGGTGAGAGCAGTACATTTCAAATGGCTCACCTGGCTTTTTTCAAATTCCAAGTGTGGCAAGTGAACACGTTTTACTTATTTACATAGCCCAGAATGAACATTAATTTCATTGTACTAAAAACAAATTTAGTTTGTTTTTTCATCATTAACTTCTGCCCTTCATAAATGCAGCATGAAAACTGAACAAAAAGGCTGCATAAAGTGCCACAGGATATTTTTCGCTTTCTTTCAATTATAGTCACCAGTTTCTCTTGCAAATCTACTTTAGAAAATGTGTCTGCAACATTCATATTGACAGTGTCCCTTTAAAACAAGGAATCAACCACTCAGTGTGGGGCCTTCTACCAAATATTATGTACAATTAACTGAAAAAATAAAAATCTAAAAAGGCTATTGCATATGTAAATTATTTATAGGTATGTTTGTAATAATTAGCTATATTTTATAAAGTAAAGAAATTATTCTGCCTTTTAGAATAGGAAATTATACAGCATACAGGTCTTTACTGGAGATTAAATTAGTGTCAAGTAACGAATGTAGTTCCAGAGCAGGAGGCATAGTAGTGCTTGTAACAGGAAATTATTTATCTGATTTAGAAAGGAACTTTTTCATTACCTCAAAATATTCCAGATCTCATCAACCACTTTGTAAGATTTTTTTTCTGATATCTGCATTTCATTTCCTGAAGTTACATTTTTATTATAATTTCTCTGATAAAGGTGGGAAATGTTGGTTCTTTTTGTTCTTTGAATAATAGACAAGTGTGAAAGTCATTAGAATATATATTTCCTGTGGTGATCACCTAATTAAAGCATATCTTAAACTTACCTTGGGTTTGAATGCAATCAGTTTCAAAACCATTTCAACAGTGAACACTCCTGTGAAAACCATATTCATAATGTCCATCGCATCATTAAATAGCTTCGACTGTCCATAGTGCTGTGAATGAAAAACAAAATACTTACAAAAGTAAAGGCTTTAGAATATGAAGTAAAAGCAAGGCAGCCTAAGACAAAGTTGACAAAAATGCAGTGTAGGAAAACATTTTCTGGTACATCTCTATATGTGGAAGATTAGCTGAGTATCTCTGGTCAAGCATGGAACTGTTTAAATCTATTCTGTTTAGGCACTGAGCAGAACAAAACTGTCATTCCTCAACATCATAAGGGAATCTCCAGAGAGAAAATTATTCCCTCAAAAGAGGAGTATTAGATAACAACATTTTCCCAAGTTTTATATGCAAGGTTTTAAAATTACACAGGCTTGTGTCACACCTGCTTAGAAAGCCTGAAGTATGGTAGTCACAAAATAACACAGTGTGTAGGAGGTATATTTTTTTTAAGAGGACAGTGTGTGCAACTTCACCAAAAAAAACCAGAATGGTTTTGTAAACTGAATTCAAACCATGCTTTTTCTTATCAAAATCTGAAATACTAGGGAAAGAAAGAGACAACTAGAATATGTCACAGAAAAATGCTGTGATCAGAAGTGCTTTCTTTAAAATTCTACTTCATAAAAAAATACAGGTTGCAATAATTTAAAGGCATTATATCACCCAGAGCCTTCCCCTCAATTATGCCAACAGCTTCAAGGGAGTTTCTGCTTTTCCTACCTGCATAGCCAAGCAAAGAGTGTTCAGCATGATGAGGACAAACATGATGTATTCGAATCCAGTAGAATTCACCACATACCAGAACTTGTACTGGTAGGGATTTTTTGGGATGTATCTACGGAGGGGACGTGCCTTCAAGGCATACTCCACACACTGACGCTGAAGAGCAAAGAGAGCAAAAACTGTCAGAACCCAACTTAGCTGTTAGTCACTGCTAATACACAATGATTAAATGAAAATTGTTAAAGATAACTCCCAAAACCAGTCTGCCAACTTGATTTAGGGCCTTTTATTATTAAGCATTAATAAAGTGCATAAGGATCTCACCAATCCTGACATGATTATTTATGACTGTACATAACCATATCCACTACTCAGGGACATGCAAAAATCAAACAATGGTCATGGAAATTCTGGAGAGTTTTGCCTTTATACACAAATACATTAGAGTATGTATGGGTCAAGCACATAGCAGGACTATTAAGTCATCTACAAATCGTGTTTTGTCTTTGCTCCCTTTTCAACCAATGGGCCTGCATAGCATAAAACCCTAGAGCCAGTCAGCAAAATGAACCCTGAGGAAGTGTGACTTCTAATAGCTCAGTTAAATTGCCCAGCAAAATCACATATGTAAGAACATCATAATCTATTAGTGCCCAAAATCTTCAGGGCTGGGCCTCCTCCTTGCTCTGGAGGAATTCTTACAGGGCCTGACTAATGGGACACAGAGTGCAGAAAGAATCCTGGCTGCAGTCTTCTGTTTGGCTTTCATTAAATGAGTGTTGCAGTCATCCAAAAATACCTGGAAAATTGTGACTTATGAGTTTCTCAGGCAAAGGGTTAAACAGAAAATGGGGGCAGAGTTTTGTAATTTTAATCTCAATATCCCCTGTGAATTCCTAAATAAATGCAGGTGAGAAGTGAAACATTTGGAACCATGAACTTTGGACACTTTCAGACTATTCAGAACACAAAGTTCTTAGTGTACAATCTATCTCTGCCTCAGGATAACCTTGTTGTATTCTTATTAATGTGACACCAAAAAGCAAGATGCTAAGAAGCCAACAAGCTTAGTGGACACCTTTCACAACAAAAACACTGATGGGTTTGGCTCAGAGAAAGGTACAACAACCTGAATACCTAGTTAAATAAATACCCAGATAGTAAAAAACTCAAATTAATAAATACTAAGCTGTGTGTTTGGTGCCCTCTTCTGCCCCAAAGCAGAAAGGAAGCTCTTCATGCATAAACAAAAAAGGCTACTTTCAAAACTTAAGAATTCATTATTTATTTTAACCTGATTTTTGTCCAGCTCACAGTTCTTGTACTCTTGTTCTCCCTGTTCTTGGAATGTAACAATCACAAAACCAACAAATATGTTCATCATAAAGAAAGCAATAATGATGATATAGATGATGAAAAAAATTGAGATCTCCACTCTATAGTTGTATACAGGTCCTACATTCTCGCCATTTGAATCAATGGCTTTGTACAGCAGCCTGAAAAACAAACAAAATTTTATCTTTATTACCATTAAAATGAGAAAATAGTAAAATATGCAGATTCAGAGGACAAGTTTCAGAAATGGTCTGATGTTCACTGTAATCTTCTTCTATCTACTGACAGTGCTTGCAAGAATATAGAAACCAGAGAATCAGAGCACACATTGTTATATTCTTTTTTTTTTTTTTTCTGAAAGAATTAAGTTGATGACCCAAAGGTTTTAGTTTTCATTTATTTATTGACTTATTTCCCCAAATAAAATTTTCTCATTTATGGAAGCAGTGAGTGGCAGTTAGCTCTTCCTAGGTTTCTCTATGAGTGTACTGCTGTCTGATTTTTTAGTAAAAGGTTTACTTGAAGGCCTAAAATTTTCAAATTAGCCTTATTTAAGGGCCATTGATGGATAAGCATCTAAAATTGTTACCTCCATTAGAGCTGAAGAGTAATTCTTTACAGAAAATGTAGCAAGACTGGGAACAAAACAATATTAAAAAGTTCACCTTTTCTTACTTTTCCTGAAATATAGGATAAGTGCCCCAGCTCAGGATAACAGGTTTCTTTATTTCCTCTCTTTTTACACCACCACTTAAAACTGCTTCATTGCCCAAAAATGTCTGGTAAATGCTAGTGAATTGTTCTGGAAAATGCAACTCTCATAACAAAGCTGTGCAAACTTGGAGACGCCACTCACGCTGGCCAGCCTTCAAAGGTGGAGACTGTGAAAAGGGCCATCATAGCAGACAGAACATTATCAAAGTTGAAATCACTGTTTTGCCAGACCCTCTCTTTGACCATGGGACTATCCACGTCTCCGTCCTTATAAACGATGTAAATCCCTCTGTGGGAAAGAAACTGCCATTAGTGAAATAGTGAACAGACCCCAGGGTTACTGAATGCACTGTGCAAAGCTCTATCTTATATGGCCTCCTCATGTTTGTTTTATTTCCTTGCTAGCCTGTGTTTTCTGGTGAGATTAAGATGACATTTCCAATTTACAAAACCCTAAATGGCCTGACACACGCCTGCCCAAACCCAGTTTAAGTTATTCAGAACATAATGTGTCACATTCTTAGAGCAAAGATCTCCTCACCGGCATTCCTCGGGGTTCTGTTTTGCCTCATCAGTGCACTTGTAGAATTTTCCCTACACATAAAAACAAAAAGCAATGACAAAATGCAGAATATGCAAAATACATGCTTTTATACTATCATTGGTTCAGGATGGGACCAGCCCAGTTCCAGCAGCAAATCACCAAGAATTCAATTCAGCTTTTCTCTGCTTGATGCACTGCAGGTTCTGAGAGTGTCTTACCTTAAACAGCTGCACCCCAATACAAGCAAACATGAATTGCAGCAGAGTTGTAACAATCATGATATTACCAATAGTTCTAATAGCCACAAAGACACATTGAACAACGTGCTGGAAAGAGAGAAAAAAATATGTTTCAATGCAATTTGTTAAGGACTAAATATCATAAAAGCAATTTCTGCATTCTTTTTTAAAATTACTACTTTTCTGTTGCCAGCATTATACATAACACTGTAATTTGACTTGTTTTCTCAGTTTGTCTGTTAAGTCTGTTGACAGAGACCCATCAACATGAACTGGCTAGAAATTACAAAGGCACTATGGATAAACCACTAAAATGCACTGACAGGTTGGTTCATCACAGTCCAAATCTGCTCTCAGTGGCAGCTCCTCCACACACAAACTGCTGTAACTTTGGGCAGAGCCTGGGCTGCTTAACACCAGATAGGTTTAAGAATCAGGAACTGATTTCTGTCCTTGCTCTGTGGATTTCTGTAGACAATTTCTCTTGAGCAAGAATTTTTAACCTGAGGCAGGAGTGAAGGATCAGGCGAACAGAAATACAACTTAAAAAATAGAAATAAACACCTTAAGTCCTTTTGCTCTGTTTATTGCCCTTAGAGGCCTCAAGACTCTTAAAACTCTGAGAATCTTCACAACTGAGATAGCACTTGATCTAGAGGGAAAAAAAAATACTGTTACTGTCAAGGTAACTGATTGTATTACAGAATAACAACATACTTGCAAATTCCTGAAATGTGAAATTTGAAAAAAAACTCTCCAGTGAGAACTCTCAAGATATGTATACAAGGTTTTTTATTCTTTATTGCTTCTTTATTACTAGGAAAATAGTACTGAACTCACAAATACCACAAGAATCTTTTTGATTTCTGGACCAAATTTGGAATTAACAGCTCAGAAGCTCATCTAAGACTATAATGGAACAAAATAGTCCCCAAGGTGTTATTCAGTGTTGACAAGCTCTTTTGAAGACACTGTGTAAATCCTGTAAATCAATGAATCCCTCAATTTCCAACTAACCTGAGATCAAAAGATCTCAAAAGACCTTCATTCTCTGTTTAGGTAGCTAGGATTGCATTTTGAGGGAGTGTTTTAAAGAACACCCCATGAAACTGAAAGCTTGGGCAGTAGGAGTTCTGGTACCAGCAGAGTTCAGAGTGGGAAGCAGCTGCCTGACACCCTCCTGTGCTCTCTTTAAGTCTAAAGCTTTTACAGATTGCTTTTAATATGGAAAAACCACTCAATTAATCAAGAAGCACATTTAGACTCTTTTACAGTATTTAGTCTGACCAAACAAAACAAAAAAACCTCTTCACTACCACTTATAGTCCTGATTAAGGTACAACTTCTCCCTCCTCTAGCACTGTCTAGTTCCACATGCCCACAGGTCAATACTGAAAAACCAAGCTCATAAAATTAGATTGCAGATGTGACAATAGCTTGAGAGAAGGGATTTAAACCTCCTGGAGCTCCAGGAAATACCTGCTGTCCCATACAGCATCATGGTGCTCCTCCTCGTTCTCTTGGTAATTGTGGGAAGTAGTAATTTGTTCCCAACCCATATTAGCAATGAATTACAACACTCTCCATGAAAAGCACTCCCTCTTGCCAGCCCCATCCCTGAGCACTGACACTGCACACCCACACACCGTGGGGGAACAAAAGCAGCTGAAACACTGATTTCAGAATAAAACCCCAGAGCAAAAATAAACCATTCACATTGTAAGTATAGTACTTACTGAATCCCAAATGATACCAGAGAAACGCCCACAACCAGCAAATCCAGCAAATTAAAATAATTCCTGCAGAAGGACCCTTTATGAAGGAATGCTCCAAAAGCTGTCATCTAAAAATAGAATTGTTACACACTTAGTCTATATTTCAATTTATTCAAATTCGCATTTAGGCTGTTTACAAGACACTTGCCTAGAGTGTGAATGCATACAATACTATCTCACTTTCTAAAATCCTTTGAGGTAGAAAACAATCCCTCTACGTACATTAAGTCTTTCATTTAAATCAGAAAAAATCTACTCAAGCAACATCAACAAATATGCTAAATGTTTCTGATGTCAACAAATGTTTTATTTTGTGCAAGAACAGATGAGGCTGAGTTGACTACCCTGAATTAATCTGGCCTTTGTTAGAAAAATTGCTACAAAAAAAAATTTGAGATTTCAACGTTTACTAAACTGCTGGGTCCAAATTCTGACTCCTAATTATCCAGACTATCGTAAGAATTCAAGGAGCTGAAAATGTACTGCAAACACCTGAGAGTCAAAGCTGGTACAGAAGCAGGACAAGGCTGTCCTAAGGCAGCATTACAAGGTTATTTGGGAGAGGCTATGGGAGAGATGAGTGGGTATCCTGGAATAACCTGGAACAACCAAGAGATGTTTTGTTTTCTGTGTAGTCAGAGGTCCCTAAATTTTTCTGTTCTGTGGGGAATATCAAACGTTGCTCTTCCTTTTGGATTTTCTCTAAAGTTTTTGTTTTCTGTCATAGTCAGCTCAGTCACATGAATTCTAATTTCTTCAGCCTCAAGGTCCTCTTTCAGAGCCTGAATACTGAGCTATTCCTTGTTTTCCACAGGTGAGAAAATTTGATGCCATCTAGAGAACATCCCATCTTGACTGTGCATTTTAATCCCCTTGTTTCCTATTCTGTTCTTTGAGGTGTAGGGAAGAGATTCTATTTCACTTCCCCTCACAGCAGATTACTACAGCTTTCAAGGCTGTTCCCCAATGTAGAGCAGAGCTACAGGCAATGGGCATCTCAGGGCACTGCATCCCCATTCAGTGTGCAGACATTTCCAGGCCTCCTGCACAGCAAACCATCACCAACAGCAAAGGCTGTACCTCTGCAAAGGAAAGGTACATTCTTTTGGAAGCAAAAATTAATTAATCTCCTTATTCTGTTGCTAAGCCCTCTTTCTCATGATCAAAATACTAAATATTGACAAAAGCTATAAGAGTAAAAATGTTAAAACTTTAACCTATGCCATGGCATGAGACATACAACATATAACATAGTTATATTATAAAATTTCCATTAAATTAGCTTAGTCACAGCTGTAAAGACTACATCTAAACTCTTCAAAATCGGTGGGAGCTGAACACTAAAATAACCCTGAATACCAAACTAAAATCTATCTACAGCTGCCCATTTACATAGTATATGATATGAGCAGCACACAAAGTTTCAAGTAATGACTCCCATAAAAATTAGGTCAATAATTGATATTAAAGTACAGGTGAGGTACAAATCTCCCCATCTTCACATGGAGACTCAAACTTCAATCACCACAAATCCCACTGGAAGCATTTGCTAGAACTGTCTAGTAAGTTTAAATGGTGTGGGATCAGCACAGTAGGGGGAGGTAGAAAGCACCAATCCCTAACCTAACCTTTGCTCTGGTGATTTCACCTTTCCCAAGCTGTCCAAACAGGAGGATAAACTGAATTTCAGTGTCATGCAGGGATTACAAAAGAGAATTGTCAAATGGCTTAGAGTGATGTTGCAGCCCTTCTGATATTCACATCCTCATTCATACCCTCAACACTGGGCAGTGTGGGAATCCTTGTTTGAGAGCAGAAAAAGCACAGGGAGACTCCCTGCATGCTGAGAGTTATTCTGGTTTAATGCTTCTATTTGTACAATTTGTTTCATCACCACAGCTGATAATATTGCCTCCTCCTATCCTAATTTCAGTTTCATATATTTTTTGCCTGGAAATCAAGGAATACTGCAGGTCTAATTTTGAATTTTCTCCTTGCAGAACACACTCCTTCTGTACAACTGTGGGAAGCACAGCAGAGGACATGGAGGGCTCCAGCCATAAGCAAGCAAAGCCAGAGTCTGAGCCATGTTAGTAAAGCAGGCACCGTGTCTGTGTCAGGTCCTGACTGTCCACTACATTTGTGTGGTACAGTTCATTTTTCTTAATGTCTGAATGCACTACAGAGCTTCCCGGAGAAACCAGAGTCAGTAGCATCAACATTTTTGGCTGCGATGTAGCTTCTTGTTTCCTTGTAATCTTTACAATTCCAGATTTCAGCAGCCCAAGCTCTAGAGTTTCCTGCTTCCCTTGGATAACTCATAAATTGCTCAGTGCCAAAATCTTTTGAAGTTTGCAGGAATGTTGCTTTTCTTAACACATCCAGTTATGTCTCTTTATCCTGCTCTTTATCATTCCTCCTAGAAAAACACAAATGGAACTGCAGGAGCTGGAGAACCTGCTGCTCAGAGCATGTGGAAGTTTACTGACTCTTCTGCCACAGATGCAATGGTAACATATTTTTATGGCTTCTCATATTCAGAACTATTCTGATTTAATGCTACAGCTCTTTTCAATGCTTCGTTCTCTCCTTTGGTTTGGCCTTTCTCTAGCAGCAAAACCCCTGGATATTTATTTTAGTGTGCTACAAATAAGAATAGGCGACTCTATAGCAAGCTTCTCACTACTGAAAATGTGAAATAAAGGGAAAAGCATTAAGCCTGGGAGAAAATTCACAAGCATAAAAATAGTCTATTACTTACAGTACAGCTTATCTTGTAAACAGCCCAAATATTGCACCAATTAGTATTAATCAAATGGCATTGTGAAGAGTATGCACAGCAATATGAGCAAAAGCTGGGAGAAGAGATTTTGTTAAGCTTAATCCTCAACTGAAAATGCATAGTTTATGTACAGATTCTTCATGTGCCAGCAATTTTTAAGTGTATAAATCAGGATTACTCGACCAAAAACTTGTGGTGAGAATAAACACAGCATGAAAGATTTATGAAGAGTGTGTAAATCTCTGAAATAACTTTTTGCCAATTTCCAATGAAAAATTTTATTTCCTTGTTCAGTATTTTGTTTCATGTGAATGCAATTTATGGTCATTTATCTTCTCTACCAAAGTTTTGTACATTGAAAATCTGAGTAACCCCAATAGATATTCTTAATAATCAGTACACAAACTATACATTAAAATGCCAATTTTTGGCTCATGCATGGGTAATACATTTAAGCAAGCATAATTATGCCTGTCTGTGAATTTAAATGTATGCCCAAGATAAATGCAAAGTATCTTAGTATATAGATAGATAAATGCAAGATATCTTGCAAGTCCTATTGCAAGAAAATAGTTATCTACTATTTTAGCTCTGTGGATATAGTTCAGCAAAATAAATGAGAAATTACATGCTCCCTCCTTATAAGACTGATTATCTCTTTCAGAAATGCCAGAGCAAGGAGAAGGAAAAGCTCATGCGCAGTGATTTATTTTTCCCTTTTCTGACAACTGTAAGTTTAAAAAGGGTAAAAAATGAATTATTAAACTGATGTAATGATAAAAAATCAGCTTCTTCATGCACCCAATGGTAAAAAAAATAACCAATCAAAACTATGAGGAATTGTCAAATAAAAAAATCCTCTAGTTTAAAAAAGTTTAGCTTTGATCGCTTAGAGAAAAGGCGAAGAACACTTCAAGTGCCTTTTCTTGGCAGGTGACACACAAGGAAAATCCTTTTAAACAAGCTTCCTTTAAAAACCTGTTACCTTCAAAATGATCTCAAATGTAAACATACTAGTGAAGACATAATCTGCATACCCTAGGATCTGGAAGGTAAACAAAAAGTTACAAACATTATTGCTAAAGCTGCTTTTGAGCTAACAAGGATCAATTAACAATGCATTACCTTTAACAGGATTTCAACAGTAAAGATGGCTGTGAAAGCATAGTCAAAGTAACCAAGTATCTGCAAGGTATAATACGTGCCACAGTAAGAAATCCATCTCTTCATAATTTTTACAACTTAGACCACATACACAACACCTGAATTCATCTAAGTAGATAGATGGGGAATTTAGACAAAGTAGTTTAAAATTCCAGCTATTGTGCAACCGTTTTTATTTGCTTAAAAATTTAACAGACGCCACTGTGCTCAGGTATTAGATTTCACCCCTCAATAATTGACAGGACCCAATAAGCAACAATTTCTTTCAATTCAGACTTTCCTCTACCAGCTTTCACAGATACTTTCTTCAGCCTTTAGCAGAGATACAGAATCTTAAACAAAGGATAAATACTTATTAATAATGTCAGTGGTTTTTACCAAAGTATTGCATCACAAAATAAAGCTTCTAGAGTTCAGATCATCCCACATTCTGCTACATTAAATTGTTCCTCTGTAGGCTTGTCTAAAGTGTCACAAAACAAATTAATTAATTAATAACTAATCACTTAAATCAACACCACAACTGTTTTTCCTTGAAGTGGGAAGATACAGCAGTGATTTCTTTGCAGGAAATCTGAAAGAACCCACAAGAGTTGCACAGTGATATGAAATTTCTAAGAGGATTGTGGCTGTGGGATTGACCTCACTGCTGTTGACAGGCACACAAACAGGTATTTCAGAACCACAGAGCTGTGGCCACATCACAAACAGCTGAATCAGTGAACTGCAGGAGGCTGAGAGATTAGTCTCAAGGATCCAGCAATCCACCCAGCCAAGAGCTGGGCTCAGAAATATCCTCCCTGAGGTTCAGCAACTAACCAAGTGGGAAGGAGAAATAAAATAGAGACAACACACAAAGAAATTAGTCATACTAGATCAAATAAAAAGAAATAATTTTTCCCCCCTTTTCCATTGAATATCCCATCCTTCTGTCCCTTGGTGTGGCTGAAAAAATCGGCAAATATTAAAGCCATATGACAAAGATTAATCAGTGGCCAACTTAAAATAAAATAAAAAATATTAGAGGCATTTCAGTTTGTAAACTTTCATTCTGCTGCTGACCTGGCTGATGAAAGGAATGTGAGCCCTCAAGGCAGTAAAAAGAAAATTATGCATGTGAGGGTACTTACAAGAGGGCAACATCTTCCTGAAATCCCTCACACATTTTGTCTGTGTCCCAAACAGAAATAATCTTTTCAGTTACCAGCACTCTCCACTTACATTTTCCTAATGTTCCTCTAGTTACAAACACAATTATCAGCCCTTTAAGCCATTTCTATAATAACAATTTCAGTATTCTCCACCAGCTCTCTCTTTTTCCTACCTATTAGTGTGATTTATTTATAGGATTACATTGGTCCAGCTTACAGAGTACACTGATCTGCTGAATAGTGCATGAAGAGTGTCTTTGTGCTTTGGCCTCTTTTTACCTCTGGAGAAAGTTTTAGCTTTTTGGTTTTTACTAAACTTACTGGGAAAAAGTTCAGAGAATGCCAACAGCCAAAAGAAGACTCTCAGAGGTTGCACCAACACCAGCAGGAACTAGAGAGGTACAACCAGAACAGCCTCAGCCCGCCCACCTTTCCTGCAGTATGGAGAAGAGTTTCCCAAACTTCATGACAATCTCTACAGATCATTTTGTGTCTAAAACAGGAGAGGGCTGCAAGTTCTGTCAAAGCACCCCCAAAGTCCCCATCACAAGGATGTGAGAGTCTTGCACAGCTGATACAAGGGCAACAAGGTTATTGTGTGGATTTGTTTTTGTTTCTCGGTCTCATGATTGTGCTTTTGAATAACAGTTAAATCTTCCACTAGATCAAGCACCTAAAATGGGGGATTCAGGAATTTGGTTTGGGACAAAGCAGGTGTTTAGTCCCCACATAAACTACAATTTTATTGAGAAATAGACATATTACTGAAATTAATGGTTTTTTGGCTGAAATGGCATTTTTCCCTGAATCAAGGCAGGAGCTGGGTATCCTCTGAGCCTCCTCTTACACATGAGTTTAGAAAAAAGTGAGATTTGTTTAGTTTCTGATGCAGCCAATCAGGAATCCAAATATCTTCGAGTCCAACATGGGGATAACTCAAACCACTCAGAGTGGCCACAGGAGCTCCTCTGAGAGAGGAGGAGACACCTTTATCAATCCCTACACTCACTAACAGAGGGACCCTCCAGTGCCTCAAGACCACATAACAGAGTCAATGAAGAGAGGACACATCAGAGTCTGTTCCAAACATGATAAAGAGTGATAATTTTAACTGGCACATTTAAATCAGCATCAAACACTGTGAGACAGTAAGAGTGATTCAGGAATTGCACATCAGGTACTCCAGCTGCAAAGTAGGAAAAAAATATGGATATTATAGATGTTATATTCAGACTGAGAATATATTATCCTGATATATTTATGGTCACTGAAAAAAAGCATTATGTAAATAATAAACACTTCTAATACTGATGAAGTTCCATCAATAAAGTTAATTGTCTTTAAAGACTTATGCTTCTTGGAGCAAAAGGAATATAAATGTATAGCTTGAAAAAAAAGAGAAGGAATGCTTTTTAACATGAAAATTAAAAAGCAGGCACTAGGCCCAAAGGATTGTATCCCATGAGGGTATATTTATCTTCAGACACAAAAATGAAGGGCTTACATTATTTCGAAAGGAGTGGCTGCGAATTGGATCTTCTGCTGCTAAGGAAACACTGCTCAGCATGATGAAGACAAGGATGAGATTGGTAAAGATGTGGTGATTGATAAGTCTGTGGCATCCCACTCGAATTCTAAAGAGGAGATACAAAAATACACAATTTTTGCACATGGAATTCAGCAGATGGTTAATACACTTGTTTTCTGTTACTCTGCCAACACTGAGGGAACAGAGCAACAATCAGCAGTTAGAGGCAATGAAACTGCTGAAGCCATTGGTCTGACTCCTCAGAATGAAAATAAATTCAAATCCAATTCACCCATAGGGAAGATGCACTTAAAGCAATCTGGGAGGGGTTGGTTTCCATTGGGCTGTGAACACCACAAGTTCCAGTGCTTGTACCTCTGTGCACAAGCAGTCACAGGTCAGAAAGACCAAGGCTAGATAAGAAATCATTCCAGATCCCCAATTTGATCTGATTCTTACTGAAGTTGTCAAAATACTCATCTTGTGAGACGCAGCTTAGGCTGCAGATCTCATTGTGCTACTTAGGACTCAACTCAAATCAGAACGTCCATGAAGATTTTCTTAGAGAATTACAGGGAAAGTGGGTGTTGAAGGCTCCAGAGCTGTCAGGCTTTAGCCACATGACATGAAGTGTAACTGTGCATATGCTTAGAGTCACTGAGCCCAAGGTAATCACAGATACAGAGCAAGTCTGGGATTAAACTGACAAAAAGGCAGGATCAGGTTCATAACTGACTAACATCAAAGTTGTCTAAAAATTCTGCTGAAGACTCAGAAGGTTCTTGGCTAAAATTATTTCTCCTGTTATTAAGTAGATGATTGGAGTGTGGTATATCTTAGTTAAGAAAATTGGTCATTTTAGACCAAGAATACACAGCATTAGTTAAAGCTGAAAGCAATTAGAAATGTTCAACAAACTTAATGATTTTGCATCCAAAATATTTTATCTTGATCATCATCTAAACTTGATGGTCTCTGAAAGGCAGTGTTCTCCCACACCAAATAAATATCAAGTAAGGACTGCTACTGACTAGTCAAGCTTGGGGTGTTCACCAGTGCAGAACTCCAAATGCTCTGGAATTAGACTGAGTGGTGAAAGATTCCACTGCGTCCCCAAAATTCAACTATTATGGTTTGTGATTTTTTGAAATAATTTGTCTTAATCTTTGATCCTTGTGTGAATCTGGGAAATGCTGTTACCCTAAGAGGAATATATACAACCTTTCTCCTACTTTTCCCTTTTTCTGGTTTCTCCTCCACAAAGGTTACTAGGGTTACTAGAAATTCTGTCTCATGCAGAACACGTTCAGATCCTTTATATTCAGTGACTAACATAGTACATAGATCATACACCTTGAAGGGTGCTTTCCAGACATGTGAGAACTCAGGCTATGTGTACAAAATCCTATTATCTTCAACAGTGGGAAGAAAAATAATATATTTTTCAAATTCTTCTCATGTACCAAGTCAATCAGAAAATTTTGGGAGGGAAGCCAATCTCTTTTCTGTTGAAGACACTAGATTTCTACTCCTGATCTCCTTGGAAGGAAGTCTGTTACTTCACTGCTGAACCTTGATATCTAAACCAGTATTTTTCAAAATTATATTTACGGGTTGGTGCTGCTGAAAATGAAGAAGGCACTCCCTTCAGGGATGGGTGTAATCTTCTCCTTCATGTTGAGTTCTGATATTCTACGGGGACGTGGGCCTGCTGGTACCTCTGGTTCATCCTCCTCATCTTCTTCGTCTTCACCTACTTTGGATTGAACATTCTTTTTACTATAAACTAAAAGATATCAAGGTTTTGTTCATAACAGTTAAAAAGCATAGCTTGTATGAGAGTACACATGGCTTACAGGAAATATGTATTCATGGCATGACTCTAAACATCTATAAACCCATTTTGAACAACCAAAATGTTGTCACAAGCTCTCTTACAGGTTGTTGTGCACATGTGGGTGTGTGCACGAGTGCCCTGAGTGCATTAACAGCCTTTGCTGGTCCTCAGCAGCCTCACCTGAGGACTCCTCTGGAGCCCCAGCTCAGCTCAGCCCCTGACAGAACATCCCTGCCTGAGCTGAGTGCTGAGCTCTGGGCACTGGGTGAGCACCATGTGCTCAATATTCAGCACAGATTTCTGTGACATGCATCCAGACAAGCAGGCAGAATTCATTTTTAGACAGATATGTTCACTGGGCCAAGACAAAATTGACCCAACATCATCAGCCCTGGAATTTCTTCTTCTTCCAAATGTCTTAGAGAAGTTTAGAATTTGCTCTCACATCCAGAAAGTGTTACCAAAACAGTCCTGAGACTCAAAATATTAACTCTCAAATGCTGCTTGTACTGTCTGGGAAGCTACAGAAAAAGATAAAACTTTGGCCCATTTATCCACTGATAAGAGAGCACAACTTCACTGACTTCAAAGGAATTGATTCAGTGTTCACCAAGAGCAAGTTTAAGATATTTTAGCAAACAAAATAAACACATAACAATGACACATAAATGTGTTTCTAGCTACTATTCACATACCTGGTACATCACAGGGGGGATAGGGATCTTTATCCTCATCCTCTCCTTCTCCATATTCACCAATTGTCACCTACAGCAATGAAAGGGATGCACAGGAAGAACAATAAATTTTAATACAGAGTACAAAGCCCACAGAAAGCAAACCAAATAAGCTTCTGAAGTCAGAGTGTTTTCTGGAGCAGAGTAACTCTGAGAACATAGGAGAGCTGCCATTTAATTGCTTATTTTTCAAAAATTATTTTTCTATATTATCCACATTTTTGTGGTAGTGTAAATCACAATAAGAGTAGAACCAACACACTTTGATAAAAGCTACCAAGAATGTTTGAACATTCTAGTAAGAATTTATCATTCACGAATCTCATCAGATTTATCAAGCAAAATACCTGCAGGGATCCTAAAAAAAATAATCACATTTTTCTAACACTAACTATTTTGTTCTGTAATAGCTTCCCCTCTCAGGATGTCCTAGAACCAAAAGGATTTTTCTGATTTAAGAGATACTGTGAGAATGCAAAGCATCAGAACTAAGCTTCCTTTGCCTGAAAAAAAAAATGTAGGGATGACGGGCTCATAAAAGAAATTATACAATGCACAATACAAAGTACAGCCAAGCAAAATCAGTAAAATTTCTTCTTAGAAAAGAGACAAGTTTTAGGATAAACACCTTACTATCCTTGGGCTTCTTTTGGTCACCTTCTGACTTCTCAGTTTTTTTATTTTCCAGACTCTCCTTTCTACAAAACAATACAATAACAATTACAAAGCATGCCATGAAAGACAGACAATTTTAAGTGAACTATACTGATTCTGTGAAAAGTTGAAAGCCTTAAAATAAAATATTTTAAATATTTTGTACAGCTGGAGGTGTCAGAGCAATAAAATCTACTTCATTTGAATGCAATGATCCATTTAAAAGATTGTGATTTTGAATATAATTCCAGAGGCTAATCCCTAAAACATTCAATGCATGATCATTACTCCTTTCTAGAGGGATAAACTGTGCCCTTGGACTCATACAAACAACTTTCATTGACTTCAACATGCTTGCACAGATTTCAAAAGAAGGTTTTCTACTTGTCTATATAAGGCTTAGAGAACCGATTCCACAGACAGCTGTGCACTGGCAACAACAGATAAATTCTTGTGCTAATTGCACAATAAATCCTACTGTTGCAATGTTTAAATATCAGTTGGTTTATCACTACATTCTTAATTCACCCCAATTACTACCTAACTTTTATCTAAAATCATAGTGTTTGTCTATTATTTTAGTGTCTAGACAAACTCTCTTATTTTTTCCTGAGTTCAGCACATTTTGAAGATGGTAAAGACAATATAAAAAAATCCTTATGGAAGAATTCAGTACCCTCCTCCTTCCCTCTCCTGCTGGTTCAACATGCCCATCTATTTTACCTCGCATTCTTTTTCCTTTCCTTTTCTTCAGCTTCTTCTTTCTGAGCTGTATTTAGACTTTCAGCATCTGCCAAGTTATCCACAGCAATGGCCAAGAAGACATTTAGCAAGATATCTATTTCAAATCATTTTAAGGACATTATGCCTTACCATACTTGTGTGGTTTATTACCAGCATAAACACTGACAATGTGAGAGATATAAAACACATGTTCCCAACCTACAGCGTGGAGGTTTGTGATGCTGGAGTGTAGTGCAAATAAAACCCATTTAATGGACCTGACTGATACTGGCTGTAAAGTGAGCAGAGATCCATTAGGGTCATGGGTTTTAAAATAGCAGAATGCTTGGGTTTTTTTTTTTAAATAAATGAAATTCAGCTTCATGCTACCCTGAGCAAGTCCAAATATGAAAATGTCTATTATATGTGAAGACTGCTCAGGCATTTTGAAAAATTCATTTTTATAATGCACTGTTTTTCACGTCTACAACTATCTCTATCAAATTCAGTTCTTCAGTCCATATCAGTTAATCACAAATACTGATACAAATACCACATAGTGCAGAAAATACAATAGTTTTGCCCTTTCACCACCTCCTGACCTTTTAAGAACTTCTGAGAATGGCAGCAGTCTGTTTCTACATGGGGCCAAGGAAGTGTTTCCAGGTCACTGAAGGCAGGGAAGGGCTCAGTGCCCGTGCCCTGGTCCCTGGCTGCCCTCTCAGGCCGTGTTGGAGCCCACGGGGCTGTACCAGGCATGGGGATGGACAGGGCAGGGCTGCCCCACTGCCCAGGCTCCAGCCTGCACTGCCAGGGACCACAGACTGCAGGCAGGGTAAGGCTGTGCTGCCCAGGAAGGGAAAAGAAAACACTCTGCTGTGTGCCATGGTGGTGAGATGGCCTGGAGATCCCTGATTCCGGAATCCCTGGAGATCCCTGATTCTGGAATCCCTGGAGATCCCTGATTCTGGAATCCCTGGAGATCCCTGATTCTGGAATCTCCAGAGATCCCTGATTCTGGAATCTCCGGAGATTCCTGATTCTGGAATCCCTGGAGATCCCTGATTCTGGAATCCCTGGAGATCCCTGATTCCGGAATCCCTGGAGATCCCTGATTCTGGAATCCCCGGAGATCCCTGATTCCGGAATCCCTGGAGATCCCTGATTCCGGAATCCCCAGAGATCCCTGATTCTGGAATCCCCGGAGATCCCTGATTCCGGAATCCCCGGAGATCCCTGATTCCAGCTCCTCAGGGAACGAGGCACAA
Organism: Polioptila caerulea; assembly: GCA_013397295.1. Taxonomy (NCBI): domain Eukaryota; kingdom Metazoa; phylum Chordata; class Aves; order Passeriformes; family Certhiidae; genus Polioptila; species Polioptila caerulea. The sequence goes on from VYXF01006666.1 coordinate 400,854, forward strand.
GGAAAAGTCTATTTAAAGGACTCAGCACATGCAGAGAGCACTTGCCCGTGGCCATTTACCCCTGCCAGAGGGATTTTGGTGATGTCCCCAGCACAGAGCCCCACTGGGAGCTGTTTCCAGCCAGTTTAAAGGATACAGTTACCACAGATGAAGAGGATAATGAAATATATACAGACGATCATGCCTGAGGATGAGGGACCCCCGTATGCCATTATGCCATCATACATGACAGCATTCCAGTCTTCACCAGTTAGGATCTAAGGAGCAGATATTAGGAGATAATTAGTAACTCAGCATCCAAAGTGAATAGAGAAACATTTCCTCTAACCACACAACACAGCTAACCTTCTGTATGCATAAAGCAATACCACGTTCTTTTCATGCACTGTTTTAAAACTCCCTTCTAAACAAAGGTCTCCTGAAAGCTGAGGTTTTAACTCTAACAGCTTTTATTTTGTGCTCTGCATTTAAATGACTGAATTTCAAAGGCAAAAATAATAAAAATGAAATTTTATTGATCTTGGCATGCCAAAGTAAGAACCCTGGTTTTCAGTAATGCCACATATGTAGCAATGCCAACAAATGTCCATCACTTAAAAATCAAGTTAGTATATGTTTTAAGGTTCCTTTTTTCTTCTTTTTTTAAATACTGGCCACAAATTCATACTATAATAAAAGTTTTGAGTACTGCATTGCAGGTGTTAGAGGCACTTCTTATATTTCTAAGCAACTTCTTAACAATCATCAGTTCTATCTTGAGAAAACAGGTAATACTCTCCTTCCAAGCAATTAAATGTTTTTTTATGAAAAGTAAATGCATGCTATTTTCTGAAATCAATTTTTGGAGAGCTAAACTTATCCAGCTAATTTTCATCATTGGTGAGCTCCCAACAGGTTGTGCCTCATAAAACTGAAGGAATCTCCATTTCTTTGAAGATGAGACAGCCTAAAATATCTATAAAATCTAACTCAGCTCAGCTGGAAAGTATAGACTTAAGTTTTTGTAGGGGCAATGTCCGGTCAAATGTGAACACTTTTCCTCATATGGAAACTTCTCATTAATATTTCCTTATTTTGAAATTAAATGGAAAGATTTTCTGTTTGCTCTGGGCAGCCACCAGATGAGATTTACAGCACAGAGACAGGAAGCTTAAGCCAAGGTGAATCCTGCAGGGTCAGATTTAACTCTCACCTACAATGGCTGAAACCAAATATTGTGGCAATGTACACAGCCAAGTGTGAAAATGGTGAGCAAGACAAAACTAAATAACCTAATTCCAGTACCCAAATTGGGAAAAAAAAATTTTAATAAAGCATCACAAATAAGTGAAAAGTATGAAACTCTAACACAGTCCCTACCATTTCACAAGTAGCAGACAAGTTTGCCTTAAGATTTTAATAAAATCTGGTCTCTAAAGAAATTAATGCTTATTTTTATGTTCTAGGGATAACCCTATGTAAATATGCACTCTTTAAAGGCTTAATATTTTTTCTTGCTTGAGAACAGCTGAAATGTTACACAGCTAATGAAGCTAAAGAAAAGCATTTGATCAAAATAAATATAACACTCCACCTCTTTTTCTATTCATGTGTTTGATGGACAAAGGAGGTTTAACTCTGTGAAGTAACATGACAGCTATGTCACATAGATCACAGAAGATATGAAACCAATGGTACAAATGGTGCAAAGTTACCAAAATACTGAATTTAATGAGCAGAATGCTACTTAAAGTAAACTGAATAAATAGTATTCATGATTTTATTTTCAGGCAACATGATCCCTTAAAATAGTTTTGTTGATCAAAGGTAAAATGTCTCATAGGGGATGAAAGAAAGTTACCTGGAATACAGTTAAAAGGGCTTGTGGAAAATTATCGAAGGTGCTCCGTTTTGTTTGAGTTTCATCAAAATTAAATTTGCCTCCAAACAGCTGCATTCCAAGCAACGAGAAGATTATGATGAAGAGGAAAAGCAGAAGCAACAGTGAAGCAATGGACTTCATTGAGTTTAACAAGGATGCTACCAAGTTGCTCAGGGATGCCCAGTGCCTATAAATTAAAATGCGTGTGTTAACACACACCAAAAAAACCTCAAAGAAAACAGTAAAAGAGCAGTGCATGATGAAGTATTACAAAACAATTGCTGATCACTCTTCAGCTATCCTTAGAATTAGCAGTATTAGATAATCTTACCTTGTTACTTTAAAAATACGCAGGAGACGAACACAGCGAAACACTGAAATTCCAAGGGGTGACATAATTTCCAACTCCACCAAAATGGTTTCAACAATGCCACCACAAACAACGAAGCAATCAAAGCGGTTAAAGAGAGAAACAAAATAGGCCTGTAGGCCCAAGCTGTACATCTTTACTAACATTTCACAGGTGAATAAAGCCAGAAGAACTTTATTTGCGATATCTGGAACAAAATATTAAAGAAAAAAAGATTCTGAATTGCCTCATAGATTCCATTTTTATTTTAACATATTAGTGCTATACTTTCTATATGAGTTTGTAGGTTTTTGCTTAAAAAGGAAGTATTGCTTTTTTTATGTTGGACTGTAGTTGTTGCTTAAGTGGCAAAAGTTACACAAGGATGTAAAGCTTCCTGCCAGCTACAAACTATTCATCTTTCCAATCTGTTGTGCAGTTCATGGTTCCTCAGCTCACAGCTTGAGTCCACACTGTAACTCAAGCAACCAGCCCACAGCAAGTTCTGCTGTGCCAGTTCCCACTTCCTCCTCATCTCTCAAGAACAGTTTCATGATAAAAACACAGGTATTTACAATTTAGCATTGTCAGATCTGTGCTGCTGCATTACTAAGCTGTGTTCCAGCTATGGAAATCAAAGGTGACATTCAGTCATTTCTTTTATCTCCCTCTGGCTGGGCTGAATATCCTTCAGACAGCAAACAACAAAATGGCAAAGTACAAAAGTAGCCACTGATAGAAGGCAACTAACCATAGTCAAGACCAGAACAAATAATTTTTGACTGTACCTTGGATCTGGGTCAGCCAGTCAGGTTGATTGTAATGCTCTGATGAGATAGTTAACGTGTTCAAAAAGACCAAGACAATAACAAGCCAATAAAATGTGACAGATTTTACTGCAGCCCTACATTTTCTTCTGTTAAAGCGGTTCCAGCGACGCCAGCGTCGACTGAAAGTTCAAATAAAAATAAATTTATTATTACAGGGAAAACACATATGAAACTAAGGAGAGTTTGTTCTGTATAGAAAACAAGTGTGTATGTTTGAGCAACTGTGTATGTTTGAGCAACTGTATTTTCATAAATATGTGCATAATAGTTCAATAGCTGTGTAAATCATTACCAGTTGCAGATTAGGGACTGCTAATATTTTATTCCTGGTTTTTTATATTTCCTTATAGATTTCTAAATGCAAACCACAACATTTGGAGACTCCAATTGCCTGTGACATAATTAGATTAGGCTGCATTTAACATTTCATTGGGTAAAAAAACATATCTCTTTTTCCAAGGCCCCATACACTTAATAGCAATAAAGAAAAGTCAATTACTCAACTCAGAATTCAAATTAAATTCAGTCTAAAAATGTAGGCTTTGAGTAAAATCACAAAGAAAATTCTGACAGGATTAAACAGAACAGGAATGCTGAGGTCACCTTTTAGAAATCTACCCTATAACATCAGAAATCTTCAGTAATTCCTAGAGATTTCTACTGATGTGCCCTGAAATTGTCAGTGGGAAATGTCTGAGAAATAAATAAGAGAGACAAGTTGAGGCTGTATATGAGTTGGATTCACAGGTGAGAACATATCTTTGGACTCATCAATCTAGATTTCCTTGCTTCACTTCTGGGAGCCCTGTTCAAGCAATAACTAAGTTTTCTTCATGCACCCTAAATTTGCACTTGTAGTAATGGAAATTAATACTGGTTTCAGATATCAGTACAAAGATGTTTCAAGCCTTTGTGGTATTGTAACCATATAAAGGAAAAATATCCTGTCCTGACCTAAATCAAGTGATATTCAAGAGCATTCTTATCTTGCCAATCCCCTGCTATAAGGGTTGTGTCCATGGCCCAGCAGGATGCCTCACTCCCTGGGTAGGTTAAATTGATTTTATTTTACACTTACAGATCATCCTATCATTGAAGTCCATGAGACAAGAATAATAATAGTGGGATATCTCTACTTATAAGCCTCAAACAAAGGCTCAAATTGTATCACTCCAAGCTTTCTGAAGCCAATGGGGCTATTTTTTCTGTTTTCCCCAAAAAGATGTGTGGAACCAGTGACAATAAAGTACAGCTAACTGGTACATATACGACCGTGTATGAATAGCATAGGCATAAACAAACTACAGAAATAAAATAAAAATTCAAAAAGGAGAACAGCAGTAAATTTCTCCATTAGATGGATGCAAGTAAAGGCATGCTCCCAAAGATTAACTTCTATTTTGACTTGCAGTGCAGCAGGTAGGCGAGCCTGCAGTGAAAAGCATTTTCTATTTTGATCCAAAGGCATTTTGACATCACGGTCAAAACAATCTCCTTGCTAAGTTATGGCCTTACTTTGTGCTCAGACACAGTGTACTGACATTGCAGAGAAACATTCCAGGAGCTGGAGCGAGGATCAGCCCAGAAGAGTGAGAATTGGACCAAGGTTTTGCATTTACCTTAGAATGAGATTATAAGAGGAAAATACTGACCTGAACTTGGATTTTGAGATGGTTTGACTAGAAGAAAAAGAAAACACATTTTTAAGAATAGGGTAAAAGCAATTAACAAATTCATTTTCTTTAGAATTTTGCATAAGCATTACATAGAAATAAAACAAACTTATAACAAAATTCATCATGAATGCTGAAATTCTTTCCTCTGTTATTTATTTTCTGAAATACCATTTCTAAAGCTGCACAAATTTGCTAAGTGAAAGAAAGAAAAATTCCTTTAAAACTCAGTAAATAAACCTTGAATAAACATGTATAAGCTGCCTGGAAGCCATGAAAATCTGAGCAAATAAATACTGAACACCATGGGTTATAGAATTACTCCCATACATTCATTACTCCCATACATCATTACTCCCATACATTACTCCCATAGCTCTTGACTAAAAAATACATATTTTCCAGGTCATGCACAATTTAACAAAAAATAGTTGTTTTTACATGTCATTAAAAACTTCCATTCTTTTCTTATAATTTTGGACAAAAATTGTACTTTATAAAAGCTTTTAGGAAATCATGATTCCACTGCAAATGGAGTTGAATTGTTTGATATCTTAACCTGAGAATTTTAGGAGCGCTTCAATACTCTAATAATTGGTCTAACACCAAACTCCTGCGAGTGCCACCCAAAGCCTGGCTATTTCCAGGCACTTCTGGCTAAATAGAGAGTGGGGGAAGAAGTGGAACGCTGAGATGAAGAGGGGGGACTTGGCTGCCCCCCGTGCACTCACCACAAGGTCCCACAGCACGCCGGGCTCTCCCCTTCGCCGCTGACGTTCTCCGTGTTCACCGACTCGGTCTCGCTGGTGGGCATGCTCGCTGTGGGGACACAAAACTGCCTCAGAGCCAGCACCAGGCAGGCCATGGCTCAGCTGGGATCTCCTGGCCTGGGGCAAGAATGCCTCCAGCTCTGCTGAGAGCTTGGAAGACCTGAGTCTTAATCACAGATGAAGTCAGACACTTCATCAGCCCTTCTCTCCCACCAAGAGGAAGAACACAATTCCAGAGCGAATGGTGGCTTTTTTTGTTTGTTTCTTTCTTTTTAGTGATTCAAGGAAATTGTTTACAATTCATTGAAGAATATAAAGTACAGGAGGTTTGTACAAAGAGTATGCTACCCCAGCTAGATTCCATAATTTTTCACTTTTCTATAAACACTTTGGGGGTGCTTTTCAATTGAAGTGCTGTTAACAAGCTCACTGATTCCAAGAAATATCATCAAACTTCTGGAAGTAGGAACAATCACTCCGTGGTCACACTGACCACTCTGCTTTTACTGACATTATGAATTATTGAGGCGAGATGCCAGAATGTAAATGTGCCTACAAATACTGTGTGAGCAGCAGGCAAGAGCGCAGGGAATGGGAGAATGGTCCTTCAAAGCATGATGAGAATTACTGCTAATAAAAGGGGGACAATTACATTTGCCACAGAGTGAATTACTACACATATAGTGCATCATTCCTGAGTGGTTAGCAATTGTAGCTGATCGCTTTTTAGACAAAACTCATTTTCAGCTGGGTCATCACCATTTGTCTTGAAATTAAACGAAATAGAGAGGGAGGACATCTTATGTCAAAAAGCATAAGGAAATTATGAACAGCCAAAGTTCTCAGTATTTCCTAGGGGAAAGCACTGCTTCCATGTCTGCAAAGCAAGCATAAAAGGAAAACCCCAGGAACAAGAAAAGGGTGAATGAATGTTCTGCTATACAGTAGAAATACATTTAAAGTAGGAAACATAAGAGAGGTGCAAGATGCAATGAAATTACTGTAAAACAGCAAGAACAAAAGAAAAACAGAGCATTCTAAAGGTATTCTGGTGTGTACCTTCCACTGTTTCAATGGTTTGCTTGGCTGATTTATTTGGTTTGGTTTGTTGGGAAGGGTTTAAGCCAATGTCTGTGGACTGAGAGTACTGAGGACAGAAGGGCCACACTGGCAGTTTCTGCCTGGGAAATCTCACTGTTTTGGTAGCCTAAAGGATGACATGAGATTTAAGAATCGGACCCTGAATTTTCTGATTTGTGTACAAATCAGGTACAAAGTTATAACTGCTAGAAAAAGCCTCTCTGCAAAGCCTCTGTATTGCCTCAACCCCGACATGAAGATAGAGGGGAGTGGGAAGTGCTGGTTTGGTTTCTGTGCCCATCAATCCCATCCAAGCTGGAGAATGACAGGTCTGTGCAGGCCAGGTGCTCAGCTGCTGTTTGCTACAGCTGAGAATCTGTGCCCATAAGCAAGTCACAGTTATATGAAATGTTACACGGAGTGGCATAACAAAGAAAGATCCAAAATGTCCATGCAGGTGTTTGAATAAACAAAGCACTTCAGGCAGTAAGCACAGCAAAACCTTCTTTCACAAGGTTCTTCTGTTCTGATGATTCTTTTAAAATATTACTGCAATGACTTTATATATTAAAAGCCTCTGGTTAGCACCTGCAAGTGTCTCAATTCTAATATCACGCTTGCCCTTATAAATCAGTTTTAAAATAATGTATTTGGTTAGTCCTGTAAGAATTTCACAGCTTACAGTAGGACTTCAAAAACAATTTCACTCAAAGAAAAAAATCTTTGATGTTCAAATTCAACTATTAAAATTTCAAAGGGTTAAGGAAAAAAAACCCAAACACTAAATAATTTCAGACATAATCTCAGGGCTTCAGAACTAAGAGACTTTATTTTAAAATGCCAGTGTATTTTGAAATAAGTATAAGGAGTTTCCTGTCTGGTAAAGAACTGAACGAGTTGCCTTGGGCCAGGTGACTTGACTGCTGTTAGAAAACACAGCATTATAGTCACCTAATGATGAATATTTCAGCACTTGTGATGGGCAACTGCAAAATAACAGTGCACAAGTCTTGTTTCACACACTATTAAGAGCTTCCAGGAAAACACAAGGCTTACTTCCAAGATTATTCTATAAGTGCAATGTGTCCCACACTTGTATTTCAAATGCATCCACCTTTCCCTCCCCTGAAAAAAAGTACCCAGAATCCAGTTCTCCATTGAGTGTCACTCCACTGAGTGACAAAAAACCTATATTTAATGTAAGTAAGGAAAATGCATGTAACAGTGAAGTAGTGTAATTTTAACTCAAGTCTACCCTGACTTTATGTGTTAGTCCACAGTAAGAAATACCAGCTCCTTTTGAAGAGGATTATGTGAAGAAAAACTAAGTAAAAATATCTTTGTCCCTATTGAAGTGAATTATTAAATGCATCAGAATGTTACTGTGTTTCAGACACTGCAGGGCTGTTGCTCCATCTCTATCAGTGACTTGTAGGTGCTGTATTACAAACAGAAGAGGGTTAAAAAAAAACTAATTCACATTAGAAACTCAGCTGTCATTATACTGTAATTTATAAGTCAAAATTGAAACTTGACAGAAGTACTGAGAAAGGCACCGTGTGCAAGTCCAGCTCCAGCAATGCCAGCAAGTCATCAGGACTTTAGCCAGAAGAAAACAGCAGCACTGCATGTCCACATCCACTCTGCTAATGCAAGCAACCTGCCAGGTCTCAAAACAACCCAATTCCACGGCCACAGCTCCATAAGGGCAGGTGGTGTCCACAAGGCAAACACAGCACACAATTTTGAGAGACTTTTGAGATTGATCTCAGCAGAGTCAGCTCTGAGATCTGTAAACTGGCACCCCAGTGTTGAAAGGAAGATGCCAAATTTTCTCTTTTCTTTATTCACCTTCAGCCCTTATATTACTGGTATTCTTCTGGAAAGATTATCTAGATTTCTAGATCTAATAATCTCTTTGATTAAGATAACTGGTTTCAAACAAAAGAATGCTTGCATTAGACAATATAAGCAACCCACACAGCATGCAGCTTAATACTTTCCTTAATGGATAGGAAACAGGTCAAATACATCAACTACTACATTTTGCTTCTTTGGATAAGAATATAACAAGAGAAAAACAATCCACTGTATTCATGAGGTACTCTATGGAGTTTTCAGACTTTGGAGCGGGGATTTCAAACTCCACTCCAGGATGTAACATAACCAATGCACAGGGAAGAGCAAAACACTGTCTATAAGCAGTGATGTGCCCTTGCCAGGTAGAGTCAGAAGAAATAAATTCCATAACCCTGAAATACAAGAATTCAGCGTCACTGTAGAATCCAGCAGCAGGCTAAATTACAACCTGAATTACTGAATTGTGGTGTCAAGTATTATTGTTAGAAATGTTTCCCTCTCTAATGCAAATGATTAAACTTTTAACCTGTTTCAATTTCAACTGTGCATTTTCAATCCATAGGCTGATGTCATTTTCACACTGGTGCATGTTGGGCAGCCTTGTGGTTATATGTGCTGAAGGAAAAAAAGTGCTGCAGAAGTGATCTGCACAGCTCATCAGTATTGGCTACTGCAGAGAAGCTTGGCATTATCATAAACTGGCAAAATTTTACATCAGTCTTACAAAAAATGTCATCATCTGTTTGCTAGTAACAGCCAACCAATTCCTTGAACTCCAAAATTTCCTAATTCTTTCTCAAATTAGTACATGAATTTTCTGAATCCTTTTTACCAAATCTTTGAGGTAGTCAAACAGGAAAAGAGTGGAAAAAAAAAAATCCCCAAAGTGGCTACATTATCATTGCAAATTCATCTCACATTTTCCTAGGTCTGCTGTATGCTCAGAAAACACTTCAGAAAGAAGTGGTACTATCTCTTCTGACTGTGAAGCTTCTTGAGGTAAATTCAGTTTAAGGAGACTCTGCTTGTCAGATGTTCTCCATGATAGTGTAGCAAGATACCTTTTTTCATAGTGCAGATTTAATGTTGTTGTAGATCACTCTTATGGGCTCTCTCTGTTTATAGGCAGCCCATAAAAAAGCAATACAAGGCTGGCTGCATAGCAGTGGAAGGAGAGCAAATTAATTGGATTTTGTTACAGTAGCATCACTGAACCAACCACTTGTAGCCTGAATGATGACTCTGTGAACCTTGGGAATGTTGCCTATTCTACATACATGTTGCTTTTAATGGAAATACAGGTACAGGGAATATGAAGAAAAATATTTAGTGTGGTGTTTCTAATCCAGAGACAGTCTAAACTTCAACTCCTCAGACCAGCATAATGATCTCATGTACTCAGGAAGAAATAAAGGCATTAATCTGTATTTTGAAAAGCCCAACTCACAAAAGGTATACCTGCCCTGTAAGGCAGCAGAATCCAAGTCAGTGCCCATGAGTTTGGGATGCCTTTGACTCGCAAGGTCGGGCACCAGCCGTGACACAGCAGCCACTGCCAGCAGGTGACAGCAGGTTTGCAGCCAGTGCCAGGCTGCTTCCTGACAGACAGCAGAACTTGAACCTGCTCGTTCAAGGGCTGTGCTGAAATATATAGTTCAAAGTAAAATTGCAACTGTCTTCTCACCATTTTTATAGAAAAACTATTTCAGCACATAGAGCTGAGTGAGCTATCAGACAATACATGTAATACATGCAACAGTTGCACAGTTCCAAGCAGACTCAGTGTTTGTACAAAATGAGTCTATTGGGTCCAGAAATCTCTGACTTGGAATTCTGCATTCTCTAAAGTAACTGGATGAGAGTTTTCAGCCTTAGTCTGGGCCACAACAGTGATTGTTAGGACAGTAAGAAAGCCAGTTGGTCAAATAACTTCACTTCAGACAGGACTTAAACTGGATCTCCCAACTGCTGCAAATATCCTCATGTCAAAACAGGATATTTGCCAGTATTAAAACAGGCAGATTTGAAAATAACAATCATATTCAAAAACCTACTTCCAACTCCAGTGTGGGTGGGGAAAAGTGGGGAAAAAACATCAATAACAAAAGGACATACAGTAAAAGCTTGTTGTGCTGTTAGATTCTACATCATAAGTATCAAAAGTAAATAGTAAATATTATCATCATGCTGTTCTAAGCTTACACTATGATGCATTATAAAACTTGTAAAACACTTTTATTACTTTCTTCACACCTGAATTTAAAATACATTTTTGATCTGGTTTACTTGACTTCTGAAAAAGAAAATCTATTGTTCAAGAACAGCCACAAAGACACTTCAGTGGAAATCTGAATGGATTAAACACTCTGCTTTAGGGAGGTAGAGCAGCACCTCTGTTTCAAACATGCACTTCAACCAGCAGGAAGCTCTGCATGCACAAGGGGTTCCATGCCACTCAGGGGTGTGCCTTGGTTATAGAAATGCAAACAATCTGTGCTCCCGAAAGCTACCACATCCAATGCAGTATTGGCACAAAAGGAAAGTTCAACTGCAAATCCGAACACGTTTTACCATGTTTATTGGAAGAACGGCCAAAGCAGCTAAGTCTGCTTTTCTTCTTGTCTTCCATTAAGTCAGCCAGTGTAAGCCCTGGGGAAGCACATGTAATCCCAGCAGTGACGCGGGAGGTGGCAGCAGTCGCAACGCAAAAACAAAAACGTGTCCGTACACACAACACAGGCAAGGTTAGGCACAAGGAACCCAAGTCACCGGCAGCACAACTGATCACAGCTAAACCCCTCACCTCGCACGGATCCTCCCTTCCGCGCTAAACTCGCTGTGCTTTGAAGGCAATGGAAGTTTTTTCATTGGCTTCAGGATAATCAGCTATTGGTTCATAATAAAGACTTCCAACTTTTACTAAAGGCATGTTTACAATTCCAGTAATTAAATGTATTCTGTAATTCAACAGCATTGAATACCTGCCCATTATCAGCAACAGAGATGTACAAGTGCATAGGATTGACAAGTAAATGACTTAATGACTTCTCTGATTAGAAATTTTCAAAGGTTGGGGGGGCATTGCAGGAAACAACTACAATTTTAAACAATTACCTGATAAACTATTAATCACTGACTTAACCATCTTTGAAATGTCCACCTTTGAAATATCTGCCTTGGCCTGCCACAGAGATCTTCTGTATCCTAAATCCAGAGCTCTTCTACATCATTGAAGAACACCATTGTAATCTTCCATCACCATAAACCAGCACTAATCTGGATCACCCAGAGGTTTAGATATTCAAAGCAGGGACATCGTTGCTAGAAGCCTGAAATTTATTATTTTGACTATCTTAGGACCCAGCTCTACCTTCATGCTTCCAAGATGGCTCAAAAAAACATCACCAATATATTTCAACTAAATTTATTTCCTAGTAATATCTGAAATGCAAGGAGGTGGAGCAACTTGGCAACTCTTCCTCCTTTACATGCTGTTGCAGTTGATATTAAAAATGAAATACCAAGCCATATATTTAAGGGCATGTGCATAAATCCAGGAGTGCTAGGAAGTTCCCTATTCACTGGAAATTTCCACATAAAAGCATATATGTCTGCCTGAAATTAAATTCTTGGCATTTCCCTTAAAGCTCTTTTAATTACTTTCATACTATTTTCACTCTACAAGTCTTCTACAGCCTTTAACTCAGCCTAAAATTATGCCTATGTTAACAGTTTAGACTTAAAATTTCTTTCAAATTCAGTAGCTGCACAAAGTATTTTTTTTACTGTATGACCTCAAAGCTGTTTAAGGAAAGCCAGAGCAAAGGGAGGTTTTTGCAGTCTGTTAACAAACATCTAATTTGAACAGGACAAAGAAAGGTTCTTGGGATTTCACCTGTAAACCCAGTCTGTTGGCACCACAGCTGACAACCCAGTCATCCAACACTACGTAAACTCAGCATGACCTGCAATTCCACACATTAGCCTTGTACAAAGTGTATTTATTCCATAAAATGTGCCAACTTTTACATCTCAGGCTTAGGATTTTATACTGGTACTCAAACCCACAGTTTACTTACCCCTTACACACATTAGTAGCAATAACTAAGTATAGTGAACTCTGGCTTTTTTTCTCTGTTCTAGATAAAAATTCTGTTTGTGCAACACATTTTCCAATAGCCATAAATTATTCCTTCCCAGTGATGCTGGAATCAACACCAACCCACATGTTGTCTTCCAGCCTGTCATAAAATCAGCGTCCTTCCAGCCAATAACAGTTTCATACTCCCATATTTTGCTTTTATTGTGAACTAAAGAACTAATAAAATTCTGAAACTCAAAGATTTTGAAAAACAACTACCTCTGCAATACAGAGATAAGTTTAAAAACAGATACCTCAATATCAAACCACATAATTTTTGTCACTTACTGCACCTGAAAAGTACTGTGACTTAAAAGAACAGTTCATGATAAATTAGCAACAAGAGAAGAAAAAGCAATGGTAATAATGTATCATTTCAACACAGAAAATACTATTCTGTCTTTGACAAACCACTTAAATACTTACAAACCATATAAATACTCTATGGTATCTAAATGAACACATACCATGACTTTCCAGACTGTAACATTAATAACAAGGTGCTACATAGCATTAGAATATATACTGAAATTTGGACTTTAATCTTAGACTTAGTGTTAAATCAGGAACCACATCCTGAATCCTTGTTCTCATTTATGCACCACTCTAAAACTTCTCATGAAAATTTTAACTACTACTTTGCAAACATGACAAAGAGGCTAAAATAACCCCTGCTAAATTATGACATTAAAACACTGCTGTTACTAGAATTTTCAGATATATAGAAATCAATTACAACTTTTACAGTTTTTATAGTATTATGAAATTAGCTTGTTCTTATACCTTAGTACTCAGGTTAGAAGCACAAGAGGGTCACTAGAGGATAAATTATCTGTTTATAATAGCCTACTGTCAAATAAACACATCATAAATTATATTTCTTAGTGTCACATGGAAATACCACAAGATTTCATTTATTGCACACTGAGTTAAGACAAGTATTAAAAAATATTTTATATTGTACCCTGAATATCAAAAAGAAATACTCAGAATGTCATTTTCCTACTTTAACAACAACAACTCTTCAGTATTAGCACAAGGTTATTTCTTGACTGTAGCTTTGGCCATATTTTTAAGCTCTTTATATAATTATTATTGCCCTTGCATGCACCCACAGGAAAAACATTCTAAGGATTTACAATGACACTTAGTGGCACGTGGTTTCTGTGCACTAACTCTTTCCAGAATACAAATAAAGAGAAGTTTATAGGTCTCAGTAGTGACTGAATGCAGGCAGGGATTTATACATGGACACCCCAAGCAGAATTTTGTTGTAAGATTCCAAATTCTCTTCTATGACTCGGCATCTCCATATTAACAGACAATTGCTCTGCAAACCAACACCTCTGCAAAATGGGAAAGGGAAAGCACTGGACAGGCTGTGTTCCCTGCAGTAACACCCCCAGGAGGAGCCAAACTGTCCCCACAGAAGTAGAGAGAAAAGAATACGTACTGTTCCTCTTGCCTTCTTCATCAGCCTCTTCATCATTCTCGGGGTCAATGTCTTCTGCCTGGGTAATCCAGTCTAAATATCCCTTCAGATCTTCTTCAAGCTGCTGTTTTTCACGTAGCTTCTGAAAGTCCCCTCGGGCCTTGGCTTTTTCCCTTTCCTTGGAAAATTCTCTATCAAATGCAGATAAAACAGAAAGAAACCACTGACAAACTTGCCAGCATTGTGTTCAAAGTTGTGATGCTGCAGATTAACACAGTGACATAGAAAATACACCGAAGGTTTGAGCGCTGCTTTGAAAACAAGGGAGAGGTGCAAAGAAGTCATGGCAAGTCCCTACCACATTACATCTCAACTTCCAGAGCTTTTATGGTTTAATCAAAAATTAAGCAGTATTTTTGACAATTCCCATACGGGAAGAGTCTATTTTTCCCATTTAATTGCTGTTCTTCTACACAGCTTTAAAAATGGCTTTTATCTACAACATAGAAACAAATTTTCAAAAATGAAGCAATTTCATATTTAAGTATTAAGTTTCAGTGAAAATTCTGGTAGCCAGTTCTAAAATCCTTCCTCTCCCAGACACAGTTCATTGGCCATGTCCAAACACATAGTATTCCAGAACTCCACTATTGGGCTCTCCCTTAAGTATGTCACACACAGACTCCTGTGCTGTTGGAAATTTACTCCCTGCAACAGAACCTAGAAGCCCTGTTTTCACACATCAGAAATAGAAACTTAATTCTCTGTCTCATTGCCTCAGTCTCAAGACAATGTATTGGACTGTCTATCCAGTTAATTCGTTATTAGGATCAATCCCGGAATTATCATGGAATCTTAATAAAAATAATGAAACCATGCTCTTTGACAAGGAGATTGGATAGAATGGCATCCTAAGATCTTCTTCAAACTTAATGACCCCATAAATCTAAGATTCCCTAAATGGCATATGACTCAAGACAATTAAGCATATTCTCCCACTACATCACATGCCAACATTATTACAACTTTTGGTGTCATCCACAGCTCCAAAGGAGCAATGCCCTTTGCTACAAGGATCAACACATTCCAATTTATCTGAGTATCAATATGTAATGTTAGAGGCAGGCAAGGATCTTTTGGACTGTATTCTAAATACAATTCAGTATTTAAAGTTAAGCTTGTTCTGACTAACATGTTAATTACTGAAGGGTTTGGGGTTGGGAAGGACCTCAAAGCTCATTCCATTCCATGCTCCTGCTATTGGCAGGGACACCTTCCACCATGCCAGGTTGCTCCAAGCCCTGTTCAATCTGGCCTTGGACACTTCCAGGGATGGGGCAGCCACAGCTTCTCTGGGTACCCTGTGCCAGGGCCTCCCCACCCTCACAGGGAAGCATTTCTTCCTAGTATTGGTCTAAACTGCATTCATTCAGTTTTAAGCTGTTTACCCCTTGTCCTGTTGCTACTCACATTAATCTTACAATAGGACTTAAATTAATTTTTTTTAAATGGCTAGAGCAATTTCATTTACTATGAATTTGCAACTCCTTTATTTATTGGAAAATTTCATTTGAAAATATTCCCTAATAAATACGATCTTAAGGGGAAATTTACTGAACCACTCAATAACATCCTTTTTCAAGTGGAAAATATTATACAATTAGCATAAGACAGAAAAATATTTTAAGAAGGTAAAATAATTAGCAAAAAAAAATGTTGCCTTAAGAAAACAGAACAGAATAACAGAAACTCTCTGTTTGTCAACATAATATTTCACTTTGTTGATATACATTATTTATTCAGAATTGCAAAGACAATCTCTCTGGGGTGTTCCTTATTTATTTTTATTAGGTTTTTTTAGTCTTTAAACATGTCAGAGTGAAAATTTATTGTTTAGAGGATATCAGAAAATTTAAGTGTTAAGCTGTTTACATGCAGCTATAGAGATGCTGGGGGTTTCTTTAATGTTACATTGCAGAAGTTACACAGCTTTCCGCTGCAAATGCAGGCACTACCACATCTGTTACAGCTGAGGACTTAACAGCATTTCAGCCTGGCACATGGGGATCACCCTGTTCCATCTGATGGCACTGTAATGAAGCTGAACAATGCCAGTGCTTGCTTTGCATTTGCTACCCTTCACCTCCCATCCAAGGACGAGATCCTGCAAGAGGCCATCTCCTCACAAAAATGTCAATGAAAGAGAGAGCTCTAAAGATGTCTCTGAAAGATAATAATTCTAAAAAAAAACAGAGTAATTTCACAAGTTAATAAGAAACTGTTTGGGTAAAGGAATGCTGGGTTTAAGCTTCTCTCAGGGAGAGGATTGGGGGCTGTCCTTTACACCTGATTGATGCAACGCACTCGTGACTCACTTCCCACAGGCAGTGTCTTTGGAGAAAGGGCTATCATGGCAGAGTAGGAAATGAGAAGTAACAAGCCTTGCTGGCTTTTACTAAGTATTCATGTCTTTTTCATTTAAAGCCCTTCAGGTATTTCTCGTTAATTCAAAGGAGATATGACGTGTGAGGGTGAAGTAAAACAAAACTTGCTGTTATTATATAGAGTGAACTAAATAATTTTTTAATTAATCAGTTGGCATTACTTTGAATAGCACTTTGAACTGATACTTTGAACAGCACTTCACCCATGGCTGAACCACTCTTTAACTCTGACTTCACATTAAAACAGCTGCGTGCAGAGAATTAAACCGAGTTTTTTACATGCACATCTGATTCTGACCTTTCCCTTTAATACTGCACAGAGGTCAGATGCTGCCTTGCTACAGGCTGCTGGGATTTATCAGTAGGGGGAGATGCAAGGGCACTTATTTCCAAAATATTTTAAAAATTCAATTTTATTTTTAAAACCTGACTGTTTATAAGTAACTATAAAACATGAGAAGACAATTTTCTTCAGAGGAGAGAAGCATCTGGCTCTATGGTATTTTTTTCTATCACATCCACAATGAAGGGACATCCCTCAGACACGTATGTACATACTCCTTCTACTGAAATGCCATGAATATAAAAAGATAATTTAATTGAAGTGAAAAGTAATGAGTTTCCTGTTGGTAAAACAAAAGCATTTTTTTTTTTGGTCAAGAATAAATAATTTGAAAAAGATGATGGGGGTGAGAAGAGGGAGATATGTTGGCTCTTTAAAGCTTCTGACAAAGACGTCTGGACAAAAAGATCCTTGACTATTTAGATAAAGATACATAGATTGGCTGATCTCCTGGAAGGGGACTAAGACAGCTGCTTGTGCAGCATTTCATGGCTGTGGAGTGGGAAGGGTGGGTCCAGGGCAGGAAAGAAAACTTTCAGCTCTGTAGGCAACACTGAGACTGATGTGGTCAGACTGGTGGCCTGAACTGGCCTCCCTGTCATCAACCCAGCACTCAGGCCAGCAGCCTCTGAAGCTGACAGGCTCAAGAAACTGCACATTAATTGCAGTAAGTGGACTTAAGCTCTGTAAATATTTGGTTTCACAAATGCCTGTGCTAAGAGCTAACTTTGAAGCACACATTTCATTCTGGTTTGATAAAATGACCTAGGTCTGATATTTGAAAGCATTTGGGGCAGGGGCTGCAGCACCTGCAGCACAATAGAGACATCACTTGTAAAATAAAGCATTTGATGGAGACTAATTTATATAATCTCATTTACTTTTAGTGATAACTAACCTACTATATAAAATTCAGGGTTTATTTCTGTTCCAAAATTCCTTGTCTCCTAGCAGAAAGATGATCTCATTTCTCTGTTCAGGCACAACACCATCATCATCAATGGTTGTTGAGGCAGAAGCATATAAAATGCAGGGCTTGAATTCACGCTTCAGTAGTCTGGGGCAATCATGCCAGATTTTTCTTTCTTCAGCAGAGTGAAATAACCCCTGCTGGTATGCATCAGATGGGAATGGCTTGATGCAACAAGGTGGAAGTGGCAGCAGGGAGTGCCTGCTGGGACTCAATTACATCTCCCTGGTTCTCACACCTTAAATCACGGGCAGGGTCATATTAACCAAAAATCCTAAGGCAATTTGTTGAAATTATTTTGGTACACTCTCCCTTCTCTCTGTATATTTACAGATATAGTAACTAGAGACACCTGTACCAGCCTCCCACCAGCTGAAAGCTTCCCCATGCTACAGGCCAGGGACATTTCATCAGGGGGCCTGCACAGCACCAGGAGTGTTGCTGAAACTCCTGTGAGCCTCTAGGCATTGATGATAGGAAAAAAATGGGTGCTTTTGATATCTAAGCATAAACCAGGACACAAATCCTTCCTTAGCTGTATTCCTGCCCCTTTTTGTCACTGCAAATGCAGTGGGAGGGAGAGTGAACCTCCTGCAGTACAGAGCTCACTGCACACAGGGTCTGGTATGTGGAAAGTGTTAAGCTAATTCTATATGTAGAACTGCCACCCAGACGTCCCAGACTCATTTATTCACTGTCACATAACAACAAAAATGAACTCACAGGAGTACAGTGTGGCCACCAGACTTGCAGGAGAGGTTTCACACAGTGGTAACCATACCAACCAACAAATTAGCAGAATCAAGTCAGAGAACTAAAACCACTTCAAGTGTACAGCTAAGCACAGACAGCAGCTCACAGCTTGGTGTAAAGTGTAACAGATGTGGAGAGATATAAAAAAGGTTAAGTAACATCACATCTTTAATTACAGGAGATTTGTATACATCACTGTCACTCCTCCTTTCAGGGGAAAAAAAATTCACAGGCTTAACAGTACAATTATTACTGTAGGACAAAACCAAAAAATCCTAGCAGGAATTTTCAGTGAGCAAGGAGCATTGGGCTCTTGATGGGGAAATGCAGACTGGATTACCAAGCCATGGCTATCTCTATGCAGTTGCTTTCAATTAACAAAATGGGCATTCAACAGCTCCAGCAGCAGCTCTGTGGAGCAAGGGCCTGTAGAGCCTTACTGTGCCAGAGTGCCCAGGAATGCCATGGGATCATTGCCAGGAACAGACAGATAGGGAACCATTTGACAGAGCAACAAAACTGAGATCTGCTGGTTCAGACCATTGTTAATCAGATCTGCTTATTAAGATGTGCCCCTTCTCTCCTGGGTCAAGACCCATTTGGCTCAAGACACTCTGGATTCCTTGGAAGAAGAAGGGGCAGTTCTGAGCACAGGACCAAATGCTGCCATCACTGACACCCTCTCAGTGGAGCTTCTGAATCTGCCATGGCTTATTCCCTGCCAGGGGCTCACCAGCAATCCCTCCAATTGGCCCTCCACAAGACCAAACCCTAAAAAATGTTGGTGTGGTGAGTTCAGACAGGACTGAAATAAAACTGGTGCCCTCCAAGTTGTTTTTCAAGAGTACAGAAGGGTCCACACTGACTTTAGTGGTTTCTGTCTAAAGCAATCAGTTATTTACTGCAGTATACAGCTGAAAGTACTTGCTGATTAATTATTGTTGGCATATTGAATTGACTGATCAAGTATAACATTTCCTTGTTTTTTATTTATGTGAGTTTTACTTTCACCAGGACACAGAAATTAAATGAGCCTGTTTCATCTTGTAACTTCCTGGTATCTACAGCTGGAGTCCCTCTCCTTGTTTTCGATGTATATTCAGGTTATTTATGGGAAAGAGTTAAATTTTCAGCAATAATTTTTATTTTATATTTTTCACTAGGCCTTCCTGCTGCTGTGAAAAAGAACACTGTCAAAACCAGTTCATTTTCCTTTTGCTGAAAGGCTGTGGATGACAGTTTACTGCCATTTTCTATTTGGTGCCTCATTATTCAAATGTCTTTTTCTATGATTTTTTCCATATATACTGTAGACTACAGTTCTTAGGTGTATAAGCTTATCTGCACCAACATATTTTATATGACATTAATTGACAGATATTGCTGGGAGATTGGGGTGGATGAGTACACACCCCGAGCTTTTAGAATCACTGTGTACATAGACTGCAAATATTACTGGGGGAAAGAAATTGAAAAAATTAACATTCACTTAGTAACCTGCAAGATCACACATAGGAGGATGTAAGGACGTATCAAAGCTTATGTTTTGGTGTCCTTTTGCAAGGCATTAAATTCAACTTATAGAGTTATTAAAGTGTGTTTGAAAGGTTTTATTTGTTCTCTTGGCTATCCAAAGAAATACTAATTCCTTTAGCAGAGAATGCCATCAGCAGAACCCATCTCCTAATGATAAGGACTATCTTCAGGAATAGATTATCATACATCATTAAAAGCCATGCCTCTTGATAAATAAGTTCTGAAGTTTCATAATTTATTTCCTCTGTTCATAGCAAACCTGTTTAATACATGCTGAATTACTGACATGCCTATTTTAACTTTTTACTCTTTCAGGATGGATGAGTATCTCCATCCTTATCTTTATTTGTTAACTTTCTAATAACCTTAACCTTATAATTTCTAACTTTCCATGTCAGCTCACTCTTTTGCACCAACAGCCATGATATGCTCTGGTCTTTTACACTGGAATATCTGGAGGAGGCCTGTCCTGAGCTCCCAGTTTCTGTGTCTAGTATTTCACACCTTCAGAGAATTCACTTTTAGAGTAATGTGACACTTCTGGTGTCTAATACAAAGTAAAATTAGTTTTTTAGAGATATTTTAGAGTTTGTTTTATTTTTAAATCTGAATTAACCCAAGCCTATGAACTCTCTCCATCCTTGTTATTCAAGGGAATTACTTAGGAAAAAATCTCCACAGTCAGCTTCCATGCAGAAATTACAATATTTACCACATGCAAATTCCAACCACACATTGTTTCTATTCATTTACATGACTGATATTAAAAATATGAACTGTATTTTTAAGAATGTCACCTTCTGCAGGCAAGACTGAGATGGGTGACCAGGAAATACTCACCTTCAGAAAGAGCTAGATGTAAAACAAAAGATCTGCCAAATCATCATTCTCATCCATTTTATAGTATCTAAATACATCAAACATGCAGTGCACAAGAGGCATTACAGAAATACAGAGGGGCACATGGTCACAGAATAACAAAGGAGTGCAAAGAGAATAACTGAATATTTTAAAACAACAAACAGATCAAAACCAGCAAACAGATTTAAATGTACATGGCATAACCTGATACAAAGGAAGTAACACTTTCATACAGAAAAGGTATTAGGCATTCAGATTCCACTTTCAAAATCTGTATGCAAAGCCATGCTTTTCAAGTTGGCATAATTTTTGCATTCTTGATATTTGATTGGTTTAGCAAAATTTAACTTTATCTGTAGATTTATCATAAACCAAGTTTTCATTTTGTGGTCTGAAGAATATAAAACATAAAAGCTAATAACTTTTAAATAAAAAAAAAAAATTTAGGTGTTACATATTCAATGCTTGGCTCAGAATGAAAACTATCTTTCTACTAAGAAACACAAAAACATCCACTGAATTTTACTAGTACATCAAATTTATCCATAAAATTTAGACTAGACTAGTAGCTCTAAACACAAAGTATGGGGAAAATTATTTATATACAGCTGTCATATACTGATCCAAATAAATCAGAGTAACAGTATTCCACACTAGCCCTTGTTTGTCAGAGTTTCAAACAAGCACACCAGGACATTCTCTTCACTTCTGTACCAAACATCACTTTGCTATGATAGGTATCTTTCAGGAGTATCTCCTGTGACTTTCTCCTTGCATTTTGGGTCAGTCCTTGGTGCTATTTATACATCACGTGCCTCAGCTCTCCAGTGCCATTGTCTTCAGAAATAAAACAAAAAATGGGAATTTTAGGTCTGCTTTTTCATGTATTTAGGGCAAACATGGATTCAGACAATTCATCAAGCACTCTGAGCACCCAATTGACCCTGGCTGACACTATGGCAGAAAAATTAATTTAGCAATTAATGGCTTGATGAATATAAGGAGAGTTCACATCCCACTTTTCACTGCCATTTCTGTGCACTGAAAAATTTGAGGGAAGGCAGCAAGGATTGTGAGGAGCATTAGAGCTCTATGGATCACACAAAACCTGTCTGCAGAAAGGAAACCAAGGACAAGGAGACACCTCTTCCCTGTATTGAAATGGAAGCTAAAAATCTACTCCATATTCCAAAAATATATGTATCATAATGTTGAAAACTTCACACAGTATTTTAAATGTATTAAATCAAATGTTAAGCTGTTTCATGAGATTATCTCTAAATTTTCATGGCTTTGGGAAAAGAAATTAACACGTGCAACAAAACACCAAATTTAGGGTCACTTTCCCTGTAATTTTTTTTAAGAACAGAAAAATCTGAAACCAATACCAATTCCAGTCATGGAAGGAAAAATAGAAAGATTCATTATCTGTTACCAGACACCTTCACAGGACAGGAAGAAAACTAATTGGTGCTTGTGATGTTCTTAAGGGCCAGAGAAGGAACTGTGAGAGCCTAATCCTGTAATGACTTCAGTGGAAAGGCCAGTCACACAGCAAGGTTAAGTAACAGCATCAAAAGAAGAAATAAATTAGACTCTCACTACTCTCATTTATCTGACCTTCTCCTTCTTATTTCATTTTCCAGTGTGCTGAAAGCTGGGCCTTTAGTTTTGCAACAATTTATACATTTGTCCTCGGATAAAACAAAGCTGATATGACTGTATAAATCTTGGAAGGATGAGATTAAATCTAAAAACCAGCAGTGTTGTTTTAGCACTACCATTTTTCTTTTAAACACCTGCTTTATAAAGCAAGTCTGACAGTAAGGTAAAACTATGCCTTCCCTCTTTTCCTGTGTGCAACAGTAATCTGTCACAGATAAATGACCAAATATTTTAAAAAGCACATCATAAAACCACTCATCAGCTAAAAGTGCTCTTGTAATGAAGTTACATCAACACCTGGAAATCTTGTTTCCTTATCTGATTTCCAGGAATATAATAATGCCTTATCATTTCTTTCAGATACAATGGATACAATGGGGCAAAACCACAAATAGGGCTGGGCTGCACACGCAATCAGCATCCTGATGACTCCATCACCAGCACTGTCAGGCTGCTTTCCACACAAGGGAAACTTTTCTAACCAAGTCTTTGTTTGGCTAACAAAGATGGCACAACTTTCCTGAGACTGCCAGAGCAATATTGTTTGCTGTATAACTAAAACCTAATGCATACAACCATAATAATCTTCTTTTCAGCCTTCGAATAATAGCTGGATCTTTTATATATTTATCAAAAAACATCTTTACCATAAACTGGTTTCCCAAGCTCAAGTGGATTAGAAATCACAAAATGGCAAAGGAAGCAGGGTTGTAACTTCATGTAAGGGGACTTTGTAAAAAGAAAATCTGTCAAAGTTTAAAGTACATTATACAGCAACAACTGGCATGGCTTTAGTTCTTGGCTGGAGTCTGGAATGCACAAACCAACAAAAAGCTGTGACAACCTCCCACTGACAGCTATGTTAAATTGGTACATTATTATTGATAAATTTATCAGTTCCTGGTGCAGGTTGTCACAGCAGTTCACAGCTCTACAACCCAAGAACCACTGAACACTGTGTCGGGGTAGTGCAGCCACACTCTCTCAAGACAGGTCTTGAAGAACTAATTAAAAATATTTTTACATATTTTGAGCAAAATACATGACTGGTAAACATAAATCACACTCCAATTGCACTATGACTATTGGAGAAAAGCAAAAGTTGGTGTTTTAGAAAAAGACACTTGTATATAACAAGAGGGGAGAATATCTGGATGGGTGCACCACCCAGCTCCGTGCACAAAATCTTCCCCAGGGGAATATTATAGAATAAGGAGGTTGGTGCCTCATTGAATGAATATTTTTGGCAAGCATGGTGAACGTGATGTCAAGACAGATACAGGCACTCAAATCACACAGTTCAGTCCAAAGAGCAAACACTGGTAGGATGACATAAGAATCTCAAGTGCATGCAAAAAAGCCATTGCTGAGAAGCTGGAGTAAATGCAGAGGCCATCTTACAAGTAGCAGTAGCATACACAATGTTAACTCAACTGCTTACCCACTAAGTACACCAAGAACCAGGTTAAGTACGAAAAATGAGCCAAGGATGATAAGACTAACAAAATAGATCCATGGCCACTCACATCCTATTGCATCATTTACCTGTAAAACGCAAGGAAATAAGTTATGATTCAGTCATTCATTAAACAGCAGAGTCCTTTGTGCAGCTGCCAGATCACGTAGGTTCCACACAAAGTTTATGGCCTATCCAGATCTTTAAAAAAGTGAATGAACAATTGTTTAAATTTACTTACCCAAATTTTGTTGTAGATGTGAGGCTTTAGAGGGTTAACTTAAACAACATCTAAATGAGTGCATGAGAGCTGTTGGTCTTTTTTATAGCTTTGCCAAAAGGATATGAAGAATATGTACTGATAGGTCTAAACTCTGGTTTTTGTGTTTATATGTTATTTATATGAGAGCTACAAGAAAACTTTTTGTATTCTAATTAGAGGAGGAAGAAATAGAGGTTTATTAAAAGATGTCATCTCAGCTGAAGTCTCACCTGTATGAGATAACCTGTGTGTTCATGGCAACTGAATTCAGGACTCTGCCTTCATGATGAAAAAGGTGTATGCTTACCCGCTCAATACACCAAGAACAAGATTTAGTACGAAAAATGACCCAAAGATGACGAGACTGACAAAATACACCCATGGCAATTCAAATCCCATTGCATCATTCATCTGCAAGAAATAAGATGATCTTATAGAGTAGATCACTGTATTAACAGCAATGAAGAGTCAGAGAAAGGAGAATTCGATCATTCAGGTTAGATAACATTCTATGCATTCCTTCAGAAATCAAAGAACAGTGAGAGCAAGAAGGCACTGGCCACATTCACTTTGCATTTCCAACACAAATCCCAAAACAAAATGCTGAGTGAACTAGCATTTGGATCAGAAATATTATCAAATATAAATGGAGCACAGCAACAGTTCTGCTCTTTAAAGCTGAGAACATGAACTAAATTTCAGATCTCCAATTAAGACGATGATCACAAAGTATATTGAAATACTAGGATTTTTAGTTCATGTATATCCTATCTACATGAATGATCATTAGAGAAAATAAACAATAATGTGTATCTCAACATGCAGTGTTACTTTTTGTAACACAGAATTCCCACAGTTTTTCCTGAAATAAAGTGGTCAAATCCAGTCAGACATTTTTAATCAATTCAAAAAGAAATAAATGCAAATGAATCTGTAAAAAGCATGAACATAATTTTAGAAAAATGAAAATTTGAAAAGAAATTTAGAAACACAATGGAAACATGGAAACATTCCAGGAAAACTTCTGAACATAAGTTATACCCAGATGAAGGTTGAATGAAATTTAAAAAGTTGTTGATTTTTTTTAAAGTGAGGTTGAAGTCACTGAGCTTTCAATACACTCTTGGCAGACTCACACAAGGTTTTCTATAAAGATTTCTTCCACTTGCTATTCTTAGCCAGCTCATCATACCTATCAAAGGATGGACTTGTGAAACATACCCATGAAGATCTAAAAAGGACTATTCAGAAAAACAGATATTTTAAAACAGGGAAATTTGTTTTTGTGTGTAGGATTCAGGTGCAAAAAGACATTTTGATGAGTCACAAAATTAATTCTGACATGAAGCTTCTTGGAAATGGCTCTTCTTGAAGAGGAATTATTCTGGCTTTTGCATTGGATTCTTCTTAAGCTATTTTATGAAAATTCAGCAGACAATAAAATTACATATAGTTCTGTAGAATACTCTAATTGCAAATCTGTTTTCTCTTTTGTGAACACTATTGTGTTTTTTGTACCCGAAATTTGTGATTAGGCTTTGAGCTCTATTGACAGTCAAGTTTGAAATGTCTCCTTAGTATCTCTGTTGGAATAAGCCTACTAAACATGGGAACAAATATCTTCCAAAATTACTTCTTTCCTTTTTTCCCCCATGTCTTTTAATCAAATATCATAATCTCAGTTTCTGCAGGAGGCCCCATAGACAGTTAGGCAGAAGCATTAACTCTGTGCAGGTTAAGGCCCAAAGACACTTTTCTTCCATGGTGATCTGTGATAGCACCAGTTTATATTTACTAAAGTAAACAAACCTCCTAAGTAACCAAACTAGATGAGTTTACACAGCTCCTTCATGCACCTTTTAAAAGAGTCTATGTATCACCTTTTAAAATGCTTTTGTGGTTGAACTGAGGTACTGAAATGTAACTTCAAATTACACTTGCTGCAAAAAAAAACCAAAAACATTTGGATTTTCTTCCTTTTCCAATAAAACTGTATTTTGGAGGAGTTAAAATAAAAAAGCAAGATTTGGATCTTGGATCATTACCTGCAATTTCAAGAGATCCCAAGCTTTCATCATTCAGTTCTGCAATATTTGTGTGGGAAAGTCTTTCACAATGCTCTCACTGTGCCTGCTCAGCCTCCTGGGCAAAGCTTGCTACAACCCTTGGCAGCTCAGGGGCTTCTGCTAAGGACAGTGGCTGTGAAGTTTGGGGTTTTATCACCCATGCCTATTCTGTCAAAGCAAGTCCCCTGCATTTGAGAAGTTTTAGCAATGAAGCCCCAGAGTTAATGAGTAGAACATCCCAATGCCCAGACTGAATTTCTGCTTCGTCCCAGTGGATGCTGCCCTTTGCATCTTCTTTGAAGCAGAGGCATCTGGCCTTATGTTTTAAGAATAATATTTATTCATTTTTTTTAAGTATACTCATAATCATTTTATTACTTTAGAAATGAGTTTGCTTCATAGACCTGACTCATACTATACAGGTCAAGTGTTTTCCTAGCAATAACAGATCAGAGCAAACATTTTAATTAAATTTCAAATATATTTAAATGCATTTTGCATCTAACAACCATACAAATAGCAGACAGTTGTTTCCAAGTCACCAGAGTTCAGAATGAAGACATAAATTCATCTCATTTTGGTGCCAACATTTTTCTGCTATGCATCATTTTGAAAAACCTGAGAGATTAATATTTACAATTTTACTTGGAGCAGAGCTCAAAAAACAGAGCTCTGGCAGTCACTGCAATACAACTCCATGCTCTGCTTTTGCTCATAAAGAGAAAATTTTCAGGCAGCCAGGCACTCTGCTAACTTAGTTACCCAGGAGCAAAGCTGAAATTCTCATGCTCTGTCACAAAGGCTCTGTTAGTATGAGCAGCTGTGATTTGCATTCACTTTTTATTGTGCAACATATAAACCAAATTCTTTCTCATTTATGCAGCTGGATTTTAAGCCCAATGTTTTAGGCTAATCTAGGACTAATGCTTTGTGAAGCAAAAATTGGCAATTGCAGCTAACCAGTACTAAAAGAAATGCTTCACTTTGGGCAGATGCTGAACTATTTCAAAAGCATTCCATAACTCAGGAACACCTGAACTTAGCAGAACACCTTGGAACTAACCTAAGACTGAATTCCTAAAAACTACTCAACAACTTTACCATTTAATTCTAGATACAGTTAAACTCTAATCAAGTAATGCATTGTAATTTCTATTCATGAAGTAATATTTCACATTGCATTAATACCAGAGATCAAAGTACAAAAAGAAGTCCTCTCCTTTTGGAAAACTTTGCTGCTCATTTCATGCATGTCAAATGACATTTTTCATAACTTCAAATTAAAGAAAGATTAAAGGAATTGATTTGCCTTCAGATTAAAAATGAAGACAGAGCTTTGTTAATGTATGAGAACAGGAAAATCTCCATCCTCAAAACCAAGATATATTCGTTTGAAGGGATTAATGCTGACTTCCCATCCAAAGTGCAGAACAAGGAGTTAAAGTCACAAATTCCAGATGCACTAAAGCAACACCGGAAATTCAAGATCTCACATCTGAAATCCTCAGCAAGATGTCTTGCAAGAGTCTCCTGCCCTATGGCTCGGGGACGCACTGTGCCAAAGGAGGCATTAAATGGCTCTCAATGGACTTGTTCTGTCTTTTTGAGGCCACGAGGCTTTTAGACTTCAAAACACCTATGGCAAGGACACCACCAAGCACCAACCTTCTTGCCCCTTGTCTTTTTAAAGATCTAGTCTTACTTTTTGAATGTTAGTTCTCAGCAGTTTGTCCATCACATCAACCAGAGGGCAGATGAGATCATGAACAATATGAAGGACAAAGGTTTCTTCAAATCCTTTCATTCTGTTTCACTATAACAGTAGATGTGCACTACACATTATTTATTTGGCTCTTTATGTTTACATATATATGTTGGTGAGTCTGCAATCTTGAAGATTGGACAAATTTGATACAGTCTGAAACTGCCTAAAGTGGCATTTGGATGAATTCTCTTCTGAGCTGTGCTATAGTTGGAGTCAACTATCATTACGACACAGCATAAATGATCAGACACCAGGACTCAAGTGAAACAGCAGAAAAAAATCAAGTTTACTGCAGATATAACCCTTAATATTACACAGCAGCAGATGGAAAACTTCAACCTAAAACATCAATTAGAAATCACTAAAATCACCTTTATCCCTGTCTGTGGTAATTGTGACTAAAAACCTCATGCAATTGCATGCAAATCAAGGTCCTAACTTTTCTGTACACCTGGTATTTTTTTATAGAAAATTGTTGCAAATTCAATTTGCAATCAATATAAGCTCTACCTGGGGGTTAATGATAAAACAAAACCTCTAATTCTGCACTTGTACCATTACAGATACAATGTGCTGATGCATGAACCTATTTTGATTTTCCACAGTATTTCAAACCCTCTTAAATTGGTTGAATTTCTTAGCTTCCTTAGGTTTTAATTTTATCTTCCTCTTTTCATATGCCAACAGACATAAAACTGGTGGGTTTACTTAGTGCAACATGTAGTCTGCCTTATCACCTTAAAAATTGTTCAGACTGACGAATTCAGTCTCTTGACAGGTGTAAAAATCCTGCAGACATCAGTATTTTGTGAAGTGGGGCTATCTCTGCATTCTTGGAAGCATGGAAAGGAGGTCCACAAAACCCCAGATCAGGCTATTTATTCTACTCAGTGAAGAGCACATCACAGAGCTTTTCAAAGCTGCCTAGCTTCAAAGATTTTGTCCTGAGATATTCTTGGCTGAATTGGAGTTAACTTAAAGCTGACTTAAAACAGGCTGTGCTTGAAGCACAGCACCCTCCAGGTTGATTTAGAAAAGCAGGGAATTTTATATTTAGTTCTGGAGTCAAAGCACTGATTTCCCTGACACTGCCCTGCTTGGTCAGACTCAGCTTCGTTGTGCTTCTGACACAGAGCATGGAGATGCACTGCTGGGGTGTGCACTGACATCACCCTTTGCTGAGCGTTTCAGCTCAGAAATACCTGGAAAAATGAGAGTTCCATGGCTCAGGCATCAATATAGGACTACAGACAAAGAGATCTCATCGAGAAGTGTCACAGGACCTAGAGCACCTCATAATTGCCTGATCACATCTTAAATTTGGCCTCTGTCTCTCTGTGTTAACTGTACTGAGCAATTGCATACAGGGCACATATAAGTGATCCTCTCAGCTTAAACCTCAACTTGGAAGATGCTGCTTCAGCTTAATGAATTTGCTTTGATCAAGCTGAACAGACCACATTTTCTTCCTCCTGTTGATTTTATCCATTCTTAGTTAATGATTTATAAAATTTTGCTATTCCCATAATGCACTTATTCTTCAAAACATGATTGTTTATAAATATTTCCTATGATTGTTTGGAAATGAGCTTAGATGCAGGTCTTTCTTTTCCATTCAGACACTGTATTGTATCTAATACTATTTTAGCTAATTCCTGTTAGTGGCATTCCATTAATCAGCTTACTGTCTTCAACTGGGAGGAGGGGCTGGGCAGAAATCAAGTAATTGTTCCAAGGAAAACCAAGATGTCAATTGTGACTGTTAAGAAATTGTTTTGTCTTTTTCAGACAATTATACATCCCTGCTTAATCTGCAGAGCAGATGGACAGAACCATAACAAAATGAAGAGTCCTACCTCTACAAAACAGAAACCCAGAGAAGGTTTGCTGTTGAGCACTACCAGGTTTAACAAAATCTGTGTTCCAGGTATAACAAAATCCAAGTGTTTGACTCCTCTCATGAATATAGCATGTTAATTTGAGATTAACAATTTGTTTGTGCTTGTACCTATTTATCTGTATTGGCCAAATTAATTTCACAAAAATTTATAACATCTATGCATAGATTTGGCTTGTTAAATCTAAGGGCTTTAAAAACTACTAAAATTAAGTAACTAATGTGATCGACAATATGTTTATTTTTTTTAACAGTTAGCTATCATGTATGAAAATGAAAAGTTACATTATCCACACAGGTGTTCTGTACTAAACACCTTCTTTATTTGGAATCTGCTATTCCACCTATATATGTACCATACATTATACAAAAATTGGATGTGTTTAACATTTCCCAAATATGGGATACAAAAAAATACAAGTACAATGCATTCACTATTGAGATAGATGATGTAAAATTATTGCCTTAGTTTATGTAGCACCAACGAGCAAAGCCCCAATACTCAGGAAGATCTAAATTTATCTACTATTTTTCATCCTGGGACAGACTAGTGGAGTTCTTAGCACTACCCCAGGTTTAGCCACTATTTCCAATGCAGTTTTGACTCAGTTTTAGATAAAACTTCTGGGGAGAAATAATGGGTTCTTCTTAGTATTTGCAATGATCTGTGACAAGAAATTAGTTCCACGCTTTGACTGCAGTACAGGTCAGCAGTCAGCTGAGGCTGAGATACCAGATATCCTGTCAAAGTCAATCAAGTTCACCTCATGGGAAAGATATTTCCCTGTGAGTTAGTTTAAAATCCTCCTTGGGTGGCATCTTTAAGATGCTAATTGGAAAAAAATATACTATGATCATATATTTTGAAATAATACATACATATATATATGTATATAAAACATCCTTTTAGATCCTAATGCAAACTTCTAATCTGTACATTCCTTGGCTTGGTAACTCTGTATGTCTGAATTTGATAATTTGCTTTTTTTCCTCTTTCTGAACTTAAGTCCTGTCTCTTTGCAATCCAAAACTGGATGATTCAGAGCTTTTAAAAACAAGAGAATAGAAAAAAGTAATTAGTCCAAAACATTATGTAAAAAATAAAAAGGGGGGGGGGGGGTAATCTTGATTTTAACATGAAACTGGATTCAAGGCGTTAACACTCAAACAGAAAAAAATTCTGCCTGCAATCCCTGACTCTTTAGGGAGATTTATGCAGTATATTAATGCTGTCATCCAAAATTTCTATCACTCCTTCTCCAGCTGTACATCATGTGTTAACTTTCTGCCTGTGTAGTCATGGGAGGCTGGGAGCTCTGTGCATGCAGCACATGGATGCCTTTGGGGATGAGCTGACTTGCTTCACTCCAGAGCCTCCCTCAGATGACCTGTGAGTGGTGCTGAGCAATGCTAGCACAACAGCACTAAGCTTTCCCTAGTACATAAGAGGAAAAGGCAGGAATTCGTATTTTCCAAGATTTTTCAGGCATGTTTCCTCACAATTTTTGACATTGCAACTGATTTACAACTGGAAAAAAGCTGTGAAGCATTCTTTGACTTCTCTCAGACAATAAGCTGAAATTCATTGCTGACAAGTATAGTTTGGATGCAGGAGCATGCTTTCCCTCTCTGCAGGTTGAATGGGAATAACATGGCTTAAATCACCCTAAGTACTTGATTCCTACTAGCTTAATTTAATAAAATCATTCCATTCAAAGTTCTGGACTATTATTGTTTATTTGACTCTTGGTCACATTTTTGGAAAGGTATTTTTACGAGACTCCTTGTCAGCAATCTGATGACAGTTCTGATAATACTTCAAACATATTTTGCAGTTTTTTGTTTATAGCCTAATAATACATTTTGTTCATGAGCCAAGGGGTTTTCTTGTGTGATATGTATCAGTAAAACACTTGTGTTTAGGAAATATCTTTGGCTGCACATCAGCTGGTTTCAAGTACACTATATCTGAGTCTACCCTTAAATATCCTTGAATAGGAGAATTCTAAAAGGTGTCAGGAGTAGAGATTGAGTTCCTGACCTGATCTGATTGACATTAACACACTGGCTGTGCAGACACTTGTTCAAAAGTGCATGTAGACATACACAAGAGTGCAGTGCAGCCTGTACAGTCCATGTTACAGAAACGATGGATTTTTTTCAGATGTTCTAAGAGGAGTATATTGGGGGATATAAAGCTCAATTTCTTAAACAGGAGAAAAGTTCCTAAGTGAACCTTTTTTTGTTATAAAAGCAGAGGAACAACGAATGAAGAATTTCTTTGATGAGAATATATGTTATTAGCAAAAAGCAGTAACAGTTTTTAAAAGCTGACATATCAGTAAACGGTATATTTATTAAAAAACTACTATCCCTTTCCTTAAACCTTATATGAGTTTTAGGTATATTTTAGATTGTCTAGACATTTCAAGTAATAATCTGAGTATTTTAAACAAGAATCCTTTAGAGAATATCTTGTTAACATATCACTAGGTCTATTAATAGGCAAAACCATGTAAGACATCAGTGTATGATTATTCAGCAATTTTAGCTCAAGTGCTTCAGTCTCAGAAATATCCAGATCAATCTGAACAGTGCTAGACAGGTATTAGAGAACTGTGGAGCTTTAAAATTGGAGTTAATGCAGCATCTGACCATAAAATTGACCTGATAAAATTCAGTAGCCGCCAGGACATTTGTCCCATCTTTGAAGCAATTGTGCTGGCAACCCATCCCATGAAGTACTTTTGTTTCTCAGAGGCTCTGACCATCTCTCATTCAAGCTACAGTTGGATTATTCAAGTGTAGTAAGTCAACACAACTTCACTATGGTGAAAACAAGAAGGATTAAATGTGATCATTTTGGTGCTCATGGGAAAATTGGGGGTTTTGCTGGCAAGTATTGCTGCTTGTTATCTGTGTTCCCATGGATCAAGTGAAGCAGCTAAAAATAAAAAGCAATTTACAAAATACGTGTTTGCCCTTAATAGATTATACATCGAGATGTTTCAAAGGCATGGGAAAAATCTGGAGCCAGATATGCAAATGCAGATTCAAGTTCTGCAAATGTATAAATTGGAAATAAATATAAGTATAAATTGGAAATGAGGCAGAGAGTACTATGCTCTCAGCTTTGGAATGTGAGCCAGAGCATTAAAAACTTGGGCACACAGAGGCTGCCACTTGGCTGATAACAAGGACTGCACCAGGATCCAAAACTAAGAGCATGAGCCTCCAGAGCAAACAGAAAGGACCATGACTGGGAATAAACAGGGTCCCAATGTAAGTGGAGAACACACACAGACACACAGCTTGGGAGCACACGTGCTGCGCTGGCTGCTGAGAACAAGCACAACACCCTTTAACCTCTCAATTCCTGCCTTTGGCATTAAGGAGTTGTATTTTTTGTGGATAAACCACGTAGTGGCTGCTGTGCAGTGAGTTACAAGTCAGAGAGAGAGAAGGGGCCAGATGAAGATGCTAAAGCCCAGCAGGAAATGGGATTGGGATGCAAACTGGTGACCAGCAGGATGCCCACGTGGGTCACCGTGCTCTGAAGGGTGCCCAGCAGCAGCAGAATCAAGGCCTCACAATAGATATACATAAGAGGAAAAGCATTATCAGTGCTTGGAGAATTTTCAAAGCAAGTTTACTGTTGTTAAAGGTGATAACAAGCTGTGCCAGTGAGTGCTGTTGGAAGCTGTCATTTTCAGCTGCCATTGCTGACAGAATGCCACTTAACACGATGCAAAATATTGCACAGATTTCACCCACTCACATTACACCTGCTAGCAAGAGAAGCCTACAAAGTTTATTTCACTGTTCACACAGTGACGGAATGAAAAAGGAGAATTTTGTGTAGTTTCTAATATTTGTGGGTTTAGTTTTATTTGTTTTGTATAAAACTCATTCAGTGTGTGTATTAATAACAGAGTTCTAAATAAAAAGCAACCACAAATCCCAAGCACATTGAGCTAAAATGGCTTCCTCAGATTCTTTTATTGTAATTTAGTGTCCCCCTAATGCTTTTACAATTTTCAAATTAAATTAAATCTTGTCCAATTTTTGGCTGAATCTACCTCAGCTTGATCCAGTGATAAAATTATAACATATAAATTGTCATTCCTCCTGTCCTCAGCAAGTAATTTCAGTTTGACAATGGGCAAGTTGTTGATCTATGAGATAGAAAGAATCTGAATCTATAATTTAATTATATAGGCATCAGTTAAGATAGATTCCAAAGCCACCTGAATATCTGATTTTGGTTATATTTCACTAGGTTAATAAATATTTGCTTCACTGTCTATTAATCCCCGTATCATTTGTAATAAAATGCAAAATGACACCTGTGAACCTGTAAATACATTCTACATTGGAAACTCCTTATAGAGAAAGAAGTTAAAACAACTTATGTAGTTTTCAATTGTTTATAGTTTTCTTATACTTGTCTTTTTGTCTGATCATGAAAATATTCAGCATCCTATATTAATGATTTTATTTTTTCTGCTGTTATTGGAGACTCTGAAAAGGTTTCTAAAGGGCAGCAGATTAATTAGGGCATCAAATCCCAGGGGAAAAAATGTTTAATTCTGAGACACTCAAATTGTTTCTGTATGTTTTGTAACATTTGTATTCTAAACACAGAAGTTCTCCAAAGCTTTTATATTCATTTTCTTTGGAAAAAGTTGAAGGAGTTATCAGCTCCTGAAATGTGGGTATACTTTTGCCTCAAAAGATATTAAAGGTGTAATTTTTTTCTAGGTAACCATGGCACACCTTCCCTTTTCAGAAAAAATTCAAGTAATTGCCATCACCATGAACACAAACCATGAAGCCCATACTAATTCTACATTCACACAGTCTCCTAGAAAATTAGAGAGAGTTGGAGTGGAAAGTCCAAGGAACTGGAAAACCTTTACAATGGGAAATCATGCAATAGCCTATATGTAGTCATACATAGTTGTTACTCATCAGTGTTGAAGGTTTGTGTGTTTCTAGCCAGTTTTGTAACTGATAACAGACAGTGGAAGAAGATATTCAGAATTGCCTCTTTTTTGTCTTGCAATCCTAGAAGAATACCATTTTACCACCTTAATTATCTTTAACAGTGATATTTTCTTAAAACCTTGTCCATATTCTATAAATTTTATCTGAAACTACACTCTGTGTCATGTTTCAGCAACAGCTTATTTCACCTTGCTTTGAAACAAATGACCACATAAAATCATGTGGTCATTCACTGGGTAATACCCCATTCTTAAACACATCCAGTACTCCACAACAGATGCACTATTAGTAAATAATCCCACTTGGCCAGACAAACTTGAACAAACTCAAAAAGTGAGCTGCTCTCAGCAACCAAACCTCAAGTTCCACTAAGATACTCCTTGAGATTTTTTACAGCTTGCTAACAGTGATCCTTACCAATAATCACTTTCCTTCTTCCATACATATTTTCTAACATTTGAACTATTAGAATTTTGGTTTTTTATAAGTTTCTAATAGCAGCAAAGACTTACTGCTGAGTACCAAGTAGCACAGAATATGCTCTGATGCTCAGCACCTGTGGGAGGTTCTGTCACAGACTTCTGGAATGGCCTTGGACGAATCACTCCCATCAGATATTGAGATACTCCAAGATTCACAAAACCATGTCACATCACTTAGAGTGGAATGGGGCTGAGCAGAGAAATATGCTTTTAGACTCTAGTCCTTTAAAAATCTGTGTTCATTTTCCTCCATTCTTCAGTTTCCCAGTCTGTGTCTGGCTGACTGTTGATGTTGCAAGACTCTGGAAGTACCATAACTTACACCAAAGGAGCATTTGAAGGTAAGGATTTACACAACTAGGTTTCTGAATAACTTTTGCTGCTTCCATGGAGATAATGTCAGGGCCACAGCTCCTGTAAATTTGTAGTTTCTGAATGGCTAACATGATTTTCAGTCCCCATGGCAAGCAATGGCAGTTTGTTCTAATTTATGTTAACATTGTGAAAAATCCTGCACAAATATTGCAAAAAACAGAGCTCTTAAGCCTAATCAGTGAGGACGGGCTTATTATCTGTAGGCTCACATGAAAAAATCCCAGTCCAAAGGACATAAAAGTAATTTTACATTTATCCAAATGGAAGAGGCAAAAAATCTCCCTCAAATAAGCAATGAATAAATTTGTTTCTAAAATATCCTTTTAGCCTGAGGAATCCAGTAACAGGCTGTGACTGAACCAAGTATGCAGCCGAGCTTGTCTCCTGCAAAACTCACCAAGTTTTCCTGTTGCTGGTACTGTGAAAAACAGCTCAATCCTCACTTGAAGAGAGAAGCTTGTTTAAAAACAAACAAAGCTGAGTGATTCCTGAACTTACCCAGTACAACACATCAGTCCACCCTTCCATGGTTATGCACTGGAACACAGTCAGCATGGCAAATGCAAAGTTATCAAAGTTGGTGATGCCTCCGTTGGGTCCGACCCATCCACCCTTACATTCGGTGCCATTCATGACACACTGACGGCCGTTCCCTGAGAATGCACAAGGTGCTGGATCGTCTTCAACTAGGATATCTGGGAAAGGACCAAAACATCAGAACTCTGGGGCCTCAAGGTTGCACGAGTTACCTCTTCACGTGAGGAAATATCAACACTTGTTGTGAGATAAATCCAGATTTCAAGCTGAGAAAGGCAACACATCAGAGCTTTGGAGTTTTTAGTCTCGCTCAGATCTGGGCCTTACAACCTCGAAAAATAGGTTAATAAAAATAATTAAGCAGTGGAAAGAAGCATAATGTAATAATACATCATTTCTTTGAAGCTGCTCATGCTGATTTTTTCTTTCCTCTTCACTGCTGCTACTTCACTTCATGGCACTTCACACCAACACATGGACCACTAAGGAAAAATGGATCTAATTCTTATACAGAGTCATCTTCATTACTTAGCTGAAAGAAAAACACCTTTAGCCATCAGGTAAGATGGCTTCACTCCTTCAAAACTCTCCCACAACACACACTTCCATTTCATTATTTCCCCTGGATGGAAGAACACAGTTTTCCTTCTTCACTCGTTTCAGAACTGCACTCCTCACCACACTGCCACAACCTGAATTTGTCCCTTATAGTCAGCCTTATTTTCTTCACTATTCATATTTCAGCTGTACATATCAGAAATGAAGACCTATTCAGAGAATGGTCTGGTCTCTAACTAGTTTGGTTTTTATTTTTTTTTGTAACTTTGGTATTGGGGTTTTTATTCATTTAATGCACTGTACCTAAAACTGTGAACCAGTGTAAACTGGGGCTACAACAGCTTTAGTGCTTTGGTCCCCAGTTCTATTTCAAACTGAAATCCCACAGATTTGAAAGACAATCATTATTTTAATCGACAGTTTAATGACTTACCTGAATCAATAAGAAAACAAGATTTGTGCATTTTTCCAATAAAAAGTTCCAATCCTATAATAGCATAGATTATGATTACAAACAATACCAAAAGGGCAATATGGAGGAGGGGGACCATGGCTTTTATAATGGAGTTCAGGACAACTTGTAAACCTAAAAAAAAAAAAAAAAAAAAAAAGATAAANAGGAGGGGGACCATGGCTTTTATAATGGAGTTCAGGACAACTAGTAAACCTAAAAAAAAAAAAAAGATACAAGATATGAACCATATTTCTATCTTACTCTATCAAATTTTATATAATTACACATTATTAGGACTTAATGATACAGGCAAGCAGAGATAATCAGATTTTTTTTTTTAAATATCTACTACCCAGAACCACAATATGTTTCTGTAACATAAAAATCTTCATAAGAATCTAAAACTTTCTGTCCAATTAAGTCCTCTGTTAATAAACTTTACATAATTAATAAGTCAGTGCTTGAAATATGTCACAATAAACTGTGGGTGCTTTTATAAAGAAAGGACACATAGTCAGTGTCTGCCCATAGGTCATTTTATGTGCCCTTTAAGAAGTTCTGTGCTAAAACCAAAACTTTGTGGCAAGTTCTGAGAAAATGTGCACTCGGCCAATTGTAGAACTCCCTTCTTACTCTGGGGAGAAAAAAATAGTTAACTGGGAAAACACATTTTCAGTCTGAACAATCTTATTCTTTCTTCATTTATCCCTTTCAAAACTGCTCTATGTTCCTTTTTTCAATTAAATATTTATCCAACTTTTGGCTTTACCAAAATGAGCTAATCCCAGACTAATGAAGCTGCCACAGTACCAATGAGAATAAAATGTGCCTCTTTTTTGACTTGATAGACTTCCACTCTGACATTCCATAGGACTGCTTCTGTCCTCACTGAAGACGTTTTTCCAAAAATAAATAATTTCCATGTAACAGTCCACAACATAATGAACACAGAATTAGCTTTCTTCCTTTGAAAGAGCTAAACTGGAAGTCGTGACCCTCATATAGCCCAAATAACTTCAGTAATTAATAAAGCATTAAAAGAAAACAGGAAATATCAGAAAATTCAATTGCTTTCTTAAACAATATTGTTCCACTTGTTAAGTTTCCTAATTTATCTGTTAGTTCTGCTGAGATAAACAGAAGGCATTCATGTGCATTGGAGGGGGCAGGAAACATGAAATGTGTAATGTGCTCTGGCATACTCTTACCAACATATAAACTATTTTAGGACCACCTACACTTTCAGATGCAGGGGTTTAGAATTAAATAAAAAAGAATCTGAATTTTATTTTCTGGTGTATTTGCATTTTAACATGTGATTTGCTTGTATATAAAGCTTCTAAAAAGGAAGTGTATTCCCCTGTCTGCTCATTGAACTGTGTAAGGAGATCAGACACTGAGTTCACAATCAACTTGTTCAATTTGAAATAGGGTATCATGTGTCTTGAGTTTCACTTCCTATGCATAGGCAGATAACAAAAACTCAGCTTTATCCCCTTTCTGTAGGGTCTGGAAGAAGACAGTTCAATCATCAGAGCAGTCACACTCCTGATTGCAGTGGGAATAGAGAGCAGAGCTTACTGGGCACTCCTGATACAAGTCGGAGAGGTCGCAATACACGAAAGGCTCTTAGGGCTTTGACATCAAAGCCACCAGGTTTGCCACCTGAGTGGCTGCCACCGTCTGTTTCTTTGGTTAATTGTTCCAATATTACACTAAATAATCTAGAAAATAAAACAAAAGGTAAGGTCATCACTATCCATTTACCACACAGTCAAAGATATTACTTTGGAAATTAGCTGAACTGCAGATCATTCTGCAAAGCTGTTCAGATGTCACATTGAGAGGTATATTTACACATTAAATCATGACAGACAGAGCTATGAAGTGCAAGACTCTATAATCCCTCTAGAGAATGAGGATCACACAGTTTCAAATAATTTAGCATTCAGCTTATATACACAGTTTGCAATTTTTAAATAAATGAAGCTACTTTGCCGCTTTTGTTCAAACATTTTAGCTTTAACATTTGGAG
This sequence comes from Polioptila caerulea, assembly GCA_013397295.1. NCBI lineage: Eukaryota > Metazoa > Chordata > Aves > Passeriformes > Certhiidae > Polioptila > Polioptila caerulea. Next base: position 440,316 of record VYXF01006666.1, read on the forward strand.
AATTAATCTTCCCTTTAGAAGAAGAAACAGATAATAACTAAAACCATCTGGTTTAATTTTGGTGGAATATATGAACTCCAAGTGGTACAGCATTACAATATTCTATATACAGTCAGCAGAAAATGAATATTTTAAAAATAATTAGAGTTCACCATTTAATAACATCAAAAAGATTTGTTTCTTACACATAATACCTCTGAGGAAAAATATATTCCCAGATGGCTCATTTATTATATTGTATTTTTTTGCCCTGCAGAAATGAATTAGTCATTCATTAGATCACTTTGCAAGACAAGACTTTTATTTTGCTTTCCCATTTTTAGCAGCAATTTTAAGAGATACATGTTCTTGAAATACAAATTAATCTTAGGTTATTTTAGTTTGGAGCTCCATCTCAGATGCATGTGTTTCTAGACTGTCACTAGACCACACAAACTGTGTTATCCTTTGCACAGAGTCTGTAGTTCTACAGTTGCAGAGCTGCACTTCTCCTGAAAGCATTATCAAGTTAATAGAGTTTTTGCAATCATGAGAAACATTTCACACTTGTAAAGGACGCCTGAATAGTGGCAGGTTTTAGTTTGGTCATGAAATGTTTTCACAACTCTGGTTAAGAACTCCGTCATGCTGGATAGTTGCTTGAAATCGTATATTATTTAATAGGCTGCCTAAAGTAGATTATTGAAGGCTTTACCCTCCCCCAGTAAGCAGCTGACCCACATCAGTCAATATCCATCCCTAGACTGCTTCATTCTGCTCCAGAGAAAAACTCAGCCCCAAAGACTGTACAGATGTTACAAGGAACATCAGCACCCACATACTGTCACACCAAATCCAGCCACTGAACACCAGGTCCTGATTCAGCCCTAGAATTCAATAGAAGGGTAATTACAGGAAAACAAACACCTCAATGATTTCCAGTGACTGCTCGAGCTCTAAAGACAGACATTATTAAAAAGGCTTCTGAATCAAGTCCTGAACTCAGAGAACCTTTCAGCCTATCAGTTCATACAACATTCTGAAAATTAAAGGGCATAGGCAGGTACTGCAGAAGCTTTCTCTATCAGGACCTTATTCTTCCACAGAAATCAATGGAAATTACATGAGAGACCCTGCAAGTAGGCAGACTACTCAAAGTAATTGGTACTCTGAAGGGTTACAGGGAAAAGTGACAAAGAGTAGAAAGCATCACATCCATGGCTCGGTCTACTACTCTGTCATTTGGTGTTATCCAGCTGAAACCAGGACATTTGTCATTCCTAAAAAGCCATTAAGGTATAAAATTATTGATCTTCTTTATTGAAATTCATATTCATATTCCCCTAGAGTTTACCAAAGTTTAAACGTTTAATTTAGATTTGATTTTAAAAACATCTCTTTTTATGTTTCCCTTTTGCTTGCAGAGATTTCTTTGGGTATAATTAAGATTAATGCAATTGGACTGCTATAGTTTCTGCTGAGAAAGCAAATTTCAATACATTCGATATAGGACATCATGGCAGCTCTTTCAAAGCTATTAGAATACCTAATGAAATTTCCCATTGAAGCTGGTCAAATAGAATCAGGTCCAGAAATGATTCCATATCCACCTTGGCTTATATATGAAAATCAATTTTTCACTGAGCTTTTATGTATTGATTAAATCAATGGGACTCATGCTTGCTTAATCATGCAGGTCTTGTTCCTGCTGAAAGAACAAAAACGTCACTCAGAATTTTGTCAGTGTGTGACGTGTTAGGAAAGGTCCACCTTGTTTCTCAGGTAGGCTGCTGACAACCTGCACAGGAGTTTATATTCCAAACTTTTGGATTTGAATTATGACAATATTAGTGTGTCATTTTAGGCATTTGATAAGATATAGTCCTTTTTTATTTGCATTTTCAACAAATTTGGCGCGAGCATTTGACCTAACTCCATTTAGCCTCCAACAATGAGTGTTTTAGGAATTAGTGGAAAATTTTTTAGTTATCATGTATTTAGGACACAGCCAAAGATAGAGGTCATGTTAATTAGACTGCTCCAGGGTTACTGTAACTCTGTGGTCACTTGACAAAAGGCAAGAGGTCTATTCAAGTGACTGCTTGGCAAGGGAACAGAGCTCGTGTGTGGCAGCCTCCAACCTGCCCACCAAGCTTCCCCTTCAGGCACAGAGACCAATCTGTTGAGAATGACCTGACCTGATGAAGGATCTATTTATACATAAATTTTAGGCCTGGACCAAACCTGCCTGCATGCCGAAGGACTGGCCCAAATACAACTTCTCAGTAACATTTGGTATCTCATAATCAAATAGTCACAAATCAGGCCTTCTTATAATCACAGTACTTCCCCAAATTTAACAAAGCTTTACCACAAATTCCTTTACTTAGCATCTCTTTCCCTTAATGCAGTGAAAACTCAAAAGTAGCACACACTCCAAGTTCTGAGCCTTTTCAATTACAGGCAACTCTTGATATGGTTTGAATTTAAAAATGACATTAAGAATTGTGCACTGCAAGCCAAGGTCATGCTGTGGCAACATAAAAAGTTATACATGGATAATGTTTTCCATGTTCTAGATAATATATACTTTTAGCAAACAAAATGTACAGCTTTTAACAATCTCCACAACATTTAGGAAATTGGTGAATATACATCTCAAGATTAATTCCCGAGATAGCTGAAGGTGGGATCTCATGAAGTATCACAACCAATGACATAGAGCAGCTGGCACCAAAAAAAATTTATCAGTAAGTACATGCATAATGTAAGTTCCACTCTTCTGCATAAGGCCCAAGCAGTCCCTTCCCTGGGACAAAGAACAAAACTCTCCAAGGTTTCCTGGAACAGCAAGGTGCACAGGGTAAAGAAAAAAGGCATTTTTAAGATACATTCTATCCCAGGCAAATCAAATCATATCTATACCTGGGGCCTGACATGCAGCACCCAATTTTACTCAGATTTTGGGAATATCAAGAAATCACTGTAAATTTTGTCTCCCCAACCACATTTCTCCTCTTTTAAACACGTGGGTCCACCCAGAGGTCTTTGTGAAACTCCACATAACTGCAATGAAGGGTTAAGCAAATACATTAAATAATAACGTGGCACTTAAGAAATCAACATATGGAAAGACACCAGGAGTTTACCTTGAAAAAATGAGATGGAAAAGCTTCTGAAAAACAGTTCTGGAAATCTCCAGCAGGACTCAGAATTCCCTGGGGACTTCAACCATAAATGCAATGTGTGTGTCTATAGCCACACACAGATAGCACTGAAAATTTTAGGACTTTTAAAAATTTTTTTACTCAGTTCATTCTTTTACTCCAAAGAAAGAGAAACTCAGCATAGGCTGCTACTCACATCCAAACAGGCCTTTACCTACCCCACTGTAAAGAAAATTTTAAATATTTGTGCAATGGAAGATAAGCTACTTACCCTACTATTACTATTACAAAATCCAATAAATTCCATCCGTTTCTAACATATGCATTGGGGTGTAATAATAATCCATATGCTATAATCTTCAAAAATGTTTCAACTGTAAAAATTATCAGGAAGGCATATTCTACTTTTTCCTGTGGAAGACAAAAAAAGAAAGACAACGACTGTAATAACTGTTTTTATTATTTACAATTTGCAACAAGCAGGTACTGACCAGGACTAAGGAAATACCTTCATGGCAGTTTATTTCACAGGTTTTAATTACATACTACTTAATGATAACTGTACTGACAGGGTTATAATTACATAATTGCATGAGGTTTCCTTGTTTTCACATTCTGTGAGGGAAAAAATGCTGTTTCTGCAAACATGGAAGCATACTGTACTTTTGCTTCAGCAAACAGTCCCACCCAGGTCAATAGGATTCTCTACATTCATTATAACCAGAAAATGCTGTAGAACAGAGCCCTGGAAATACCCTTGGAAGGCAAGCAGTGGTATACTTCCTCCCACTACTCAAAAAGTTTTAATTGCTTAATTGTGCACTGTCTTGCAACATTTTAATCTTGATATGGAAGTTTGCATTGACTTATTCTCCCTTCCACATCACCAGAATTTCTTTAAAAGACTCTACTATGTTTGAGGAAATTTTAAGGTACTCTAACACCAGCTTGTATCATTGAAGTACCAGCATCAGATCTACAGTCTTTTTAAACATCAGGTTTTTAAAAACGTTACTGGTTTCTGCATTTTAACAAAATTCTTATTTCAGAGCTATATACTGAATATCTCTTCCTAGCTAACTAGATACTTTAGAAAGAAGAAATCCCCCTAAAATATTACTAGCACACTTGTTTTGGTAAATTGAAGAAGTCACCAGTATCAAAACAGAGCAGATAACATATTTGTTCTTTTTACCTTCAGATGAGATAATTTCATTATTTTCTATAACATTTTGTTTACTTATCTGTTGCTACTCAAATATTATAGCCAAGAATAAAAGGCACAAAGTATGATTCATTTTTTAAACTCGTTCAGGAACACATGATGTTGCTCATTTATCACATACAAGGTTAATTACATGACTGTAACTGCTCAGTCAGGATTACCATCCTCTACTATCACTACTCAAATAGAACACCAATGTTACACACAGAAATATATTATCCTTTTTTGTTACACTCAAAAATACACATTCCTTATTTGTCACACAGCTCGGCACTTTCATACACAACCAAAGGAAAACCAAACCTTAATCATTTGCAACTTAAACAAAAATCTTGATATTCTTAAGTGCAAATGTTTCATTTGGGCAGCTAGATTTCTCTTCCTGCCAAAAAGGCCATTTAGGATGGCTATGTATACAATGTGATATATCCAGTTACAAATCTGACACTGGTGATTTAATAGAGGCACAGGCTTATCAATAAACTCCTCCCCAGGAGAGCAACAAGCAGCACCCTGGGATCTGGGTAAGGCTCTGGTATTGTAAAGCAAGGATTCCTGGATCTCATCCCCTGCTCAGCTCAGTACCATATCCTTGCCTTCCCCCCTCTTTTGAGTACACTCCATAAACACTGTGGACACATCCAAGGCTCCTCAGCTACTCTCCATTTCGGATGAGATCTTCCAGCCCAGTGAAACCAATGGACACCCCCCTTCTCCTCCTAATACTAAACTCCTAATACTAAACTTCCTAATACTTCTTTCAAAATTGCCCCACTTACCCATCAATTTATCATCAATCAAGAGGACAGTTGCTGATAACAAGGGTGAAGTGACCTCACACAAGAAACGTGAATGTCTTGTGCACCAAAATCCATCAGATCTCTTGAGCTAGAAAGCCCCACAGGGATTACAATAATATGAATTATCAGCATTCCTGAGAAACACACTCAGAAATGCTTAAATACAAGAAATCCTACCACGTACACATTCCACAATAACAGCTATTTCTGTCACTCTGCATACAACTAAATTTGCAGCTTGGTTATAGGAAGATAAATAACGTAGGAAAACATAAGGAGGACAAAAATATTATGGTTGTCATTTGCCATGGGCAAAGTATATATCAAAATCATAATAGTGAAAGAAAAAGTGAGACAAAACATACATGTTTTATATATGCCAAGTTTCAACAGCTTCTTTGCTTAAAAAGAACACAGGATCCAGGACGGAATGGGAGCTTCTGAGCCAAAATAACCTCATGTGTCCCTACGTGCATCGTCCTGTTTTATAGGCAACCATGTAATTTAACTCCATCCATTAAAATACCAGTTCCACCCTAAAACCCATCTTTGCTCTTCACTGCTCCCCTTCAAAAAATATTCCAATGCTCTTCTGCTCCCTGGGCTAAACACCAGCCCCAGTGCCAAGGTTACACAACTTCTTTAATGGTCACATAGCTCTGCAGTTCGTTTTAGTGGGACAGTTCAAATCTGAACAACTCTGCCCTATCATTTACCATCCATCTTTGAAAAAGAATATTGGCCTCATTCCTGCTTATCTCATTTTGTTTATGGAAGCAGGAGCATTTCCTAATTCCTACCCAGTACTGCAAATGTTCCATTAGAGTCATATGGATTGTAGGACAATCTCATTTTTAAACCCCCCAGTGGGCTTAAGGTCAGTGTGGGCCACTTTGTGGATGGACCATAAGAAACCTTGACAGCTGCACCAACAGAAGCCACATGAATCTCAGCAAGGAAAACTGGGAAGTGCTGCACCTTGGGTTAAATAATCCCACACCAATGCGGGCTGGGAAAGGAGCTGGAAGTCACAGTGGGCACTAAATTAAATATGTGCCCATTTAAATCAGACAAATTCTGTATCTTCATTGTTTCATTCTTCCTCCCTTCCATGCTCTCACACACTCTATTTATTTATTTATTTATTCTTAAAGCACAACTTGTATCTTCCACAGAGGCCAGATGAATGACTTGGCCCCGTGGTTAACAACATTCCAAGTACAGGCTGTGCTTTCTTTACAGACTGTTTGGCTCTTTAATAAGTAGGCAGCCAACAGATGTTCTTACACAAACTGCAGAGTTAACAACCTGCTCACCCTCAGGAAGGTCCTGGCAGTCTCTTCTCACACTTGGATAATTTCTTGTTGGTCACTGTGGACATCAATTTTAGCCTCTGCAAACCTGATACATCTGTAGGCCATAAATCACCTTGTATGTCCAGAGCTTAAGCAACCACTTCTCAAGAATAAATAACATTTAATTTTCAGTATTAATGAAAGAGTTGTAGAGGCAGGGCTGGTTTGGGAAAATAAAACTAAAAAATCGATAAATTCAAATACAGACTCAAGACTGCAGTTTTAGCAGGATATGACACATATATTTATCTGCTCTCTTTTCTCCACTGTGAAGAAATTATATTTCATTCAAATTAGTTGGTATCTTTAAATGAACACTTAATTTCATTCAAAATGGAAGTAGGAACACTAAAAAAGAAGACAACTAGATAAAATAATAATGAAATACCTAAGAGCATATGTTGAGTGTTTGCAAAAGAAAATCTCTATTTAAAAAAAAAAAAACAAGAAGGCAGTTTTGGTTCTAAGAAACTGCAGAGATTAAAGCAGAATTTGCACATAATTTCTAGTATCCATTATTACATTTAGTTTTACATTGCTTCATAAAATTAGCAGAAAAAAGTGACAGCTGTAAACCTAAAGAAGATATGAAGCACAACAATATGTCTGCGTTCTGAAGGGTCTAATCCTGAGGCTGTATAGATTAATAGTTGTTTGTTCACTGATTTGATAAAGCTAGGTCATCTCTCCTCACAGGCAGCTGATTCCAGCAAGGCTGTCTGACACTTCTGTTAATGCTGCTCAAAATCTTCAAGTCTCAGCAATCTTTTTCTGAATATATGATGCAACAGGACTGATAAGATAAACTGCCTTTCTCCTGGAATCCATTGAGTTTGCCTTTGATATTGATCATGGAGCACAAAACAAAGGCCACATTACACCCTATGAGTTTATGTGCAACCATTAGAACATCATTTTCAAAAAAAAGGGAAAAAAAAAAAAGAAAAAAGAAAGGATAAAAAAACCCCAAGCATTTGCTTTCTTATTTTAAGTAAATCAGCTTAGCAGAAACCCTGTTGCTCAGGAAATCTTTTTTCCCCCACCCTAGCCAGATGGTGTACATTAGTCATCATTTATTATCTTCATATTTTCAAAATCTCTGAAAGAAATATGCAAAGCTACTGGTACATGTCTGAAGGTGACACACCAAAATTCTACATTTACGTTAAGATGTTTCACCAGGTAACTGTTTCAAAATAATAATTAATGTGCAAAACCTTAATCTATTATGCTAGGTAATTAAGTCTTACTATATTAAAATTTCTATTCCCTTAGCATCAAAGATGGGAATTATGTCTTAACTGAAGAATTGCATTTTTGCATCTAGACTAACAAACACGCATCCGAATAAAAACTGCTTAGCAGATAAAGAGACCAAATTTAAGCAAATTACACAGACTGATCAACTTCCTGAAGTTTAGACACAGCGCCACGTACTTTGCCATTATTGATTTAGGGATTAAAAAAAAAAAAAAAAAATCACATGTTGTTTAATAAGCTGTGTGACTGATGTTTTGACAGCACATATAAAGCCATTTATCTTTTTGACAATCAGCCATTTTTTTCAAGTTCTGGCACTGAGAAAACTCTCCATCTATAAAACAGAAAAAAGTAACTTGAGTTTTAAATTTTAAAATACAATGATTTAATTTTTCACTTTGTATACCTCTATTCCCCTGAAAATCACCCATAACATGCAGCATAGTAACTATTAAAAAATAGGAAAGTAAACCTATTTATTCTCACATGTGAAAAAAATGTTATAGCAGTTTCCCAATACAAAAAAAAATGAAACACAAATGGAATCCATACACCTGGCAAAAAGAAATCTATATACTTGCCTTCATTTCATCAACTTTAAAAGCAGAAACAAAGTAATGTACTACCAAGATTAGACATGGGAATTGCTCTGTATTTATTAGAAGAATTGGAATTATTTATCATTGAACCATTTGGTCATAACTATTGGATTAACTGTGCCTTTAGATACATAATAACAAACAAGGAGGGCAAGTTTGAAAAACTTATTTTAAGGATTCATGTCCTGATCAATCTCATTAAATCACGTTTCACTCCTCATCAGTCCTGACCCACTGGAGGGAATACAACCACTGCTCTCTGCTTTGTCAGGGGTCTGCATTACTGCCCTTCTAAGTGCAGCTTTGCTTTCAACAGTGCTCTGCAGCAACTTCAGAAAATACCATGTAGACAAAATTAAACTCCTTTAATATAGACCTGGGCAACAGACGTTGTTTCCATGCTTCAAATGCACATTTCATGTATATGAGACCTTTTATGGTTGAATACACTGAATATATGTAAAATCCAGAGCAAGACTGGGCAGGAATTTGGCCTTGGGCCCAGAAACATCTCCAGTCTTCTGAGGGGCTTTACAGGACACCATCACATTACTGCAGATCCAGATGCTCTGGCACTTCGGGCTGGTGCATCTGATGGCAAGGCTGATACTTGAAAGTCAACCCCAAGTACAAACTCCATGCTCAGGAGCAGAAATAAGTAGGGGTTACACAGCATGAACATCCTTGCACCAGTTCAATTCTAAATGAACCGGATCTCACATTCCTAGTAGCACTGCCAAGCAACAAATCTCACTCACAACATTTTACTGTTTTCAAAGAGAACACAAAATCCTTTCATCTTTTTTGAACTGAGGATTCACAATCTCATGGTCTGGTCACAATTATCAACAGTTGCACCCTCCAGATCTCAAGCAGGCATTTGTGTTTGCAGGAACAGAACGTGCAATAAGAACATCTCAAATACTGAGCACAGCAAAAGAACAAAAAGGATGTGCAAGCTATACGCTGAGGTGTAATTAAAATTAACTGCAATTAAGCATCTTAAAGTCCCTTTTTATCAATGTAGTCTGAGGGGGCATTTGAATAACTTACATCACTGAAATAGTACCTCAAGCTTCAAAGACAGTTTTAATTTTACTTTCCTCTGACAGGTTCTGGCAGCCAGAGGTAGATGAATAAGCAGAGCATATTTAATACTGATTACTTTTTTCATCATTTCCTGCAATCACTTCCTCTCAATGCATTGTAGACCTGCATTTCATCGTGGAGTGTGATTGCTTCTCATCTTCCTAATCATGTATTTTGCACTTCATGTAGTAACGTAATAACAGAGATGTAAACACCTCTGTTCTGTAAATAAGCATTTGTACAGAGAGAAAAATGTTGCATGCAAATTACAATTTTTCATATAGATTAAAGGCATCTGTGTGAAGCCACATAGGCTTTATTCATGTAAAAGTTCTATTTAGTACACATTAAGAAGTATTTTCTGTTCATAAATACAAAAAAATCCAACCTTTGTCTGTTTTTTCCCCTGTTACATTTAGGCAGAGCTCTGCCCTGGGACTGGTAATGCAGAGCTTTGCTGAGCAACAGCTGGGAAAAACAACAAACATTCACTCTGTGTGCACATTGTTACATCCACTATAGGCACTGCCTTGCACACCCTCACAAGGGCACAGAAAACCCTTCTGCTTCATCTTGTGGTGAAGAAATGAGGCAAATGGTGTGATTTTGAAAATTTGGTCATAAATAACTAAAAGCAAAACTGAACTCTTGCGAACTGACCATCTACTAAAAAATTATCAAGAAAGGGCTCACAAACCAATCTCTTGGCAGAAACTGCATCCTTGCAAGGTGTGAAAGGCAGGCTGCAGAAATGCCAGCAGGCAGGGGCACGTGAGCTTCAGCCCTAAATCCACTCGAAGATCGAGCACAGTATTCCAAAGAGTTGCACAAATGAAAGCAGGCCAACTAAGCAACAAAGAATATACCTGGAATAAAATACAATTTACTTGGGTGTCTTTCTGTCCCCATCTAACTGATGATATTCAGGAAAACAAGGCCAGCATAATAAGTAGAAGAGAATATTTGTGTTTAGTGGCACATGGTCTCATCATTTTCCTTACATAGTTGAATAGAATCAGTGTGTCAAGTGATGAACTAAACCTACATCTAGGAATGAAGCAGCATTAATGTTAAATATATTTTGATACCTACTATCAATTTTATTTATTTTTAGGACACTAAGTTTTGGCCAGAAACCGGGTATGAGAATATTAATAGGTCTCAGATAGCTTAGTGAATGTATTCAAATTCTGAAAACTTAAAAATCAAAAAAAAAATTGTAATCCTTATAAATTCATTCTGACCATGCAGAAACCCACAAGTAGAAAACAGACAGGAGCACTGGCTGCATTAAATCCCCTACTGAATTTAGAGCAAGGTAGGTTAAAAAGAAAAACAATAAAACAACTCCAAAAGCTAAAAGAAATTATTTTTCCTTAGAAGAGAAAAACTACAGACCAAAATCTGACCAATGAAACCAAACTGTAATTATTTTGGCTTTTCACAATGAGAACAGATGAAAAAAAAATCTGCTTTTAAAACACTCCTGTGTGAGCTCTTCCTGTATTTTTTTGCTAGTCATACTTCAAAAACATATATTGAGACCCCTTCTATGTTTCTTAAAATGCTGTCATAAAAACTTCCAGCCGTCAAAAGAACTTAGTTACTCTGGTGGTGCTGCAATAGCGTGAATTTAAACCTACCACTAACAATGTCCATTTTCTCCCTGGTTTTCCAACCCATGTGCTTTTGTCCTTTGACCAGCACGATCCTGAAATGCACAGGAGTGGCTCTCACACCACTTCTGGTCACTCTGTGCTCAGCTTTCCTGCAGGTGAGCAAATATCTGTCCCAACAGGCTGACAATTCTCCGAGTGGCTCTGAAGGAATATGGCATCCCAAGTGAAAAGAGAGAGAGAAGACCAAACAGGTAAGCTTTTCTGTGTGTTAGCTATTCATTCACAGCTCTGTAATGATCCAGTGCTGTGTTTTAAGAATGTCACAGACTTACAGTGGCAAAAAAAAGAAAAATACTAAAACAATATGGAGAACAGATTGGGTCTGTAGTTCTGTTCTGCACTGACAGTGTCAGCCAAGAAACAGAACAATGACATTCCTTGAGTAGGAGTTTTTCCCCTTGATTTATTCATCTGATTGCAAATCTAATTTCCAATTTCATTACAAAAGAACTGGACAAAACTGATAGAACAGTTTCCTCACGATGCTTTACTCATTAATCTGTCAGATATATTACTCCATTAGCTCTTTTGTCAGTTTAAGAACTACAGAATTATTTGTTAAGAACATATCCAATGAGACAGTCTGTTTTCCTAAACACCTTTAGTAAGGTAGATACTTGCATTATGTAAGGCTTAATAATTTAGTTTGGTGGGGATTGGTTAGAGTTTGCTTCATTTGTTTGGTTTTGGGGAGTTTTCTTGTTGGTTGGTTTTCATTACAGTGGAAATGGTTTAACACCCACCAAACAAGGCTTTCAAAAACTCAGACACACTATACCTGCCCCATGTCCTGGTCTGACCTTGAGGTGAATACAAAGGGAGGACATGGTTAGGCCTGTTATTTCACTGGAATTTTTCTCATCATCATTCTCAAGTTTGAAATGGAAGAGCCCCAGACCAGTGGTCAGTCTGGGAGCAATGTCCTACACTTGTGGTCTACTATTGTCCCTTGCAAAATCAAGAATATTTTCTTCAACCCTCTGCTTTTGGAGAGTGATCAACTTCCATGACCAGCTTTGGATATCTGTATAAGGTCTGGCTAAGAATTAAAATATTTTTTAAAACAAAATTTCAAGGGCTTTAAAAAGCACTAGAAAATGTGAATCCCTTACATTGGTACAACAATGTTAAGAAATTTCTTCAGAGAAATCTTTATTTAGTTCTGACTTTCTTTTTAATACATCCTAACATCAGCTCAGCACTAGAATTTCATACAGAAGACACTGAATGCAATACATGATGTGGATATGATAATTCCATATTGAGAGGAAGGTATAATCGCCAAATAAGTTCCAGTGTGAAACATCTAATGCCCTTCTGAGAACTACATGCTGCATGCTCTATGTGCTTCACAATTCTTTTCATTTAGAAAGAATTCCTTAACGCCTCGGATACACTTTGATTTACTCTATATATTTGTTAACAGGTAAAACAAAGTATTGCACAGAAACCACTCCAACAAATCTAGAAAGGCTACGTTATTTGAGAGCACGCGACCTGCCAGAGCACTAGAAGTAATATACTACAGAAATGTCAACAGCAATGATGCTGATGAAATACATTTTCAGCTAAAAGAGAAGGCAGGATAGAATATTCCTGGTAGATGTCGCCCAGAACAACAACCTAAGGAACGAAAAAAATGCATTTATCTAAACTGACAGGAGAATGGTCTGCAGTAGCCACGAAAATGTTAAAGCACAACTTTATCCTTGAGTGTCCCAGTTTGCTGTACAAGTTAACCTTTGCAGTTTTCTTCTCCTGTGGTAGAAGTTGGTAGTTTTTGAGCCAAGTATATGAGGTATCTATTTATTAAAAATTTTATTTAACAGCAAAAAATCAAATAATGCACTAACGAAATATTTTATTTTGAAATAAGATCTCATAGTAAATTCCAGTTATGTGAAATATAATGTGGCTGTAGAAATTGGTATTTCTCTGCAGCAATAAAATGCAGGAATATTCCCACTTTGTGTACCCACTAAGTATTCAGATAATTATGAAAGGGAAGCCTTCTATATTCTTTCAACTTGAACATGAGGCTAAATGAACATAGAAACATGTTCATCACATATCTGAGGGTTAGATTGCTCTGGCTGTTCCACAACAATGAAAATGAGGATCTGTAGAGGAAATACAAGGCAAACGTGCTCTTTTGCCATGACAGTGTTCAATGGCAGCCCTTTGCTCCACTGCAAACAGAGCTCATGGAAAAGAAATATTAAAAGGTGGAATGGCTCTCTATCAATATAGAGAAGTTGCAAGAGAGATTTAAAAAATAGCACAGCTAAACCAAGAATTTGTATCCACTCCACCAACGAGACCCATTGCAGACCTGCTTTAATTTCAGCAGCACTCAGGTACAACATAGATCCACTCTTGTGAAAATTCATTAAAAAGTCAAAAAGTATATTATTTATCTGGTTTCTAGTAATAGCAATACCAGGAAGCTTTGCTTTTTTCTTCATCCTAACCATGGTAGAAAAGTGTTCAAAGTAACTCTAAATATACCAATATTGAAATAAAGACAACCATGGAATACTGCTGATATCCACTGCTAAGGTATCAGGAAAACTTGCCACAGCAGGAACAACAGAAATACTTGAAAAAAGCTGAAAACATTTTTGTTCATTTTCTCTGATATGTAGATCAAACCTTACTGCTAAAAATCTTCAACTCCTGATGGAAAGGAAAATATGAGTCTGCCTGCCCTAAAGCCACATTTCTTGCTTCTTTATAGATTAATCAGTTTTCCCTCTATCTTGTGGAATGTTGCTAACATAATTTAGGGTCCCTCCAGTGCCTGCTACAATTACAATTCCAGATTCTGAAAATGCTTCTAAGTGCATCTTTGTAATCTCTAAGTTACAATGCAAAATCATTTTCTTCCTTTCATTCCCATACCATTTGGCATCCCAAGAGATGTATTTAGGTTTTGAATGTCTCATTTCATTTTCCACTTCTCCACACAGAACACTTGATCAAGAAGATTATTTTGTTATTATTCCCATCTGAACTGCATCTAAGCCTGTTTTAATTTATTCCCCTATCTGGAATATCAGTTTTGATTTCTAGAGAACTCACTGTCCACAATGATATATTCCTAAGTGCTCTGTCACTGTTTCAAGTTCACTTCTGTTATGAATACAAGACAATTTGAGGACACCAACACCGGCTTTTCTTCCACCTATAAAACTGCTTTCCAGCTGATATAGAAGGCCATAGTGCCTGTGATTTTTTCCCATCTATTCAGTGGAATAGTCCCTAAAGTATATTTACAGTGTTCTTCAAAGTAATTACATGAAATGAGAGCCATTACCTCCCTTTTGGAAAAATTAGCCTTTCACCCCAAAAGAACCAAAGTGTCTACTATCCTCAAGTAGGCAAGAAAAAGAAATATTTTTATCAGATAAAAATCCTAGAGACCAAGAGCAAAAAGCAAAAAATATTTCTTTTTCCTCTTTCAGTTATATGCATGTCAGAATTCTATGCTATATGCACAGAATTTTAGAACCATGCATTTACTGAAGGTCATGGAATAATCAAGGTTGGAAGAGACCTTCAAATCACCTGGTTCAAATATCAACCCACCACCACCATAATCATCCCTGAACCATATCCCCAAGTGCCACTTCCAGATGTCCCTTGAACACTTCCAGAGATGACTCCACCACCTCCCTGAGTAGACTGTTCCAAAGCCAAAGCCTAACCACTCCTTCAGTGACTTTTTTTCCTTAATATCTAGTCTGAGCCTTTCCTGACACAATCCAATGGCCATTTCACCTTGCCCTTTCTCTCGATATTTGGTAGAGGACAACGATCTCTTCTAAGGGAGTTGCAGAGACTGCCAAGGACCCCCGAGCCCCCTTTTCTCCAGACTGAACAACCTCAGCTGCTCCTTGTAGGACTTTCTAGACCCTTCCCCAGCTTCACTGCCTTTCTCTGGACACACTCTAATGCCCCCATCTCCTTTTGAAATGAGGGGCCCAAAATTGGACACAGGGTTGAAGGTAATTTGATTGCCTAAGTAAAGATATTTCACAGCCAGAAGAGCTGAGCTGAAAATTCTATTAGTCTCCCACTGTTTCACTGATTTGAAAACAGCTCTAAAAATTATTTGATTCTACTTCAGTGAGTGTAACTAAAATACAAATCTTTGTACCTTAATGGCCTGGGAGTTGCTGACATTTGGAAGTCAGTTTATGCTGCATATTGGTTTTTAAAATGACCACTGAAACACAAATATTTTCACAATCCACACACCAGTGAAATGGCCAGTGAAAATACTGGAAAAATGAAGGTCTGAAAATTACCTCTTAACATGGGAGGAAGACTAACAGGAATTTACACTCCACAGGCTTAATTCAGAAACACTTTGGAGTCAGCAACCACTGGTTTTTGTTTCCTTTTGTTAACTGACAATTTGACATCACAAGATTTCTACTCCGATTCCAACACCAGTCCCATGAATTTGAAAAGAGGGTCTTCACCTCTGCAGAAAAAATGTCCAATACATTGCAAATCAAGTCCTCAAAAAGCAACAAAATGCTTTAATTAAAGCTATTTCCTTTGCTTAGTGCTATTTCTAATTTATGATTTGCCAAAGGCACTGTTTTACTCATGTTTCGACGGAATACTTAGCACAGCATGAAATAGATGGCATCTCCTCTGTGGTAAAAGTGAAAGGTTGACTTCTGCCCTGGGCATCTTTTATATTTTGCGAAAGCTTAGAGGTAGAAACTGAAGCGTGATAATTGGACCTTTCCTTTTTGAAGGAAAAAGTAGTGACATTCTAAGAATTGCTTCCGTCAAGAGATAAATACCCCGTGCTATGATATATTTAATTTGTACCAATACATTCCCAGTATTAATAAAGATTAAAAGGTAGTTATGCCATACAAAATGGGACACGTTGGACAGGCTGACAGATAGCAGACCCCATTTACCATTCCAAGTAATGGTGTAGGTTACTATCAGATGAAAATAAAAAGGATAATTCATCTAATCTTTTTTAAAAAAATAATTCTGCATTTACTTTTATTATACACAGCATATTTAAAAGGCGCTTTTCATATTTTCCAGCGCCCAAGGCATAAACCTGAAAGTGCCAGTGGAAATAACAAATGATGTAATAGAAGTGTGTAAAACCCGAGGCAGTAACACGTCGCAGTCAGAACCCAATGGCTCTGCTCAAGTGACACACACATTTGCACTCAGAAGTTTGGCCTTTTTTTTTTTTTCCTTTGGTTAAAGCTACCACAGCAGCATTCTCCTAGTGAGGTGTGTCAGAACTAATGTAGCTGAATGCAGTTCACTGTAATTGAAAGTAATTCATGCTGTCACATTTACTGTAACGAGAGGTCACATCTCCAGGGCCATAAACGTTGTTCACATTAATCGTAACTGACACCTTCCTCCTCCTTCAGGGAAATTCAGCCATATTACATGGCTTAGTTCACATCCTTTTTAAGCATCTGAACTTTTTTATGTTTGGCTGGCTTTGTGGTTTGTTTTGGGTTTATTGGCTTTTTAAGCTAAAAACAGGCAAAAATACCAGCAATAAATTCTGCCTGGTGCACGGTGATAAAGCCACCTCACAGAAAGGTATGTAACAATAATTATAATTACCCTGATCTCCAAAAATCCTACAGATTACTAAAAATTATGACCTGAAATCTGGCTATTCTGGAAACAAAAACCGTTCCTACCTTATAAAAATATACATGCCATATTCTAAAAGAGCAAGTAAATTACAACACACTCCTATACTACAAGCATTAATTTCTTCCTAATACTTACTTATATTGTGATTTAGGAATCACAAAGCACCACAGTCAACCATGTACTTATTTTGGAACATTTAAATTCCTACTGATGTGCCAGGGAATGAACCTCCATTCTCAACATGACTGTATATCTCAAACCTGATAATTCAACTTGGACACCATTTCCTTTTTAAATATTAATATAACCCCGCAGTTATTTGGGGGTTTATAGCATGTAAGTCTAAATCTTTTGATCGCTATTTAACAAAGCTACACACCTGAAGAAGGCTCCTCAAGGCACTGAATGAGTGTGCACTCCATAATTAACAGTGTGCAGAAAAGTAGAAAGCTTTTAATTTGCATGCTTAGTTTATCCTGAATTATAATTACAAGATGAAAGATGCTGAACAAGAAGTGCAATGTAAAAACACACTGCAAAGGGTGTGATGTGCCTGTTGGCCAAACCATTATCTAAGTTTCTTAGTTTTGTTTGGGTTGAGCAAGAATCTGGGTTTTCTCCTTGAAAAATTAAGTGGTACCTTAACTCAGAATTAAAAGCTTAGAGTTTGGGTTTTTTTCTAATAGATCCTTGTGAGAACACAAAATATGAATTTTAATTTACTCACAGCAACAACCGATAATATTAATGATAAAAAGTTTCATTGGTGACTCTCAGAATTATGTATTAAAGAAGGGAAGAACATAAAAATAGGAGCACAGATTCATTTCTACAATAGTTTGGAATAATGCTATTTTTTGAAAGGCAGATTAGCCTCAAAGTTACAATTATTTGAAATTGATCATAACTCCACAAGAAAATCAGTTGTTTGATTTCCTCTGGCATAACTCAGTAATAATGCTACTGAAACCTAATATATTAGATGAATATATGGATTTTTGAAGAATTAATGTTGAAAGACTCCAGGCTCACTATCTTTCACAGAACATGACTCTTCAGGCATAAATAAAATTAATTCTTGCTGAGACCAATTTTTCTGTTGTCTGACAACATCATTTAATTCTGGTGAGGCATCCAGCTATATTGCAATTTCCTACAGTAGCATTTCTTGCAGAGACACACAAAACATTGCTGTGAGCCCTGCAGTAAAAGTTTGCTGAATGACCTGAAACACCAAAACAATAAACACATGACATTACTGCAATAAAAAAGTCATATTATGCTTATTCTTCTTAGCTATAATTAACATTAACTGTTATATTTTTATTAACATCACTTAACATTTCTCAGAAATAATGCTAGATTTCACTTCCAAACAGGTAAGCACTTCATGTTTCATTATTACCACACTATTGCATAATATTTGTCCTGCACCAGGATCTACAACAGCCTTGATGGTGCTTGTTGTCCCAAACATAATCAACAAGGGTAAAAACATGATTTACACTTAAAGTAGCTCCCCACGTCAGCCTTAACTGCATTGTAACTCCATCAGTTCCTTACCCTGTAGAAAGGCATTCCAGCACTTCTGCCCAAGTGCCTCATTTATTCTAAATTTCCAAACTTGTCTGTAATCTATATTTTTCCAATATATTATCACTTAGGAAAGTAGATCAAAAGCCATAGTGAAACTATATTCCAATAAATCACCATTGCCATTAATACATCAGCAGCACAAAAAGTACACATAACTAAATAACTGGGGAAGTGAGTTTGGCTTTAAAGTACTCCCTTTCCTGTTCTATAAGTCAGAAAGTAAAAATACATTTAGATGATAATGCACACCTATTGAGTCCTAGGAAATACAGCTCCTCAAAGCAGCTCTATTATTTGCTGAGGACTCCTTATGTACTTTAATAAATCATCAATCACTAATTTCAAAACTTTTGGTGAAAAGAAGCAGCAGCACTAATTAATCAGTCTGCCTAAACTCTGAACATGGATTTGCAGATATTTTAAACCTCATTTTTGTACAATAATTTCACAAGGAGTGTACAGTCTAATACTTTATTAGGACTGGGGGTAAATCAAGACAATATGCCAGGGAATTCTAATTTGCCCTTTTTTCCTACTTTATTCATTCATTCTTTGCTGCACTCTTTTCCAGAAGATTTCACAGCACTGAGATGTGATGTTGTGGGGCCAAATCCTGCCAGAATGAATGTCCTGTTCACTCCTACTGGAAGTCTGTTCCCATATCTCACCCCTCTGGCATTTAGAGAGCTCTTCTAATCACTAATGCAACTTTACCCACAGCTAGTTGATACCCAGTTGCTCTTGTGCCAACACTACCCTTTAGCTAGAGCAGCTTTCCTCTCCCCCTCATGTTCCCCCACTGAAATTCTCTCTCATTCTTCAATTTTCCAAGCTGAAAAATGTCATGCTGTTAGTTCCCTCTCATGAAATAAGTTTATTTTACACAGTCATCCTATTATCCTTCCTCTGCACCTATTTATTTGAATTGAACCACAAGAGGATGATTAATTTACCCTCTGTCAGAAAGCAATTTCCACACTGTGACGAAGTACTCACATAAATCTGTTATGTAACTTGAAAATATGCATTTCTTATATGTCTGTTTCTATGAATCTCTTTAAACTCCATGCCTTCAAATCCTTACTTTAGGGTCAAAATTGTCACAACTGGACCTCCACCAAAGAATCAACACTAGTTTCTCCAATCACATCTGATTGAAATCCATTACATTACAGTTTTTAAAGCTCCCCAGACTTCCATTTCAGTAGGGCACCTTAAGCATTTATCATTTCTATATAAGCACGTAGAGCTTCTTAACATTTCACATGTGGGGAGCCCTTTCCATAGGGGTGCTTAAAGGACATCACTTTTCTTGGAGAAGAAAAGGATAATTCTGGTAGGTTCACATAAAGTCATCTTTTCCCTTGTTACATAAGCCCTGATGTCTGTGCTGTTGAGTATTTATCATGTCCAGGGTTAAACAGCATTGTCTTTAAGTCAAAAGGAGCAGGCCTGAACCCAGAATCTGGAAAGCATCCAGTTGTAGTAATGTTTTCTTTGGATGAAATATGTTGGACAAATGTAAAGCCTTTTTACTACTGTTACAAAATATGGTTGGATTAGGTCTTCAGGCTACACACTTTGTCATTTAGATTCTGTGACAGCAACAGGCCAAGAGAGGAGCAGAGAGAAGTTAGTCAGGCAATCAGCTCCTATGATTATTAAAGACTTGACATTTCTGTAAAAAATACTTCACATTGAAAGAAATAATAATTTTCTTAACCTTTACCTGCAGTCTTCTAAAAGTATGAATAATCAGGGGCTATGCTCTGTAGCTGTTTATTTTTCTGGTTTTTACTTCATGTACTAGCACAGGTCATTTAAAATGCTGTCACTTGAGTGTGTACCCTTTCACCTTACCTTGCTTTCCCAAAAATAATAAACCTACTTCAGACAGAATCATTCTGATAATACTTAGCCCAAGTAAAAGTACATATTTTGAAAGTTAGACCATCAAATATTACAACTATTATCCCATCTGCTAAACAGGAATACTGGAGTACTAATGACATTTTATGCCTCAATTAGGTTTTGGTTCATTACCTAAAGGGCAGCACAGATGTGTTATCAAGCAAAATCAAATTACAGGGCATATTTTAATTCTGAAGAATTATGTGTTCAGACACCATTTATTCTTCCACTCTGGAAAAGCATTAAAAGTCTCAAGAAAAGGTAAAGCTAGGTTAGTTTAGCTTCTGAGTGATCCAGGGCATTTTCCAGACCAATACCCCCACCTTGGCCATGCAGAACTCTGCTTGCTTGGAGGACCTGAGACACCACAAGCCAAGTCTGAAGTCAGGCAGCAAAATATCAGTACAGTAATGGCGCAAGGAAATTCACTTGACACACTCTGCACAGAAAACTGAAGATAAACTGATGCTAACTTTTGTCTCTGTAGTTTCCCTTCACCTCCAAGTTTCACCAAACTCCACAAAACATCAGTGCAAAGCATGTTTGCAAAAAGGAGAGTAAAAACACACCATAATAGCTTATACACATTCCTGAGTGTGCTTGCCCTAAGCTAGAGAATGACACTTTGTGCTCACTTGCTGTGACATTACTTTAGGCTTTTACTTACTATTACTTCAGGTATTTTATTTCTACACTCCCATTAAGCTTTGATCACATTTTTTAATTGGTACAATGGAGTCAAAAGTAATTCATACACATGCATGACACAAAATGCATGAGGGACAGATGCATGCAGGTGTATTTATCTTATGAATAGCAAAGTGACCATAAGATTAAAAAGTAGATTAGTATTGAATAGATCTACCTGAGAAATAGCCTTAGAATTGTAGGAGCAAGACACCAGTACAGGTTGATTACCTGCAGCCTGAGAGGGAAGTCACTGACTCTGCAGCTGCATTGATCTTCATGCCCAAGCCACTGAGCTTTAAATCCACCCTGCATATTCTGTAATTAAACCTCTGGCTGCAGTGAACACCAGCTGGACCCAGCAGTTTGACAGCACCATAAAACCATTTGCCATATTGGCTGGCAAATCAAGCAGTCTGATCCATGACAACATTCTGGCTGTCCAGGGTCTCTATTCCAGCCTCCAAGAATTGCATGTAAAAGTACAAAACTCCACCTGCATCCATGGCAGGGATGAAATCAGACATTGCAAACGAGGGCAGGAACCCAGCCCAACCCCACTCTCTGGAGCTGGGCCAGCTGAAAGGCTGCCCTGTGCAAATTCTACATGCATCTCGTTTGCTTTAATATTTTAATGGTAGCTTAGAAAAATTATATAATACACAGCCTGTATATTCTGGAATATATATACACACAGGCTGCAGTCTGCTTACATGTAACATGGTCTGCCCACAGGTGATGCACAAACTGCTGGTACAGTGGAGAATGGAAAGGGCAGCACTTTCCAGTTGTTGTAAAGAGCAGTGACTGCTCACAGCAGCTTGTGCTCTAAAGTGGGGAGAAAGGGAGATTTCAAGCCAAGCCCCTCAGCTGGGCTTGTTCCCAAATCCATCTAAAGCACAGCACAAGGATAGGAGAGCATTCTCCCGCCCTTCAGAAACAAAGTAGGTCAATATGACCTGGCTGTGTTTCCTGACATGTTTATGCTGGCCAACTATTACAGACTACAAGGAAGGTATTTTAAATATACATCCATCAGAAACTTTTCCATTTATTTGCTGCATCCTCACGTATAAAGCCAGAGGAAGCAGGCAGAGGTGAGAAACTGAAATTGAAAATACAGGGCTATTTTTATTTATATCCAAATTATCCTTGCCCTGATATTAATCTAGAGAATATCTCCTTGCCAGACCAATAAAATATTTATTTTAAAAAAATTCTATTCTCTTAATTTTTGCTTTCTACTATATTGTCTTTGCTCATAAAAAAAAATGCAAAAACAAGTTTTCCCCACCCCAGATGCTGTTAATATTAAAATTATATCACTAACACTCTATTCATAGAGATTTGCATGAAGTCTGGTTTTCAGCACAAAAATGGGCAAAAAGTCAGAAAAATCCTCTGCATGTTCAGTTTAGGATGAACACAAATGCAGAAAGTTCATGTAAGAAAAGATTAGTAGAGGATTAAAACTTTAAAACATAGGTGAAGAGAAGGTTAAAACAGGATATTGACTCCATCACCTTTCAATCATTTGTTTAAACTCAGTTTAGGTGCATAAGGGTTGAAATTGGATTCTTTGGATGTTCTTCTGCAGCTCCAGTATAACCAAGCACCACACTCCCAGCAAATCCTACCAGGAGTGCCTGCAAACCAACCAGCTGGACAATCTGTCTGGCAGAAACTGAAAAAGCCAGCTACCTACTGAGATGTGGGTGAAGTTATTTTCTACTTAGCAAACATTAAAATTAACTAAAATTAAAATATTAATATATACACTGAAGTTTAGATACTGCATTTAGCTGTGCAAAGATCCAGATTTAGTGCAGGTAAAGGACTAAATAATAAACTTTAACTGAAGTGGAAATAAAGGATCATACCTATACTTACAAGAGGAAATAATTTTGTAAATCATAACTGTCTGTTTTTTGTTCTTCTATGAAGCATGATAACTGAGGAATTCAGGGAAAGAGTTGAATCTTTTTGGTATGCTGAGTGAGATCTGTCCTAAAATCTGAATTACATGGCAGGAACCATGTAATCCTTACACCGTGTCTACTTGGAAAATGTCAATTTAATAAAGTTTAGGTCAAGTTCTTCAGAATCCATCCCTGTATCTGTCTTCAATCACTTGCCCAACCAGACCAAGTTCTTAGTAGATAACAGTAACTACAGTACTTGAGGCTCACAATGAAGCATCTGATGACTTGCAAGCAGCCTGCCTGGATTGTATCATTTTGTAGATAAGGAGGTTCAGTCTGCTTCAAGCAATAAATTCACTTTCTGTAAAGAATGCAGATGGCTAGATACCAACAGGATGAATGCTGTACTGGCCTCTACATGTAAGATTTAAGCAAGCAGTTAGTCTATTCATCAGCTATACAAGAAATTTAATTTTTTTAGCATTTAATTTGCAAGAGTATTTATTATGGGATCACAGCAAAATACAACATACTTTACTGTTTCTGTACTTTACTGTAAAAAACTGTGCTAGTTTTTTTGTGTGCTACTCTACCTCAAGTACCTCAACTTACCAAAAAGTATATATCAAAATATTCACACAGCCATGATAACATTTAAAAAACACAGTTTAAGACTTTCCATGCCTCAATAGTACTACATATACTGAGACTATGTCCTTAACTCTCTGTAGAATGGATGTTCTTACATTGACTCTAAAACCTCTCAGCAAAAAACCCCAAAGTGTTAAGCTGGGATACTCCCCTCAATATTTTCATAACTACCCCAGAGAAGAGCATTGCAATGCCCAAACACTGAATGCTCTGCAGCACTTGTGTAGTCATTACAATACTTTGAGTCACTTGACAACTGCACATAATATTTGTACTTCCAGTGACAGAAGCAACCATGATAATGTACTTGTAATCAAACTACCAACAGCAAAAACCAAAATTAAAAGTCATTAGCCTACAAAACTTGAATACAGAAGAGAGGAGAAAAAAGGATTTTAAAATATTAGCTAAAATGTTAGGCCTCAAGAGCATTATTTTTACTGTAATTTTGGGGAATATTTTTGTAACATTTTCACATACATTCATTCAAGTTCCAGAAATCCACAGCTGGGAGATCTGAACCCACAAGGTCCCCATGTTCTTCTCTTAAAATTCTGCTCAGATAATCCAAATCCAAGAAAAAATTGGGGCTTGAGGCTGTATATTTACAGTATATCCACACCAATTCAGACAGCAGTAAAAATTTGGTTCACATCAGACATGGGCATGATCATGTGTATCTTCAATTATTCAACATGGAGCTGATTAAAAAGTCAGACTTCTAGAGCATGTCAGGTCCCTAGTAGGCCAAAGAGGCAATACCTTCCACAGATGAAGTGTCACTGGAAAGTTTATCAACAGGAAAAAGCCTTTAGCAAACTTGAAAGAGCTGCATGACTCTGCACAAGTGTGGAGTGCTACATGGCATTTCTGGTTTAGCACTCTCAGCCCCCAAACCAAACTCTGTTTGCTGGGACTTTGACTTGGAGGCTAAGTTTTCCACAGGTCCTCATTTTACATTAGTTCTACATACAATAAAACACTTCTGGTTGTACATTCAGCCTGTGACAGGATTAAAAACAATGTGGGGAAGGACACTGCCAACACTTTTTCCCAGCAGCAGTACTGGATTAAACAGAGTATTTTTCCTTCCATCTTTTCACTTTTTCTCACAAAGGCAAAACCATTTCATCTACTAGAGAACATACTGGGCATAGATGATCCTGTAAGTTAAAAAGGTTTATTAAAAACAGTGGGGAGAGTTTTCACTCAGATTTAATATCAGATTTGTTCATTATTCTGTCTCCCCTCACACTGTACAGTTACTTCTTTACAGTCCAAGCAGAGAAACATGCACTGGAGGATGAAGGCAATGCTCTACTAAGCAATGAGACTGTAAGTTGTTCATCCAGCTAAAATCTTACATACTCCATCTTCAGAGGGAAAAAGAAAACAAAAATAAAGAAGAAGTTTCAGAAGAGTAAGTTCATACAAAATATAAAATTACACACAAAAATATAACAGAATATACATTTAACATATTTATCAGGGAAATTGCTGAAGAAGTTTCAAGAGCTGGATCCTCTAAGTAACTTCAGCAGAAGGAGAGAGGAAGAAAGCAAAGTCAGCTTGATACTTCAACTTCCAGGAATTTGAAGAAGGGACCAAGGGAGTTACCAATAACAGCAGCACAGCTAAAAAGCTCAAGCAGAAATAATCATTATCTGATCTCACACAACAAAAGCCTAGATTGGTTATGCCAGCCTGAAATAATGACTGCCAAAGCAACCCAGGAAATGTTTTATAATCAGACTAAACTTTATAGCTATAAAAACAAGAACAATTCAACTCCTTTAATAAAATCTTCTCCCTTCCTCAGGGCCAGAAACAGTGCCCTTGAAGCAACCTAGAGGAAAGAAATTAATCTATGAACAAAGAAGTGTCCCTTAATAAGTTTAATAACCTCATTTTGCCCTCCAAGCCAAATTTTACCCTCTGACAAAATCAGCTCTTTCTTGGCTGACATCTTCCATAAATTTGTCAGAAGAAAATCACAACACATGAAACTGTACTTTAGAGTGAATACCAAAGACTCGTGTCATTCACTAAAGAGTGGGACAAAAGCTCTGACTGGTCCCTAAACAAAGCTTTTCTTCAACTCCAAGAGTGTAGGATTATCTTCTGCCCTCTTTGAGCAGCAAAGACCAATCCCTCCAGACTTGCATTGCTCAAAGTTTTCACCTCACATCTCAAACTTTGTACAGATTCACCATCCTGCATTAAGATATTTAGTATCACTATATCCAAAAAGGTTTAGGACTTGGACAAAAACGATGTGAAAATACAGCCCAAGTGCTTCATGGCCTATCCAGGACTCTTTCAGTTCTATTATACATAGGCATTGACAGATCCTAAAATGACCTTCAGAACTCTGAAACAGAATACACAACATGCCTAAAAACAAAAGTGGAAAGAATAACAAGATTAGCAAATAGTTGCATGATAAAATGAGAGGTAATTCAATTAATGTTAAAGAGGATACAAAAATATCTCTAACTAGACCAGGAAAAAGAAAAAATCTGATTGGCAAAACAAAATGTAATGAATGAACTTAGTTAACAGTCACAACTAAGTCAGCCTACACAGAAGCAAGTCTGGAAGAGCTGAGTGAGTCTACCATAATTTTGCAAGCAGTGATTTGTTCTAGACAACATCACAAGATCTAAAGTACAATGGGAACAAATTGGATTAGCACCTATTCCAAGGAAATGAAATGCAGGAGTACTTAAAGAGGAAAGAGACATGTAAATTGCTTTCCTAGATTATGATTGTCTTTGGGACTGCAGAGATTAACCCAGCTTGTTTCAGGAACTGCAGGGGAAGTCTTGCTTAAAAGAACCTGGTTTTAACGGGGGAAAATGAACATTTTTAGGAAGACTTTGAAATATATTTTTAAGAAAACACGACAAGAAAGATTTTTACAGCCCAGCTGGAAAGTAGAAGTTTAAAAAGTCAAGACTTTGACCAAGTTATCTTTTCTTGGAATTGTCTTTCTTTTTTACCCCCAGAAGTCCTTCAGGTTCTCTTTGGTCCTACAGGTATTCCTGGACATAACCTTGTCCAATTTTCTAATCTCATCATGAAGAGCTCAGCAAAAGTTCACTTTACTCAAGCATAGAGTTGTTTGCTTCACGCTCACTGTACTCAAAACCACATCACAGACCACCAAAAAAGCCAACCAGTGGCACCTGCTGCAGGTTCTCTTTACAAACAATTTTGCACCAGAGTATTTTGCTGTAACAAGTTTCTTCAAATGCATGGTGAAATAATCATGTTTTTAGAACACTGAGAAATCACTTTCAGCTGGGTTTTACAGTATTGATCTTATTTTTTTAAACTAGCAAAAACTGTTGAAAATTCACCAGATTCATGCTAAGGAGACTGGGGAGTTCAAAAATGCAAAGCCATTTTACTTTTAACAGCTTATACTAATACATCAGTATTTATGTCAAATGGCCTGAAGAAAATATAGCTTCATTTGTTCAATATTATTTAAACAGAGATGCTTTTTTACTAGATTTAATTTTATTCATCTTTACTACAGTTTACTAAAGTTCTTCTAGCTTTATTATTTTTTTTAATTCTTTTAATGCAGATATTTGCAGTAAAACAACTGCCCTGAAAGCACAAATATAAAATTCAAAATTTATCAGAATTAATTTCTCTCATATCTCTGCACCATTAAAATACTAAGTGTCCAATAGAATTTCTTCTTCCTATAATGAACATCCAAGTACAAATAACCAGAAAAATCTGCTCACAAATGTGATCAAAACACCTTCCTGACAGTAATGGACATAAAAGAAATTCTCTGGAGACTTTGCCCAAGAGTGAATTCTGCAAAAAATATGGAAATCACCTGTCCTCAGAAATTATTTGTAGCATTTTTAAAGCTTGTTGCTTAAATTACAGCAGGCTAACAAACCCTTTTCACAAAAAACTCAGTACATGTAAATCACCACCTGCTTCCAGAGGCTTCTCTTCTCCTACAGCTGGATTCTTAGTTCCCTCCTTACAGCCATGGAATAACTTCCTAATGAGAATTCTGGCAGGACTGTAGAAGGTCATGAGCCTCAAACTATTTCTTGTTGACTATAGACATGTTGCTCAAAGAAAAGTAACACTGTGATCACAGTCCCTTCTAAGGAAGCAACTGAGAACATGATAGAATCCTAAAATATTTAACAAGGATGTATTTTAGAAGCTGCTGCTGACAACTTTACTATTTCTGTGAGTATGTTTTACAGCATGACTTCCTTCCAGTTTTGAAATATTCCTACCTTATTTGGGAATACTGAGATGAAAACCTTACACAGGAGGAAAGCTCTTAAATTGTATAGAGTGGGATGTAGGTAAATGCTGAATATTCTTTCATTACCTGTTACGTGAACTTTAATTTACAGCCTGATGAGAGCAGTGAAAGCTTCAATGGGCTGAAGAACATCAGTACAAGTTACTGCAACCCTAAAGTGGGGAAAAAAGCCCTCAAAAACCTGTGCTTTATCAGCATAATGGTAGTGCAGAGAAATACACTCCTGCCAGCACCTGTGTTGGGCCAGTATTCACTGAATGATATCAATGTGCACAAAACCCCCAAAACTGTATGCTCAACCAAATAACTCTATCTCAGCATTGTTACATTTTTCATCCTCTAATTTGATTCTAAGAAGCTGAACAAGTCATCTCTCATATTTCTGCAAATATACAGATATATATGTGCATGTGTATATATATATAAAAAAATCCCTGAAAACTACCAACAAGCTCAAGGACATCAACAAGGACATTAACTGAAAGAATGAGTATGTACCTGAAAGCAAACAGGGATCTGAAATTTCTTTGGTTACATTTATGTCCAACTCTCACATCTCTGGTCACATTCAGTAATAATATGGTCTAGAAAATTCTCATCTCCTGAGAGTTGTGTCAAAAAAATGATGTTATTTAATCTACACTTTGGAATGCCTTCAGAGTAAGGACTCCTTCCTCTGTCAACATACTGGGGTCCATTTCCTTTCAGTACTATGTAAGAATATAAATATTTACTAAAAATAGTTCAGCATGAAGATGAGTCACATCATCATGTCCTTGGAGACCAATTAAAAGCGGAGTCATTCTGATCAAGTGTTACAATAACCATCTAATAATCAAAACAAATAGAATTACACCTTGAGTAAGTACTATTTAATGCAAGAACAGCTGAATCATACCCGAAGATTTAAAAGGTTGCATAGTGTGCAGAAAGGATTTCATTACTTCAACAAGTTACACATCTCAACAAGGCTTGATATACTGGTTCTCACTTTTGGAAGGAAGTTAGAATGTGTGTGGGACATGAACTTAATTAAACTTTGCTAAAGAACCCACTTATCCCCACTCATTTGCCACATATCATGAGTGAGAAAAATTGGCAGGAGTAGGTACTGCTCCCTTTGGGAAGGAGACCAAGCAAAGGCCACTTCTGGGGAGAAATTTTTTTGACCTTGGTCACACAAGTCCATGGGACTGTGAGCCTGGAATCTCATGTGTAAGGCTAGTGAATAATAATGCCAGCAGGAATATCCCAAACCATAAACATCTCCAGTTAATACCAGATGCCACCAAGGAATGGTTCGAACCTGCCCATTGGAGGCACAATGACACAAACTGGACACTTCCCTTAAAGCATCAACTTTAACCCTCAGACTAATCAGAATAAGACCAAACAGGATTTTCTGGGAGCCAGGAGGGCAGATACAGAATGCTGTTAAGCAGTCACTCTGCCTTTTACTTCTGCCCAGGCACAGAGGGTAAATGTTTTTCTCTCTCTTTTAATAACTCAGTGAAAAAAAATCTGATATTTAACGAGTAACATTTTGCTTTCCAACTCAATTTTCAGAAGTGCCTCAATTTCACATATTTAAAATCAGCAACTACCTTTAAAAAATTTTTTCTTCTTTGCAGAAACACTGCTCACAATACTTCATGAACAAATCACTGATACCTTAGGAGTATATTCCTACACAAAAAAAATCTAATTTAAGAATTCTGCATTGAGACCTCTTAATGAGCCTAGCCTCAACTGAGGGTCCAACAGACCAGCATGCTTTCAATGAGCTCCTCTATCACAACTGCCAAGATGAGTAAAAAAATTCAGTATTAAAGTTTTCCCCAAATTTCCAAGAATATTCCACAATATCTGTAAAAAAATCCTTTTCAAAAATTATTTTCTTCCAATTGAGCAACATTTCCTTATTTGGAAGGGACATGGAATATTTACATGGAGTTCAACAAATACATAAATGTTTTATTTGACATACTTTGATATTCACAATGCTTCAAACAAAAAAATAGCAAAAAACTGTTTATGGAACAACTGAAAAACAATAGTCAAGATTTTTTACTGTATTGCACATTTTGTTTTAAAAAGTTGCAAACAAGTTTAAGAACATTTTTTCTATACTATGCCCACCACAGGAGACTTAAAATCATCAAAGAAAAAGAAAACTGTTGAGATTCAATTACACTGCTGTGAACTCTATATGACAAATTGTTCTTGTTGTTTCTTTAGATCAACATTCTGTCATTATTCATGTCAGAAAACTTTTCAGACATCTCAATTTAAATGAACACCACAATAACGGAGTATTTAGAATAAAACTGGCTGAAATCAATTTTCACGCCAGTGTGTGCTCACAGACTGTGCTGCATCCATTTACATTTGAATGCTTGTTCTGATGACTAAGCAAAATCCTATAGAAGCTGTCTTATTTAATAAAAGCAGTTCTAGCAATTCTAATTAGGAGCATTTGTTATCCTACAGAGATGCAATTTACAGACGGGGTCATAAAACAAATCACAATAAAAGCCAGAATAATGTTCCTCTAGCAGCTCACTTTGATAGATACTGTACACATGAGTTAATATTTAAACTCCTCCAACAGGAATAGCCATACTCCTGCTTTAGCTGTTTTCATGCATGGACAAAATTCAAAGTCAAGGTACTAAAAATGGCCAGTCCAGGTGTAGAACTTTCTTGGTTCAACCCTTGCTACAATACCAGTACTGCTGCCCACAAAATAAAGCAGAGGGCACTTAAGCAAAGTACAGTGTGCATATTGAGCAGTAACATTATAAATCTGGGGGCTTGTTTGCAAAATTGGTTCTCTTCAATGCTGAAGAGAATTCTTAGATGAGTAGCGCCTTTTCCGGACCATCTCTCCTCTAAATTTAAATTAATCTGGTAGAGTAAATAAAACCAGGGATCTTGAACTGTGATTTAACAAAATATTCTGAATCCATAAGTAGTGAATAAAAACAAACTCACAATTGAATATGGAACATAGT
Source organism: Polioptila caerulea (assembly GCA_013397295.1). NCBI lineage: Eukaryota > Metazoa > Chordata > Aves > Passeriformes > Certhiidae > Polioptila > Polioptila caerulea. The sequence continues at coordinate 471,223 of VYXF01006666.1, forward strand.
ATTCCTAAATTAGTAATGTATCTCTCAAAATACATGTCTACCTCACAATTCAACACAAATGTACCTATTCTACCAAATTGCACATTTGGTCATATGTTCTACTCCTTTGACTGTAATCCAAACATTTTATACACGTGGAGGCACAAAAGTAGCTTAGAAAACCTAAGAGACAGTAAGCAGATCAATTCAAAGATTTCTCCTAATCTGGGCTAGACCAAAAATGTACAATGAGATTTCAAAATATAAAATAAATACTGCTGCTAGAAAACAAAATGGGTGACCTATTTTTGAAAAGAATAATTTAGAGCTCTTAAGCAATTAGTGAGGGTAATAACACTTCAAGAGCAAAGAGTCATCTGCAACAAAGTAACATTTGAAAACTGCATCTAAAGCAACTTCCCTTACATAATTAATACGGGCCTGCTTCCTAGATTAGTACATCCACAAGGGAAGTTTTCTTTATATGGAGCTCTGATTACAAGATTGCAGGAAAGCTAACGAGTTCCCAGGGCATGTGACTTTGGCATTCATTGTCTTCATCTTCTAATCCTCCACAAGGCAAACTTCTACCAGTACCTACTGAAGGAGAAATGCAAAGTAATTCAGACCAGAATACATTTAAACCATCTTTGATTTACCATGTCAGTAGATAAAGAAATTTTAATCATAAATCCCTGAGAGTCTTTAAAAAATACCTAGATGCTCCTTCTGCAATTTCTTAGCTATTTGTTTTCAGATATACAGAAGCACAAAGCTCAAAGTGTCCCAAAATGTGGTTTCTCAAGTGCATTTAGAAACCAGAAAAGGATTCTGTCCTGTCACAAGAAACAGGCACGTGTCATATGTAATCTTTCTAGGTTAGCAGCATATCCTCTTTCTCTTAGATTAACTATTATTACTAGCTGTCACCTGTATCACAGTTTCCTAATCAGAATCTTAGTAATGCCTTAAAGCCTATAAGGTCCTACACGGAATTATTGTTTCTGTTTAAGATATAAAAGTGTTTTCTCCCATAACCAGGTGTTGGGACTAGAATTCAGAGACTCCTATTTTGAGGCATGAACACAACCAAGAGACTCATGTTTCTTATTCTCCCTGTACGTGTTAAAAGAGTCCATTCCAAAATATTACATAATTAAAAGTTATTGCAGAAGGAATGACAGTTTTCTACATTTTTATGATCTGTGCTACCACACATTTCCATTGACCAAAACCTGAAAGCCTTCCTAGAAAATCAGATCTTTGCCAATGAGCCAGATCCATTTGGATTCACATGTAAAATACTCTTTCAATTTTACAGCAGTCCATGATTAAACCAGAATTATATAATTGCATTCCTGGTGACTGGCTTGCAAAACCATAAACAAACAAAAACCCAAACAACAACAGCAACACAACAAACAAAAACTCAGTTAAAAGGAGCACATTCCATTGAGAGCAATCTAAACTGCTGCAACAGCTGCTGTCTTTGAACTGCTCAGACTTCCCAAAAAAATGCTAATATGCTGTGTAGAAATGCAATAATTTCCTTACTACTTCCCTCCCACCCCCCCACAAACACAGGCTTCTTTTTTCTTTTAAGTTCTTCCTAATTCCTTCTTTGGACCTCTGTATCAGACACAGCATTAACTGAGCTGATAGACATGGCCAAAATAGAAAACAGGAAGGGATCATTTGCTTTTCAAGTCCCACTGATGAGTCATTTGGGGGTTTATAACTCATAGCTTTATGTAAGAAAACAATGTCAGAAGATTTGGGAAAAAAATAAAGTTGTAACACTTTCATAGACAAGTTTGGTGTCTTGCAGAAGGGAACTCCAGTTCTGCAGGGGTTTGTGATCTTACATAGGGTGCAACTCACTTTCTTAAAAAGATAGCCTGACCAAAAGGTTAAAGAAGAAAAAATTGAAATTCCAGAAAAACAGTTTTCTGCCAGTGAATCACCATGCCAGGCTGCTATGACGTGCTTTCCACTCTAATCAACTTTATTTTTAATGTGATTTCTGTAATTGTACAGAACTTTATAGGCGGAGTCTGTACCAAGCTCTCAAAGCCATCCCTTCCCAGCTCCTGAGAAGATACAGAGTGTGAGAATGCATAAACCATAACTATTTTAACTTTAATGTCTTTGTCCACAGTCAGCAAAAATGTATGGATCACATTACTTCACACAAGTTATTCAAGATGATTCATTCCTTCTTCTGATACAGAAATTCCAATGGCAGACTTCTAAATATAGGTACCCAGTAGTTTCCAAGTCATTCTGGAATACTCTTAAGTTGGAACTACTGGCATACACAGGTCTAACATATTTATTTGGCAATAACCACAGTATTAGTTACAGCCCATGTTTATTGATCTATACCTTTATTCCAGTTGAAAAAAAAACAATTACTCAGTTTGGTTTTCATTAAAAATGTAAACAGGCATTTTAAAAATCCTATAAGATAATGTTGCTAATTAATTGCATTCTTGGGAAAATATGAAACTTTAATCTATTTGGTGTACTAAAAAAAAAAATGGTATCTCATAATTCTTCAGCAATATAAAGCAGGTTCAGTGAGTGCACTGACAAAATTTCCACCAGTCCTAAAATGTTTCAGTATTTTCACCCCCCTATTACTGCAATAGCATGGAAATCTTTTATGAAGGGGAATTATAGCCCTGGTAAGGCCATAGAAATTAGGGAACTGTGTTTATGAACACTAGGTACTGTATTTCTTTTATTCAAACTGAAATTTTTCAAGTTTTAGTTTTCCAGTACTCATTCAGTGTGCAGCCATGCACACCACACTCACATGCATACACACAGATTTCCTCTTTCTTCCTGCAAAGTTTCAGAGTTTCCACATCTCCGTGCTCTTGATTCATCTGGTGCAGTAAGATGGACTTTTATTAGCCATCAATTTTTACATTATTCTTGCTAGAGAAAATACATTGCTTTTGAGAATGGACTTAGGAAGCAGCCTCTTCCCAAGCTTTTATTCTTCTTTTATTCTCTGTGACACTGAAACAAGACTGAGTTCAGGCAAGAACCACTCCTAGACGAGGAATAGCTGGATAAGGAACAGGGCTAAATAATTTGCTCTCTTGAAGAAAGAAATCCTATACCCTCATTCCATTTATGAGAATTTTCATACAGTGCACCCCTTATACATATATGTGTCCATGTACAACACATTTCATAAGGACAAAATCACAGTATTTGATCCTGCAAATAATCATGAGGGCAGTCAACAGATGAGAGAACAACATTTATTTTGTCTTAGGTGTAGTCCTTCTGCTCCATGTGTGCAACTACACCTCTCATCACATTAACAAAGGCGTAAACAGAACCTGATAAATGAAACACAACTGCACATAAGAACCCTGGTTTAATTCTCATCTCAATTTCTTGTACTCTGACGGTTGTTAGTGAACTGAAAATTAATCCCATTTGAGCAGTGAACACCAAAATTGCTTTTTTCTGTCATTTCATGTGCATTTTAGTTTATTTATAAGATGAAGGCTCTGATTATCACATTAAAAAACTATGACTGTTAGCAATTTTAATTTAGAAAGGTATTGCAGCAACACTGGAAGGCTATAGAATTATTCAAGAATAACTCTACTGCTTTCAAATTAACTCTATATTCAAGTAAGGAATCTGATATAATCTAAGACTCAACTGTTCTGTTAATCTCCAGATTTCTCTGAAGAAAATGAATTGCCTTAAAACTATCAGGACAGATACCTACACCACATATTAGGCATCAGCTGTGCAAGGATCTCCTGGGTACTCTGAAACTCGTACTGAAAGTGAGAACAGGCAGGTTGAACATGTCAGATTTCACTGTATTAGCATTTTGTTCCCAGTTAATATTTAAATAGTTAACTAGGAAGTTTTAATCATTGCATTTGCACCACTGTGGTGGAAAATATTTCCCTCCGAGAGCCCTAAATGCCCCTCACGCATTTGGCCATGAGGATATGCCTGCAAACCTGAGGAAACAGGACAAAGATAAAGAGCAAGAAATAGGATTATCTCCTGCAAGCTACATTGCTGAGGGTCATTCTCTATAATCAACCTCCACATGCAGACGCTCCTGTCTTACCACAGCATCAGTGTGGCAGCAGAAAGCACTGCTCCTTTGTTCCTGCCTGTACTTAACTGTCCCCAAAGGCACTGACCCAAAAACACATCCAGTGGCATCACCTGCCAAGTCCCACAGCACATCTGAGAGCAACACTCACAACCTCACTGCATTGGTTCTAAACCTTTCTTTGCAGTTCACATCCAGGCACTGCATTTCTCATAACCCTTTGCAGAAAAAGAATTTATGTAACGTGGTAGAGTGTTGTACATTTGTAAACCCAGTAACTACTGCAAGTGTTTGTAAGTGTGTGCTCCTCAGAGCATGCACATTCCTCACTAGTCCCAAACAGTTTCTGATAAATGAGAGTTTTGGGAAAGCATCTGCTGCCAAAGTAACTTACACAGTTCCTCACAACCACCTCTTTGCAGGAACATTTTGGAAGCTGTACAGGTTTGCAACCACCAAAAAGTTTCAAATTACTCTTATGATTGCAATCCATTCTCATATTCCAACTTCCCAGCATTACTTTGCCTTCTCTGTCACATCACAAAGACAATTAGAACAATTATTAAACACAGTATTGCCAATGACAGGGCACAGGCTCTGCACTCAATGTGGTGGGTCTGCACCAAAGTTGTCTCTATCACTTGATGCTTTCCTTTCACTTGGTTTAGCTCTAACAATTGTTTCCAATGGCAGGTAGCCATGTCTGGTTTGGAGTGGGACAAATCAATTTGAGGGTAATGGAGAGAACATAACTTATGCCAAAATACAGTGCATATGTGGTGTGTTTTACACAGCTTGCAGCGTAAAGAAAGAGCAAGATCTAAAAGTACAAAGCAAACTTGTAAAAATGACCCCCCCCAGCAGATCCTAAAATAAAAAGAAGCCATCAAACAGCCCCTGGCTCACACATGCGACACCATGTAAACCTGAGCTCTGCAGTCCCAGGGGAGAACTGCCCCTGCCTTACCAGCCAGCAAAAGTTTCAGCAGCATAAACACACAGAAAAGTGCCCAAAGCCTGACATGCCCAGTACCTCAGTATCCACGTTTCAAATGTAATAAAATATTTACCTAGCACAGAGGGACATGAAGAGTAATCAATAAGATCCAATTATACAACGTATTTAAAAGATCCCTGGTAACACATTCCAACTCTGCACACCTTGCTTCCATGCCTAAGAGTAAGCCCATGCTGTGTAGGTACACCTCTCCATTGTCCAGGCACTGCTGCAGCACACCAGCAAAACCTACAGCTCTCCATGGCACAGGAAGAGGCAGCTGTGGCCAGATCAGCTTGCAGGACCACAAATTAAATTTTGGTAGCATTTCAGAGAAGCTGTGCCTTGTTCCCTAATGAAGAGCCCTCATATGAAGTTTAAAAAGAAATTGTGCTTAAGATGCATTACTGATCAGAGAGCACCAAACTGGAGCTTTTGATTACCAAAGCCACTCTAACAAGAAATGTTACTGCTACTACACCATTTAGAAGCAAAGTCTGACAAGAAACAGATTATTACACAATAACTTAAGGTCATATGTGCATCCTGTAATTACCAATTAACATTTTAATTAAACACAAAACTTGTGTCCTATTTTTTCCTAAACCTGTTTAATTAAATACACCATGACAATGAAAAAGCTCTTCTGGTTTACTATTAAATCACTTAGAATTTTTTTCGACCAAAGCAGAGATTAGTGACAATTTCTCATTAGGAAGGACTGTATAGTTTCTCATGCTTTTCATAGAAGATACAAAGCACATTCATTTCTGGTACAGTATTACTAGCAATGCTTTCACTGGTAAGAAACACCTTTCAGGTTTCCTTTCCTCCAGAAGCATCCAGCAAAACAAGACCAGCAAAGTCCATTTTTTTCTGTGTGATTTGCTTTGGCCACAGCTTTGCTGCATCAGCAAAATGTCACTAAAATAATACAAGAACAGCCACTGTTGATCAAATCCCCTTTCTGCTGCACACGAGGCTCTACTCAGACTGCCCACGTTGTACCTTCCTGTCACCCTTGGTAGATAAATGATGCCACCCAAGCCCCCCCAGCTGCTGCTCTGCAATACCCAAGGCTGTCACCTTTGTGACACAATCTTCATGAGCACAGATCCCTGTTCCCAAGGGCCAACCTTCACATTCGCTGCAAAGATGAGAATGTTACCCTGATGATCAGAGACATCCAACTCACCAGAAGTGTGCACCTTTTATATTTTATGATCAGACTGGAATGCTAGGAGCTCTCAGATCTCTGAGAGCGTGGTAAAACCGATGTGCAAATTCACCTAAGGAAGCTACAAACAGCAGTTGTTTATCGCCAGACACGTCAGTGATAGTGGTGGCAAACACAGCTCACAGAACACGTTAGAGACAGAACAGCTTTCCCCTGCTCTTTGCTAAGTATACAGGAGATCATAATACCATTACTGACCTCGACCTCTGACAATGTCAACAGGGAGCAGATGCTCTACTGCTGGCAGAGCACTCTGCTCTTTGAGGTAACAACATGATTTAAATGACAGCCACACTTGTCACATGGAAATATGCAGGTTGTTATAGGCATTTGTCAGCTTACCTCTAAAAATGCCAAAGTAGAGAAGCTGCTCCTAACTGAAAACTTCACGTTTAATAATGCAAAAATAAAATAAAATAAAAATAAACCTCAAAAAGGAGACTTGAACTCCCTTAATTCCATGTATGCATCAAGATTTTTTTCACTACAGAAGTTTAATTCAATAGTTAAATCATCTGTGTGCATTGGATCTTGGAGGAGAAAAAAAAAAGACACTATTTTTCAGCTGCTATGTTTGGTTTTTTCCTTCCAAAGCCAGGACTAAATTCAGATATAATTCTAGAACTGCAGAATTATAGCCACAATCACTATAACTAAAATAAGAACTTGGCAACATGTCTCTTCATGCCTTGTATGGCATTAAAGGTACCATCTGTGCGCTTAACAAATTGATAATAATGTCTTGTTACCAAATGTTGCCTGCTCATGTATGTATTAAGGCTTCTACTCTGCAGATGCATTGAAGCATAAAAAGAGACATTAATTCTGAATTACCTGAACTAGTACAATTAACATTTTGGCCATGTGCTAAAGTAAGTACCATTTATCCACAAAGCAGTCCACAGAGGGCAAAACAAAAACAAACAAGAAAATCTGGGTTTCCTTTCCCAGAATTTTAGTTCTTTTTCTTCACTCATTCTGAAATTGCATCGCTCCACAGCTGAAGGACCAGCACTCAAATGCCAGTATAAATTTATTGGAAAACAATAGATTGCAATCCATCATGGGAAATTTCGTGCAAGTCCCGGACTCAAGTCCTTCTGTCTGCTTTGTTCCAATCCCTGCTGCTGTATGATAACAAAGCTCTCAGCCTCAGTCCCCTCCTGTGCTTCCCACCAAAGAAGGGAGATTCTGGTTCAGAATCCCTCACAGAGATGAACAGTTGTTAATATTGTGTAACAAAGGTGGAAACATCTGGATCCAGCTGTAGAGCAGAAAAGAGAGCCCCATTCAGTGTGTTCTTAGCTGTTCATCACTGTTTAGTTAAGAAAAAAAAAGTGAGGCTTATTATTCAAACTATTTCAGCTGAAGTGGCTTTGAAACACAAGGGTAGGGAAGAGCCACAGTGAGGGTTTGCCTGGCAGACAGGAGAACAAGCTCCCTCCAGCAGGGGAGACTAGAGCTAATGATGAATCTGGGTTTTAATACATTTCAATACATTTTTTAAATTATTTATAACAATTCATATTTATGATGAAATTTGACTTCAAATCTGAAATTTGACTTCAAATCTGGTTTCTAAAACCTCTCCACAAGTTTTTAAAAAATACATTTATCTCGCCTTTGTCAATGTATTTTACTTTTCAAGCTAAAGGTCATGTTAAATTTTAGAATGGTTTGAATTTAAGAAAAAAGTCCTTCCTTTAGACAGATCTTCTGCGTGTGTAATCATAAATGCTTTATGTAACACTTGTATTTATAATATTCATGATACAAATAAGTCCTAATCTTTTTGACAAGTATGAATGTTTTGGAAATGCCTGAAGTTTTCCAAAATTTAATAGTCCTTTTTTTTTCTTTCTGTGTTTTCCTCCTCAGCCCCAGAAAAACAATTGAGTCAAGATTTTAGTCTGCCAAAATCAAAACTGGAAGCCAGGAATTCAATAAGTAGTCCTCATTGCTAATCAAAATCCTTCCACATCCCTGGTTTCTCAGCTATGAAACTCTTCAGATTGCATTCCTGAATCCTCCATGTGTGGAAACTTCATTGTTTAATGGTATAATATCCATTTATTCTCTTGAAAGGCAACTCCCCTTCCTTGCTGCTAAAGTAACTTCACATCAACCAGTGAAGTCAGAAGAGTCACTGCACTGTTACCATAAATGCTTAATAGCACAAAAGTGATATTTATACAAAGTAACCCAAATCTATGCTGGCACATCTGGGCCTTTTAAATTGAATTACAATGGTTGATAAAGCCAACACCAACAAAGACTTAGTTCAGACAAGAGGAAAATATTTTTGTATATAGACATCTCATGAATAAACTCCTAGTTTATATGACTACAAATGGAACCAATCCAGGCCTTAACTTCAAAAGAAACAACCTCTTGTCATATCAAAGTAACAAAGTTTATGTAAGAACATAGTTACTTCCCACTACATGCCATGTTCCTGATTAATACTTAAATACCATCAATATTAAGATCTCTGCTATGCCTTTCAACACTACTCATTAAAAACATTTTCATTTCAACAGCATCATGAACTGGGACACGGCCCAAGAACAGAACAAAATATCCAAGTTTATTAAATCCTTGACATTCAAACTCAAGAATATTAAACACAATTCTCACCAAGTATCCAGGCACAAATTTAGCTTTAATAAGAATGTTAGGTTGGAAGCAATACATTCAATTTGCTCTGAATTCATTCACAAATAACTGTGTCAGCCTCACCTCTTTCACCCCTAAGTTCTTTATCACCCATTTATAGGCTCTGTCCTCTGTTCTGCAACGAAACCTAATGTGGATCAATTTTCACCATTTTCAATGCCCTTGAGACTCTGCACATCAGATTCCCTGGCTGTACAAGCAGTAGACTTCTCTGGCTGGTCCTTCTTAGTCCCAACCTCCACTTTGCCACAAGTGTCACTCTCCAAAGACACAAAAGGGCTCCCATTCTTACATCTCTGTGGCATTAGCAAGTGAACTGCTTTTTCAGCCAAACAATCATTACTAGTTTCAAATTCTAGGACAGAAGTACCATAATTTATATGAATATCACCAATCAGGAAGAAATCAAATATCAAACAATAGTTAGGAAATGCCAGTGAACAAAAGAAAAACTGAGACCCCCTAACTCACATGCCCACAAATCTACCTCAAGTGGCACAGCTCAACACCCAGAATCTGCAATTATATGATCTGAAATCTTAAAAGTCCAAAAGCAAATTCAACACTATAAGCAGAAAGCACTTACACCTTGAGTCTGGCAACATTCTTAAAATGTTGTAAAAGACAGATAAAATGATACAACACCTTTCCTAGCACTGTCTCCACTGTCAACCAAGTATCTACATTTCAGTATCTTTCTATCCTCCCTTGCTCTTAACTGCAGGTTCAGGTATTGAAAGCCAGTGAAAACTTGCATATCATTGACACTTCAGCTGTTGAAAGGTGATGAACCCCATCCTTATCACAGCTGGATAGCTGAAATCTGCTTGCAAATTGAAGACTATACCACTAAGACAGAAATTACTATTTCAAATCTGCATTTACCAGTGACTTTTTTAACCCTCAATCATTGCTTCATGAAATTCCAGCCCTTTGAAAACTGCTAAACCTCATGTTGAATTTAACATATTATTGCCCTAATTTGCTGTATGTATTCATTGATTAAAAAATGAAAAATAAATTGTTATATCACAACATAATTTCTGCCTAAAAAAGTTCCATAGGGCAACCAAAGTAGCAAGCAAGCTCTGTGACAGTAGTGTTGATAAAGGCAGTATTAAGAACCTAATTTTAGAAAAAGATCCAAAGAAAGAATCACAGAACACATGTAAGTATCTTGACTTTGTATAACCTGGCCTTTAACTGACTTGTACACCACAAAACAGAGATCTAGCTACAGAAACCTAGAATTCTTTACAAGCTCTCCAGAAAATCTTCATATGGGCCAAGGTTCTGACCCAAACTAAAATTTTGAAATTGTTCTGGTCCAAAGAAAAAAACATTGAGACTACAATTTGAGATAAATTAATTCTATATTCACCATGGGGTTTAGTGCATGTGACCTTAATACTAATTCCCCACAGAGCATCCACTAAGGACTTGGCTATTTTCTTCCCCCTCTGCACCCCAGACAAAACTGGATTCATGCACAGAGTTTGAGTCCAAGCTCTCTGGGCAAAGTGAGGGATAAAGTGATGTCATGGTAGCTCAGAATGGCACGAAGAAACTGCTGCCTCATTCTGCCAGGGGTAGTCAGCAGACTTGCAACAGATAACTTATGCTAATGAGACACAGTAAATCTTTTAGGCTTTTATGGAAGGATAGCCAACAAAGCAGGACTTTTCCCCAGCATGAAAGAGCCCTCTCTTTAATGATTTCTGACATATTTATCAGCAGTGAAAGCAACCCAGAGCATGCTTCTCCCAGCTGTTGTCTCTATCTGAAGATAAAAAGAGAGGTACAGCTGACTGATGAGCTAAATGAAAAGGCTTTTCTCACAAGTACACAAAATATTACAGACATCAGCTTCCAGCATAGAATAACTTTCTATTTCAAAAAAAGAGGACAAGTTGTACTATATAAAAATTACAGTATCAGCTTCAAAAGTTGAACTAACCTGCATTTTGGAGGCTGACAGAAAACATAAAAAAAAAAAAGTATAGAAATATAAAAGTGCTATCAAACAGACTAATTTATATGACTGAAAAATTATGTATGACTTCCAGAGTGTATTTCCTCTTTTTCCTGCACCTCCACAGAATCATAGAATGGTTTGGGTTGGAAGGAGCCTTTAAGACCATCCAGTCCCAACCTGCCTGCCATAGTTCCACTATTTCTGGTCAAAATGAGATCCCACCATTAATAGTCCACCCTGCTGTAAAGGTTATTGATGGCTGTTTTGCAAAATGTGCATCTCAGCAAGCACCATCATCACTGTAGGCTGCCAGCACAAATGCAGCAAGTGCCTGGAACTCCCCTAGACCCCATTTAACAGCAGAGCCCAATCTTCTCATCCCTACAGGAGGACACCACACTATCAGGCTGCCAACTTCCTCACCCATCTCCAAGAGGAAGCCTGTGACCTGAGTAGAGCAGGAAAACCATGACCTGCCCTGGGGGCTCATTTTGGGGGCTTTCCCAGAGACACTCCCAAAAGAGAACTGAGCTGTGTAGGCATCCTGCATAGAAAGTGCCTTTTAAACTTTTTAAATCGTATTTTGCCAAAGTCCTGCACCCTCACAGTGTGGGCACAGCAAACAGATTCAGCGAGCTCCCTGACTCCCATCCAGCCTCCTGAGAGATGTGCATTTAGAAACAAGTAAATTTACAGAAAAAGCCACGAAGCACAGCTGAGAGAATCTGTGACAGATACTCCTCACCGAGCCTGCTGACCTTGGACAAGCAATTTAGCTGCTCATGAGATGGCTCCTTACTTAGGAATCTGCACCACTTGGAGACAGAGTCTCCTTTGGGAACTCCTAGAAGCTCTTATCAGTGATCCAAGAGCATCTAATGGAAAAAGAAATTCCTGTAACATAGTTTTATCTTTACTGTACTGAATACTACATACTTCAGTTCAGCAGCAGCAGCTAAAGAGAGCTCTTTTCAAGAGAGTAGAATCATCTCCCACTTAAAATTTGAGTTACATTAAACAATTAAGGCAAGGGAAAGAATGCATGGAGGTGTGCACCAACTGCCAAAAAAAAATCCCACGGTTTTAGAGTTTGGAAGACAGAAGTTAAGGATTTTGCAGAGGCATGTTCTCAGATGATTGTATCCCTTGCTTGCTATCCAGTTTCTCTGCTTTTCTCAATCAGTTAACTGAAAGGTTCAGCACAACAGAAATCTCAAAAGAAGTAAAAAATGCAGTCCACCCCTTCTTAGCATCTAGGAGACCTGAAGGCTAACAACAGCTGGACAAGCCAGGAAAAGAGTTTGGGTGGAATCATCTGCATTGACTAAGAGGACAAGGCCTCTTTTCATATCTTGGCTGGATATTTATTAAAACCAATGCACCACTGCAGACAGACTACATTTGGCCCAAAGGAAAGCCCTGATAATGAAGGCTGCTCCCCAGAATTGCCATTCCTCCTTACTGAACTGCTCCTACGAGCAAATGTAGCATCACAACAACAAAAAACCTGCCTGAACATGAACTCAAACCTCTTCAGATGAATGATGATAAAGATTCCATCAATGCATACCTCACAAAGACACTTCAGTCAATCCCACTGGAAAGCTGAATTGTGATGCTGTTCTTATCTTTTACAGGACTGGAGAAAAAACACTTCATGAATCAGGGTTGAAATACTGTCCCTTTCCTGCCTTCAAGACTTCTACAAAGATGCTTATTTTTAGGAAATGAAGAGCGAGGAGAGCTTTCCAAACAAAACAAGCAAACACATTTTGGAACCATGTGATTTCAACTGAACTTGTTTTCTGCTGTTTAATCACAATGTCTTATTTTCTCCTAGATACTGCCATGCTTCCTTGATTGACTAATTCACCATTCATCAGGTAATGTAGGCAGTGTAACAGTTGATTATGTTGTTGACCAATTTTAGTCCAACTGTGTTTTCCTCCTACTTCAGCTGGAAAAGTCATTGATTTTTTTTGTACATACACTGACTCAGTCATCCGATAAAAGAAATTTGTTTTCAAGAAAACTATAAACCAGTCAAGACAAAAAATTAGACTAAAATCTCAGGACAAGAAAATAAAGTGAGATAGCTGTTGTGTCCACCGTATATTTTGATTTGGGAAAATTGTTGGGATATTCTATAGTTTACTTCATCACTATTGGCTGCCTTCTTCACAAAAGACACCAGAGAATGTGAATAAGTTTATGGTGGCATTATGCAGAATATGTTCCTATTTACTAATGCATAAACTAGAAAGATTTTTAAAACACTGTGATACACTTCAATGAGAAATACTGCATGCAACAGTGCTCTGAGCCAGCATTACGTGTAGGCAACATATAAAGTGTTATCACTGCCAATAATGTACAGAAATAACTTAAATATCTGGAGATAAGCTGATTGACCTGAAGTCATAACTAGAATCTGTGCAAGATCTACTGGCTTTAACTTCTACCAGAGAAAGTACAAGTGCTACAATGAAATGTTTGAATCAAAATGAGAAACTTGTGGCAGTGTAATATCCAAAAGGCACAGCTGACACAGCCTTAAATGATGTTGTAAGTTCCACATGCATATTCTGTTTACTTGTGGTACAAAAGCAGATATATTATTATCACAGCTGCTACTCTTTCTCAAAATGCACCTTTTGTACCAACCCTTCCATTATACAGGACACGCCGCTACAATTCAGAATCTCAGTAGCACAAAACATGAAATGTTGGGGACAAGTTCTAGTGTCACAAAGTAACCCCTGAACTGGAGGTGTAGCTGAGCGGAGGGAAAATTAGATTTGTATAGGGGTCAGATTTATTTGTTGTTGGCTTCTGTTTAACATCTGACGAATTAAACTTTGACTACTTTGAACTTCAAAGTTTATTTGCCAAAATAACATTACAAATAAGCAGACAAAACACTACTGAATACAGTTTTTAAAAGGCACTTGCTAACAGAAAATATTCCATCAAAAAGAGGATCTGTTCCTGAATAAATAGTGTCTATCCAGTACACACTAAACGAGACTAGAAATGCTTCACAGGCAGGAAAAAAGCCCAACAACATTCTGGCAACCCAGATCATTACTTGGTAAATACTGGGTCAGACTCAAGCTGATGTAATACTCCAGTGTGACATCACGTACATGACAGCACCTCAGATCATCTTGCCAAGGAATCAAAAAGTCATTGTGTCATGATGTGTTCTGATTCAAAGCATCATTTCTGAACACCTTCGCAGCAATCACTGCATTCTTAAGTTTTACTTCCTGACAGAAAAGAAAAATATCTACTACAGCAATATAAAATAATTACATAGCTTGTTCAAGGGGAAATGAAATTGCAGGTGAGTTTGAGACTGCTCCACAGGTTTTTTTATAGGCAAGATGTTAGAACACCTGTCTCTGCTGAAGTATCTTTAGAATCAAAATGATAATAGTTAAGCACAATGACCAGATTATGTTCTCTCAGAACATTTAAACAAAGTGTGGTGTGAATTTTTAAGAGGGATGTGAACTATCTCATCAAAAACCACTGAACACGAAGGCCCTACACCTCTGGCTCAAAGTTCTCAAGCTGAGGATTATTGGATCCAGTACCGGGCATTTATTTTGTTCTCCAGACATCCTCTACTGGCCAGAGGTAGAAGCAGGATTGAGGGGTTGATCCTACAGGAACAGCTGCAATAATTTGCTGTTCCTACACTGAGGAAAATCTTGATAAAACAAAAGTTGCTTCTAGCATGCCCAAGTTAATTTTGAGGCACAGATAATTCTTGACATTTAGCTTCCAAATCATTATAGTGCTTAAGTTATTGATAAAAATAACCTTCCAGATCTTTACAGAGGTGTGAATATTTTTCAAATTTACATAAAGCCCATATCTGATGACTAGAAATCTATAGCTCAGAACACAAATTGCTCTATTTTAGGCATATATACACACACAGAGTATTGCAAAATAAAAAAAAAAACAACTGAGTGCTTTGCTTGTCCCCTTTGGAAGATCTGTGTCTGCCCAAGCTGAAAAGGTCTCCAATCACTATGCACAATTAGGACAGCAGAATACAGGCCAGATTTAGCCCTCCAAACAAAGAATTTCTAAGCATGTCTTGGATTTTTATTTTTTTCCTGCGATTTATCCAACGACGGAGGTCACTGCAAACCACAGAGCCCACATTTTACTGCTTGTTACAACTTACACAAAACCACAGCTAGCAACTCAAAACTCAAATATGTGCCATTTTTCTTAACTCACACAGAGCATGCTTGTATAGATATAGCACCAAATTACCAAGTAATCACCGCCTGTGTCAGTGGAAAATAGAGCAGCATCCAACTATTACCAAAGTTGTGGGAAACCATTCACCCATTTTAATGTCTTTCAAAGTGTTATTATTTTCGTCATCAAAATATCACTGCTTATAAAAATCTTTTAGTATGGGAAGAAAAACTGTATTGGGAAAAGATTTAGAATTAAATGTGCCAGATTCCAACTATTTTGGTAGAGTGAAGATACACGCAACACATGGCTAACTTACAAATGAGGGAATCAATTCTCATAAATTTATCAACCTAACAGCTACTGACAGAGTAAATCCCATGATGAAGTCATGACA
>VYXF01006666.1:486855-505072 GCA_013397295.1 Polioptila caerulea
CCTTAGAGTTTGTTTTAAAAAAAAAAAATACACACACAAAAAAAAAAAAACTTATAATCCCTTGAGACTCTACATCCTACTCACAGTTATAACAATTCTAACATTTAATTAATTACAATTTTAAAGCTGAAAACTTCTCTGCTCCACGGGAGTCAAGTATTTTCATGTGATCATAAGACCACAGCAGTTTATCACTCATTAGCTAAGTCATTATATTTTTAGTGTTCGTGGTTAACACCTCTCATCTGCAAGTAAAATGCATTCACTTAAAATATGAGCAGCCATGAAAAAGTGGCATTAAGATGATTCACCCTGCAATTGGGGTTGTCTCAGAGCACCATCTAGTCATTTCTAATCAAGTCAATACATGAAGAGAAATAAATATAAATCAGTCTTTGTGTAAGGACACAATTTTAGGATAAAAAAAAAATCAGTTTTCTCTTCTAGATAAAATTATTATGATAAGTCCTTTAAACTTCCCTTTTTAAGTCAAGATAAAGGCCTCTAATTACCATTTTTTAATTTTCAGAGAAATAAATATTCTACCACAAACTTAAATTTGTAGAGTAACATTCAAATCCAAGGATCCAACTTCAAGGATTTTCTTTCATTCCAGTAGGACTCTAATATGCACTATTGATCACTGAAGTCACAGCAAGTAGAAGTGAGGCAGCATCTGCAGTTCTGCCACCCTTTTCTAAAACACACGGTCAGAGCTTGATAGGGAACATCCTGAACTGTCTCTGTGAACCATAAACCATGGACCTGAAATTCACAGACTTTATTACTCATGGCTACTCCTCCAAAGTTTTAGAGGAGCAAGGATAGGATGTGCTGTTGTACCCAAAGATTTCCCTCTTCAGGCACTGCAAGGGGTTTCCAAATTGTCCCGATGTCCCAGGGTCGCCCTGCTCAGTGCTGACCCTGTGCTGGAGTGCCTGGCACTCTCAATGCTGCCCCTCAGCTGAGGAAACGCCTCCTTCAGACCAACGTGAGCCCACACATCTGCCCTTGCCCAAGAAACCCAAGTGTGTCTATTATTAGTGACCTCTCATGGCTTAGCAAGGAGCAGGCATCAGCATTCTGCTCTGTAATTACACAGACTCTAAGTGTGCACACAGTGACTGTGAAGAGACACCCAAATCCTTTAAGTTCATTGATAGCTGATGAGGTTATCCTTCAGTTCATATCACTGAAGATCTAGTTCTCAGAAGAACAGATAAGCTTCCCACTATTTATCAAGGTTAAAAAGTATATTATTATGTGAAAACATCTACTCAGAGCCTCCACTACCAGCTTTCTTCCTGTGAAAAATGAGCAAAAGCAAAACAAGGAAATGAATACACAACTCAGTGGAAAACAGTCTGAGTACCTGAACCTCTGGCACCTTAATTTGTCCTTCACACTTGCCAGGGACTTACTCTGAGATTACTGGCTATTAATAGAACAGGCCATTTATCTCAAACACAAACTCTTCAAAATTCCGTATGGGAAACGAGAGTCTGATACAAAATACTTCTGTGTTTTGTGGGACAAAATGGACATATTCACTTGCATTTTAATAGTTAAGTAATATTTCTGTGGGTTTAGACTTTTTCTTCCACATTCTGCAAAAATGTTGTTTACACGACTGGTTGAAAAATTTCATAACCTCTTCTAGAGAATAAATCCTCTTCAAATGGCAAATATCCATCTCACAAAAAAAAAAATCTCCAAAGATCCCAAAACCAAAGACTGAATTACCTACGTGTGAATTTTGTTCTTTACTAGAAGTGAAATTTTTTACTAAGAACATTAGAATTTTGTACTTCTATAAGAGCAAATTCATTGTCAAGTCAGTATTTCATGATTGTGAAATACAACAGTGACATATTTAATGGTTTTAATAGTATTTTATAAAGTCATCTACCAAAGAATATAACATTACTATTTATTCATCATCCCTGGAAGTGTTTAAGGACAGGTTAGATGGGGCTCTGAGCAACCTGGTCTACTGCTGGGGCATTGGGACTAGACCATCTCTAAGGTCCCTTCCAACCTATGCCAAGATTGTGATTCTATCTTTTTATTGCTAAGTGATGAAATGCAGAATTTAAATTAACATTTCTGAAGACAGAATCTTGCAATCCAAAAACATCTTCATTGGTACCATTCCCACCAGTTGGACAGCTCCCATTTTTTGTGAACACTCAAAGTACCACCCCTTCTTTTGCCATGTGTAATTGCTGCTGAATGGGGTATGGCCTGCCTTGGTTTCATTGGCAGATCATCTGTTCAAGGAATCAATGAATTTCCCAACTAAATATTGAGGGGTGATTTTGCCACCAATATAACAAACAGAGGCTCAACATGAGCATTTCCAGATACACACGAAACACCGTATGGAAGCTTACTGTATCTTCTGAGACATCTAACATTAACTCCCCCAAATTTCCTGTCCTACTGCTGTTTACCTAAATGTCACTGCTTTTGCTGGATCACTATGGGAACAGTGGCTGTTCCTTCTGTTCCCATATTGCCACTACCAATCACTTGTTCTTCGCCAAAATTTGCTGCCAAAACACTCTACTTACTCAAATTTAAAATATAGCCTCTAACAACAAAATTCTCCAGAAAGCATTCACCAGAACGTCAGCCAAACCATTTCCAGATAAAGACAAAGTGACTGTTTTAAGAGAACTCCCTAGATGTCATTCCACTGTCTACACAAACCCTATTTACCATATCTGGATCCTTCACAGCCTCAAGCTTACTTTTCCTTTCGACAACCTTTTCAAGCAAAAAGCTATTTTATAGGCAGGAAATTAAAATCCTAAAAAGACAAATCTCCTGTCCAAGAATACCAAGAAGTTCAGGGCAAAAACTAAAACATTCAATGCTTATCCCTGAAGTTCTTGGCTAAAGCCTTACCTATGTTCTCTTACCATTTCCCTCACGGCACCAAACTGTTTGACTTTTTTAGCCCACATAGTTCAGTGCTCCTTTTAAAGAAAACTGTCAGGTTTCTGGGTTGTAGAAATGGCTTCTGAGATATTAAAAGTTTCTTTTTTTAGCTTTGAGATTGAAGAAGAAGTCTTGAGTCTTTGGCTTTGATTTTCCAGGTTGTTTATTTTTCCTTATCTATTACATTCTTTCTCTGACCTGCTGAGGTTTGTCTTGCCCGTCAGTTTGCAGCACACTCCCTGCCCATGGGGTGGTGTTGGGTTTTTATACTAAAAACCACGTGTACTTTATTTACAATCATTTTCTAATACCTATCACTTATGTTACAAAGTCAGTCTCTATCTTAAATTAATTAAACAGTGTTACTACCATAGTAGAAAAATGGAGTAAGAGAAGAAGGAAGAAGCTCAAAATCCACGGGGATCTTCCATTTTGTCTTCACTTATGTACCATTCTTACAAACTCAAAATCTACTTTTTCACCCTGTGACAAATTAACTATTATTCTATTTAAATTCTTGTGATTTGTAATTCTTCACATAAAGTTGGTAACTGTTTCCAAGGACTAAAATCAAAGGCACAGGTGTCTTTGACTCGGTGCCAAGGTCTCTGAGCCTCCAAGGCAGTCAGAGAAATGTCCTGGGTTCCAACAGAAAACAACCACTTTTGTAAGCATGAAAATTAAGAAAGCCTGATCCCTTTGGCCTGCCAGTTTTGGGATGACAAGTGGCCTGCATGTGGGGGAAGGAGGGAACACAAAGTTCCTCTCCCTGTCCTCAAAAATCATGTAAAAATAACTTGGAAATGTTTGTTTCTGCTTTATTTGGTTGCAGATGCTCCCAGAAGCTGAAGCTAAATCAGCAGCCCATGCATTTTTCATCCACAATGATACACAGCCCCAGCCATGCAGTGCTCAGGGAAAACAGATGTGGGAAGCAGTCAGCAGCCTTTACTACAGGAGACAGAGTCCTTTACAAAAGTCACAAGTAAAAAGTAACCCTGACTGACAGGGCAGGTCTGTGCATGCTCAGTCTCCCTGGGCTCAATCTGCATTAACTGTGGGTGTTAAGGTTGCAAAGCCCCCAGCGAGTTTCCGAGTTCAGGGTAAGGTCTTATGGCATTAGGAATGCAGCTGGCACATGAGCCCAGCTTAGGGTGGGCTTGCAGTGACACCCCCCTGACCACACAAACACAACTGCAGCACTGGCCAGCAAAACAACATGGCCTTTGCCAAAAATATGTTTTAGTGGCTTTCACTTAAATGAGATTGTTTAATTATACTTAAGAAAAAAATGTAAAAATTTTTAAGTCCCATTCAACTCGGTACTAGAATGGAGAAAAGCTTCCTGGTCTACACAACGCCTCAGAACCAGAGCAGCTGAGGCACCTCAACAGCACCAACTGAGCCAGCCACAGACTTTGTACCTGGAACTATTCCTCTCTGATATTCAAACTAGGAAGCATCATTTAATACCACAAGACTTGTATGTACAGTTCAGGTAAATATTGGCCCTTTTCATCACTGAATTTTTCATTTAGTTTTTCTCAAGTCAGTTGAGTCAAGAGATTTTGAAACCTTATTTCAACATATATATAAGAGGTACAGAATTTTGTAGGTTGCTCTCTATCAGATTTTTCCTTTGCTATAGCAAGAAATAAATTATGAGAAGTTACTTGAACTCAGAACTACTAAGCATTCTTGTGATGAAGATAAGCATATAATCACTTAAATATCATTTCACGATGAATAACATTTATGCCATATATCATTGGTATGTGTTTTAAAGGATTCTGGATGAACACATGAAAAAAATAAGTAATGGCATCATAATAAATCCAACAGAGTGAAAACTGCACTAACAAAATGTCTGATAAACATAACACAGCTTTGGGGTATTTGCTACTCAGTTCCTTGGAAGGACTGCATTTGTCTGATTAGCTGAGCTGCAGAAGATGCTGTCTTGCTGGAGGCTGCTGCACTCTGCAGCTACCGTCAGCAACCCAGAAAAGTATAATTATCAAACTACTGAACCTTATTAACAAACACTTCTGCTCGTATTCTTACATTGTAAAGAGATTTCCTCTGTGCTGAGCAAATGTAAGCAGCTCTGTGGGCTCCTTTGTGCCACTGGAGCTCCCACAACATTTTACTGAAATGCTGCCTGGTAGTTCAGCACAACACACATAAGCTGTCAGGTGGGATTAAATTCAACATATCACCTGGTTTGTATCACATGAGAAGAGGATAACTAAAACAACTGGCTGAACTATTTCCTCTCAAACTAATATTTGATCTATCTTAGTTACCTGAAAAAAACTTGAGGAACAAATTGTGAGCTTCTGCAGGTTCTCTGTCTACTGTGATCCCTTCACCTTTACCAACCAACAGAGGCCATGGCTTGTATTATGTGATTTACCACACTGACCAATAGCAAGATTCACATCCTTAATAACAGCATCACCCAAAGGTAGAATCCTACAAGACTGCAAACTGGTAACAGCCCTCTACCCCCTTGAATAATGATCAATGAAATAATGAAAATCAGTGAAATAATGAAAAAAAAAAATCACAACAGCAACAGACTTAGACACTGTCCACACTTCTAGCCATGCATCTAAACCAAAAATGTACTGACATAATACCTTTTAATATTAAAGAAGGGAGGAAAAAAATCTTGGTTCATAACTAAACAAATCCATGCAAATCAATCTGCCTATCATTTCAAAGCTTAATTGATCCCTAAAAACATTTAAAAATTAAATTAAGTATCATGGTCAGCTGTGCTGACTTCACTAAAAATCACTGAATTAGAAGCATACATTTCAAATCTTTATTTAAAGTTGGTTTCAAATGCTGAAGTCAAGCACCTACATTTCTGAGAAATACCACATTTTAATCAAGGGATTCTTAAAAAAAATAATGGAACTCTAAAAGCCGTTTTCTTCATAAAAATAACCAAGAAAAAAATCACAAACAACTGTAAGCAGCTAATTGGTTTTACCAAGTGAATTTTATACAAGCAGAAACAAAGCTCAGTCTCAATCTCTTCTGAAATAGGCAGCAGGGGGGGAATACAATGATATTCAATTTGCAATTCATTAAATGAAAATGTTATCACAAATGATTACACAGTGACCAAAAAAAAATTACTTCCATCCTAACTAATATTCTCCCACAATCACTATATATTCATTTAACCTTTCTTCATGGCCCTATTCTTCCAGATGGCCTAACAAAAGAAAGGTTTTGGTGCATGACAGAAGGATAAACAAATCTGAGTTCTTGCAAAATGAATGGTAAACCAAATCACACATTCAATTAACCATGACTGAAAACAGTTTGTCATTAAAGTTCACCAGATTAGAAACTGCATTTCAGTTGATTTAACAGCTACATGAATTTTTTGAAGTACTCAGGGACCAGCTTTCTAAAATCACCCAGAACTATTCCAGTTCTACTCATATTAAGCAAGCCAGCCTTCACCAGCACTTTCAAAAACCATGGATCCCAACTCTGTGATATTTTAAGACACAGGACTCACACAAAACCCATGGTCAAAACAAATACAGTTCTCAAAAGGTAATATACATGTGATGTTCACATCTTTTTAAAAGAAAGTAAACACCCATACTTTGCATAACCTAGAGTTTTAAAACTGAGTTTATAGAAAAAAAAACAAGGTAATGTTTATGGCAATCTGCATTTGGTGTGGCATTGACACAGGGCAACATGGAAAGCTTCTCAATTCTGTGCTGTTCATTTTTTCAGTAAAACTTTCAGAAACAACTTTCAGGGTTTCCTTTAGCATAGCAGCTATTGTAAAGGAATAAAACCATAACAAGTATTTAGTCAGATTTACATACTCAATATTGGAGTAAACAAGTAATTCACATGTTTTACATAAAGTCAATAAACTAGTTTTATCACCAGGATTTTTCATGGGTTTATTCAGAGTGTTTCAAAATCTACTTTTACTCTATTCCAACAATTTGCATATAAAGTACAAACTTCTCCCACTCATCTTAAATGCACGATTTATATTTCAATTACAGCTATTTTAATATCAAATCTAACTACTTTTCCCACTGACCACTCAACAGTTACAGTAACTAATATGATTGTTCTAAAATGAACAGGTTTACTTTTATTACAACCAGTCTATACTTAAATATTTCACAGGCATATCTTCATCAAGCAGGGAGAGTAAGGGAACAGAGTGGGGAATCACTGCTCTCCACAGCATAAAGAAACCCAAAAAAAATCCACTCTTCTCTACCAGTGCAGCATTGTTCTGTTTGGGAGACTGACTTTAGGCTACAATAGACAAAGAACTCTCTCTGGTGTGTCTCTGTCTCCCCAGGCAGTCTGCCAGTAGTGCTCTACCAGCAAATCTCTTTAAGGAGAGACAAGCCCTTAGTAGGAATTCCCCACAGGAACAAGCTTGCAACTTTGAACATGGAAAAAACATTTCCTTTCAAATGGGAATGATTAACTACATTTTTTTTTGTAAGATCTTCTGGTCTGGACAACTAAGAATCTCTCTCATGCATTGGAAAAAAAAAAAAAAAATGGTTTGTAGTGTCAGTAATGGAAAGCTGTAACACCAAACTGCAGATCTTCACATACCTTTATACTCCAAACTGATATTTTAGGATCCAGCTACTCTAGCATGGATTAGGTGGTACTGGGACACATCAAACAAACTAAAGAGGAACAAGGACTTAACTGTGCTATTCCCAAACCTCTACAAACCCAAATGACCTTTCTACCAGTTGGAAATTGCCAGTCATCCTGGTCATAGCCTTCGTTTGACAATGCCCCTCTTCTTAAACCAGAGTGTGAAATAAAATCTCTGTTTCATTCACAGCTAGAGACGGACTTGACAAATGCAATTATGTTCACCAGAAAAATTTGAGAGCTGTGCCATATTACTGGGGTAGTGCAGCACAGACATTATAGGCCCAGGAACATACTGCAGGATAAAGTGGAACTAAAACACTAACTCAGAATTTTCTTCTGTTCTGCAGAGGTGTGCATTACAACACAAAGGAAGAAAAAGGTTTCTAAATTCAAAAATCTGAATTGAAAAACTGAAGTAAACCATAATAATTAGCTAATGAATATTACTGAAGTTTTGGGCTGACAGTAATATCAGACAAAAAAATAATTTAAATAGGAAGGTAGGGATGAGTACTAAATTACAATATTTTTTAATACTCCCCTTGCAGAAATGTCACCTATTAAGTTCTTGCAAACGTGCAAAGGTTACTTACTGATGCATTCTATCTCACCTAATAACCATCAAATACTTTATTATTAATTTTCAGAAAGATAAGGCATGTTATTTTTGTAGTTCAACAGTTACTTCATGGATTTTTGAACATGAAAATACATGTCAGGGTCCCAACGTACATGAAAAATAGCAAAAAAAATTACCAAAAGTATCTCTCAGAACATTTGCATTGGGACAAAAAAACTGACCCAAGTCTTCTCATTTTAATGTGGGGTTGTTTGTTTTTTTCAAAATTGAGCTAATGACTTTTTCACAGGCCCCTCCTATTCATACCCAGATATGTAAATACATTTCACTGACTTGAATCAATGCACAATGTAAAATTCCTGTGGTATATCAGTTACAATTAGATCCTATATTTTTAATCTTTTTCAGATTAAATTTAATGATATTTTCTCTTACAACTAATTAATCTGGTATCTTTAGTATAGGTAGCTTGGCTAAGTATACACAAGCCATTTAAAAGGTCTCCACCATGTTTTCCCAAGCAAAGTGAAGCATTTTCAGTAGAGTCCAAATTATCTTACATCTTTCCTAAAAGCTTTACTTGGGTGACCTTTATGCCAGCAAGCAGAGACATTAGAAGAGCACATTAGCTAAGAATCCAAAGATAGAAAAATATCAGAAACAGTATCAAAAAGTTATTTAGATTGGAAGATTTTCTAAGTGAGTGGAAAGAGAGTCAGCCCTTAAAGACCCTTGAGCTGAAAAAGTAAACACAGCAAAGACAGTGGATAAACACAGAAATCCTTCTAAGATACAACACTGAACACTTAGCAATTAAACAAAAATCTCTAGAATTATTTACTAAATGAGATTAAAATTTATAGAACTCTACAACAGTATTTGCAG
Source organism: Polioptila caerulea (assembly GCA_013397295.1). Lineage (NCBI taxonomy): Eukaryota > Metazoa > Chordata > Aves > Passeriformes > Certhiidae > Polioptila > Polioptila caerulea. The sequence goes on from VYXF01006666.1 coordinate 495,944, forward strand.
ATAATCTCTGCATAGAGGACAACTGGGTGCAAGGTAAAAACCACCAACCTTTTCAATGGCTGGATTAATTAGTCATGTGGCCTCCGAACTGAATGAGTCATCGAGTTGCTAATGAGATAAGGACAGGAAGCCTGACACCTCTAAGTCAAGAGTTCAGCCGGTTCTTCTCCGAGTACTCTCCTGCTGTGCCCTAGATTGAAGGCACAACACTGGCTTTCCTCCTGCTGGAGGGACTCAAAGAGCCACGTAAAGCTACTTACAGAGGAAATCTTGGCCTGAAAGTAGGACACAAACATTACCTTTCTGTAGCAGGGTCCCCCACTAGGGCTCTCCCAGTCCCAGCCACCCGGGATAAAGAGGAGGCGTCCAGGACCATCAGCACCTGCCCTGCTCTGCCAGCACAGGCTGGAGAGACAACCTTCAGCACTGAGCCTCACTCAGAGGGCTCCCCACAGACAGTGGCACTCAGACAAGTCTGAAGAATCCTGTTATCAGGGGCACAGAGACTTTAATTAACATTAATTAACATTAGGAGCCCTTTGTGCACTACAGGCAAGTTCTTTACTCATGGGACTTTACCAATTTGCTGTAATTTATCCAGCTGGGTCTCCCAGCTCCTGACTCTGCTGTCAATCTCAAGTAGAACAGTGTCACCACACAAATCCTGGGGGTCTAGTCACAAGAGATGCAGTGCAACCAAGGATTCAACTCAAACTTCAAGGGTGCCATTTTCAGCAACTCTGGATAGAAGGATGCCTTCATATTGTTCATATTCACTTATTTAAAAGAAGGGAAGAAAAAGAATAACCAACCATGTCTTGACCATGGCCAAAATCCAGACTTGTATTGAGCTGGTCTGCCTGCACACGGTCAAGAACGAAGCCCAGTGCAAGTCAGGGCAATAGGAAAGGCAGTGGGAGGCAAAGCACAGAACAAAACATGGAACTGCAGGATGATACCAGAAAGACAAATTGAGGTGGGAAAAGGAGATAGAGAAAAGCATACTGCACAGAGGACAAACAGGAGAGAAAACACAGAAGGAAGCCAGAGGGTAGAGGCAAAAGGTAACAAGACAGGAGTGGGAAGTTAAAGACAAAAGACGTGAAGGGAAATAACATGCCACAGATGATGGAAAAAAAGGAAAAGACAGATACAGAAATTTATATATATATATACACACACAGAGGAAGCCCTTTCTGCTAGAAACTGCTTCTTATCAAGCTCAAACAAGAAACACTTCCAAAAAGAAGAGCTCAATCCAGCATGGGAAGTTCAGACCACCTGAAACATCTGAAGGCAGATGAAAGAAACTACCTTAAAATATCAAACAGGATTAAATCCCCAAGTACATTGCCCCTGCTCTGCTCTAACAGAAAACTTCTCAGTTCAATAATAGTGTCACCCACCTACTTGCAGAAGAACAGGGCCCACTTGTGCCAGTACATTCAATTTATTAGGGACTAATTAATAATGCAGTAGAATTCAGGCTTAAGTTCATCACTCTGTACTGCTGTCTATGCAATACACACAGCCATGAGAGAACTCCAGTCAAAATACAAAAAAGGAGATCACTTCCTCCTGCTTATCCTGGCACACATCAAAACCTCATCAAGGTGTTTTAGACAAAGGATTACACAAAGTTTCCCACAGAACACAGGACTGTAACACTTGGCAGGTGGTCAAGCCCAGCCCAGTCTGAATTTGATTCTGCACTTCTGCTTTGTTTGAATGCATTGTTTTGTATCTCTCACTACTAGCACCTCTTTCCTGGCAGAGGATAAGTCTGACCGTGAATCCACTGAGCAAGGAGGTAACTGTAGTGCACCCCTCATCCAAGAGACAGGCAGAAAGGAAAAACACAAATCAGAACTTGAGCATTCAGAACACAAAAAGACATACCCAAAAGAAGTAATAATGAAAGGGATTCCTATTCCTTCAACATCACTGCTTATTATTACCATCTGCTTAATTCAGTCACCAATACACTGAAAAAACCTTTTCTTGCTTTCATAATTTATCATAAATATCACATAGCACACTGCTGGCTCTGTCACAAAAACATCCGTAATCACAACTTGTAAATGAAAGACAAGTGACCAACACAAACACACAGCTGAACCACCCTTGCACCATCAGTTTCCTGTATACAGTCTACTGTTCCAAAAGGAAGGGTTTGAAACCTTCTCACACACCTTTATCTTAGGATATTTAGGATTAAAGATAGACTCATTTACAAAAATAAATGCTACCCAAGATACAGTCTATTTTTCAAAAATACATAAGTATGCATACATTTGATTTTCTATTTCTCTTAAGACACACATACCTGTTTCTTAAAATGGTTGTTTATATTTGGTTATAAAATTCATTTCGCCATTGGTACTGCAGCTTATGACTGACTTTATGTTGGTTAGGCACCACACATGGCAGCATTAATGAGAAAGGGAGAGCAGGGCTCACTCACAACCAGAGTTTGGGTGGTTGATACAGGGTCAGTGTTTCACTGGCCCAGCCACAGGCAAAGGCAGACTCAGGAACCCTCTCAGGTTTCTTTTACAAGTCTTGAAAACTCCACCATACAGACTTTGCCTTGTAACCTCCCACCACACAGAGGAGTGAATACCTGCTCTGCTCATACATCCTTGCACTGAGGTTGCCGCTGCAAACTTTCCAAGTCATGAAGGATGAACACTTGGACTGCTCAAATTCTCATATATGTACCTTCTCATGGGCCCAACCAAAAATGGAAAAGTTTACATTTCTAGTTCCCATTTACCAGTGTTCCACTGGCTTTTGCTCTCATACCGTTGCTTCCTCTGAGGCTGATTACAAATTATGTCTATTTTGTATTCACAGAAAACCTCCACACGTATAAATACTTCATTTCTCTGTTTACAAGTTCAAAAAAAATGAGCCAGTTCAGCTAGCTGATGGGAAGCAATTCATCCATTCAATTCAATGTAGCAGCATTGAGAGAATCAAACTAGACATAATATCCCCATGCAAACTAACATTTTTTAAGCTGAACTTGAATTTAGGCCGGAGTGGGGCAGTCTCCTAGCAAGACCAGAGCACAAGGGCTCAGGTCAGGCACTCATGTTTGCATGCAGGCAGCCAAAACCCTGCCAAACCTATAAGGTTCCATGATGATTAAGATTTGTTCTGTTCACAAACCAGACAAAAGATTTGAACATTATTAGCACTTATTGACACAAGCCCCTCAAGCAGCAGGAAATGCAGGACCCAGCAGGTTTCCAAGCAAGCCTGAGATTTCTAACTCAGCTCTTCTGCCATATTCCCTCCGAGTGCACTTGAGCCCACACTAACCAAGGAGAATTGTCAGCAAAATACCAGAGGAGAGACATGAACCCAGAGCACTGGTTAATGTATTTCATGGTGGAGAACCTCAGTCATAAGAAAAGCCAATGCTACTCATTCCAGAACTATTTATTTTATTAGATTGAACACACAGGATGTCTCTGTGCTCCCACACTGACTTTAAATCTGCCCCAGCAGCTCAAAGTACATTGCCAGTATAAATTCTGTTCTTTGAGCAAACTCAGTGGAATGACTCAACCTCAGGATAAACAGGATGCAAATTTAAATGAGAATTTTAGATTATTTAAATAGCCAAATAAACTTTATAATTGGAGAGGTTCAAGAACCATTCTACTTAAAATAGGTAAGGATTAAGAATCTCTTACTAAAAGGTGTAAAAAAAAAAAAAAAAAAAAAAAAAAAAAAGAAGACAAAAATTATTATTTCTTAGACTAGCCTGGCCACATTACATCAAAAAAGAAAAGTCATCAGGGATGAAAATGTCCATTGTCTTTCTAAGTACTAGCACACTGTACAATGTAAATTGGGTCAGAAACACTAGACAATCACCTAACAAAATTAATGCTAGAAACATCTTTCAAAATGATTAGCCTCTGACACAAGGAACTACTTTACCCTTTTCATGTAATGCTTTCTGAAATTAGTTATTAGAGGATCTCAGGGTGGATTGACAGCTATGGAGATTTGTGCCCTGAATTTCACAGGGGAAAAAAAGAAAGTCTGTTGGTTGGCTGGATACACAGCTGCATAATTCTTTCTTTACGCTGATCTGAATTATTCTGCCTTTTATCAGCAATTTTTATTGTCTATATTTACTTAATCACAATTTTAAAAAATTAAAAATGGTTCATCTGCACAAAAAAATTATTTTTTAGAAAAATAAACATATACACACCACAAATTATGCAAACACGTTCATAAAATAGAAAGTCTCATATCAACACTAAGTTTCCAGGTAAATGAATCCAAAATTACCAAATTCTTGGTATCCAGTTCTACATTTAATGAACCTCCTTTCCCATCCAAAGAGTCACATCCAGATTATGAGTGCACAAGTGAACTCAACTCCACTATTTCAAGATGGAGTTTAATATAAACAACAAAATCATTGCAATGTAATTCAATATCACCCTTGAGTGATAGCCTTTGTAAGTTTTAGAGAATTAAAAAAAAAAATAGTTCCCATTTTATCTTTTCAAGCACCATCCCTGTAAACTATTTTCAACCAAAGAAATACATCTCTACACACCACTTACTGCAGCACCATCCCTTTTTTGAAAGCTCATTTATACCAACAGTGACCACTTTGAAAATTCACATTGACATTCCTATCACTTTAAAATGTATTAATGCAAAATTTCCCACCATCCTCTCATTAAAAATTAAAATACTCAGTAAAATAAACAGCCAAATAACACCATTAAAAACTGCAAACAGAGTAGACAAGTACACTAGGAAAGGCAGTAAACCTTCAAGTCTGAAACAATCATCAGAAACAGTAACAGCTAGTTACTAGATGTAATCAATGTAAGCAATAGAAACACAAAGTTTTTATGCCGCACAAATATATGGACACACAGCCTAATATTAATGTACATTTCTCTCCAAAGAATTTTACTGATTTAAAAAAACCCTCATTTTGAGCACATGACAAAGTAACACTTAATACTGGGGGGGAAAAAAAAAAACCACAAAGCAATTCCACATACATTTTGTATATCACTATATACCAACTGCTTTTACTGAAATTACCTATATTTAGAGCAGTCACAAATACTAGCAGTTAATCATGTTAAAAGCATAGCAAACAAACATAAAATAAAAATTCCAGAGTACTTACCAAATTATGATTAGTTGAATTAGAATCATCTTCTGGGAATGGGATGTAAACAGCTAAGGCCACACAATTGGCAAAAATAGACAGTAGTATAAATATGTCAAATGGTCTGGAAAATCTTGTTAAGGAACTCATGACTTATGAATATCTACAAAGATTTAAGTCTAGTTCTCCTTTCAGTATCAACAATAGTAAAACAAGTCTTTCCTTTAAGGCAATCTTTTGACTGATAACTCTGACAAACGCTCCATCACCTTTAGTTATAGCACTATATATACCATATTATTTTCCATCACAATGATCCTTCAACGTCCTCTTCCTTTAGAAAAGAGTGAAAACTATTACTCATGCTGTCACAGAGCACTTTATATTGAATTCCAAAGATGAATATAATTATCCACTCTTAACATGCGGGTCATCATAATGGGCAAGGAATATTCACGGCGCTGTTCTGTGCCCATATGTAGGTCTCATTAATATACATTTGTCCAAAGGAGGAAATTCATTGGAAATATGGTTCATGGTAGGATATGAGAAAGATTCCCAGAAAACCACAGCTATTCCCCTACAGGAGAGTTAGAAAGCTGCACAATTGTCACAGGAAAATTCGGAGCCACTGCATGTCTCTGACAGCTGTGTTCCTGAATCCTGGCTTTGGCCAGGACAGATGAAAGTTTAGGTGAGTTGAGCAGAAAATAGAAGATCGTGGCTGGCTTGGCAGCCACACAGAGAGAGACTACAGAGTTCCACCCTGACAACAGCATGGACTGAAGCTCTGCTTTCTGTATTAGAGCTGGACGACAGCTGTGGGAACCTGGAGATACCTTTTGTCTTCCAGAAAAAGAATTCTTCCTTTTCTTAAAATTCATGTATATGAAGTTCATCCTTCAGCTTGCCATTGATTTTCCTTTCTCACAAGGTATTTTACTATTCTCAATGACCAGAAACATGGAGGTACTGAGATGAACCTAACTGTGGAAGTTTGGAAAATAAGTACTTTGGACCTCAGCTACAATTTTTACCATCCTTTCCTGTATTGGATGCGCAACTTCCAGGTACATTTCCATAAGAGTCCCATAAAAGACTGGGGGGGTATGAGTACTAAGTATATCCAAAAGCATTTTTTTGCCAGTTTAAAAAGTTCCCTGGGAAAAAAAACAGGAAAAAAAATCCTACAAAGCCCGTATATCCTATAAGATGTGTTTAATTTTGTTTGCTGTCCTACTAAAAGTTTGTCACCTTGAGGGTCACTTTTATGTCTACGAAGCAGAGCAGCCTCAACAGCTGCAACATTGTCTACAAAATAAAGTTACAACAGCATTTTCCAGACTGGAGCAAGCAATTGATACCATCGCAGGTCTGACAACCTTGTTTTACGATGTGGTGCTGCTGGGACAAATTCTCGCTGAGTTATTCCACTCCAGATCCATAGTAATTTCATTTACCTGACCTTAGCCAAGGAGAGGCCAATTTACTGAAATTAGTTGGACTTCTACCAGTTTAAATGAAAGAAGAAGCCATTTCACTATCTTTAATTTGCAATTGAATTTTGTACAAAGAACTGAGAAACACCAACCCTATAAATGAGTAACAGCTCTTATCACCAGGTTGGCTGTTCTGTTTATAGTAACAAATTGAGTTTTACTTCAGTAATCTGCTGTCTCCAGCAGCTGTTTCCCATTACAGGGATGTTGCCATGGCCAATAGGCTAACATTTTTCTCTTTGTACCTCAGCAAAACTATTTTCTATTTCAAACCTTTTCTTGGTAATTAAATATTATACCAAACCAACATGCTACCCGTTCTGCCAGAGAAATGCACATATTTCCACATCATAACCAGTGAACTAAAGGAAAAGCCATCCTTGCCACCACACAGGTCATCATGAACACAAGGCAGCATCTCTGATCTCCCATCTCGATGTACATGCTTCCAAATATGTTTGGTGGTAGACATAAGTTGTACAAACTCAGAAGATCATTATATTTCAGACACTTTGTACTTAGAACATTTCCTTGCCCTAAGTAAAAATCTTCCCTGCTTTTAGTACCAGGAAAAACAATCTTTTTTAAGAGATTTCTATATCTGACTCATTTGCCCTAATGGCAATACCCCAAATTGCAATATGGAAGACACAGGCTTGACATCTTTGGCCACCTCCCTAACATTGGGTGGCTAAATGCGTTTCCATTCTTTCTTTCTTCCTTATTTGGAAAGATGCAGAGATTTGCTGGAATATAATGTTAGTTTGAAAATGTTCCCCCAACTTCTCCCAGAAAAAAGGAACAGATATGAGCTCTCCTCTGACTTTGAGCTGCCTACTCCAGTAAATGATATTCTGTGTCAATATAACACAAGAGACTATCTTTAACAGCAACTGAAGCCAAATTAACTCCCATTGACATTAATGACAGTTACCCACACATACAAGTGATGTAACATGTAAGTTGTGACGCTCTAAGAGATCCTGTAAAACAATCCCCTTTATACGATCAGAAAATGTAAGAAAATCATGTAAAAAGCAAACTGCAACAAAGGATACTTCCATTCTACTAGACTAATGCAGGCTCTTCGTATTGGATTGTTGAGGGATAAACAGAAAAGGGCACGGGGTGGCCGACTATTGGACGTATTACCCTGTTTTTTGCTCTTGGCATATTGCTGGCGTTTTCTTTGGGACAGAGATCCTACAGGCTGGGCTGTGGTGGTACTCATGTTTTGGGCAGCCTTTGCTTGTCTAGCAGCATCGATTGCAGCTTGCCAAGATAGAACAGTTTGCTTGGATGGTGCTGAACTGTTTGACTGAATAGCTGGTCCGTCACCAGGGAGAGGAATCCTGGTGCTACTTGCATAGTTCACCTCTGTGGGACAAAAGAAAAAAGCACTTGGTTAAAATTATTTTACACTAAAATGGGTCTAATCCAAAAAGACTGTCTTGAGACTTTCTGGCAGTGTGATGTTTCCATTACATAGACAGATATATATGCATACCCTTGTGCTGTGGTATATGCAATTGAACAGCAGAAAATATGGCCAGGAATCAGTTTTACAACTTCAAGATTGATGTAAATATCGAGTCACAAACACTTGTCATTTTCATTCTTCCACTCACAATGTCTTTTTCTAACTGGATGGACACCTTCCTGTCCTCGTGTTTATTCAGTAAAACATACAAACCCTTAAGATCAAGTTTCTGTAGAACCTTAGCGTGTACTATTCTCTCAATTTATTTTGGTCGAAAAAAATAGTTGTTTAAAGTTCTTACACATTGTTCAATTAAGAATAAGCAGCAAGGTAGAGGGGGAAGTCCTGTAATCAAGTTAAATCTTGCCCTGCTTTGCATTCTCAAAAAGAAATGCGTGGATGCCTCCCACAAGCCAAGATCCAATACTGTCTGCGAAAAACATGTTCATAAAGCTCTGCTATCTTTCACACTAGGAATCACAACCATGAACCCATTGTAAAAAGATAAGCTCTGGTTCTGTAGAAGGATGGTATTGGGTTTTGCTTCTTCACGAAAATTTAAAAAACAAACAGCATCTTCCAAATAATAATCAAGCGCTCTTTATGCAGATGACAGCAAAGAGGCAAAACACCACCTCCTCGCAAGGATCCTTCCTCGCAAGCTCTCTGACTAGCGCAACAGTCTACTCCTACATGCACCTGTAGGAAGGAGAGGCTCCTGAGTGCGATTCAAAACTTGATGCCTGGGTAGGGGAAAAAATGGAGGAACGGCACAATATACGTGCTGGGAATTCGGGCTGGCAAGAGAGATGGCTGTGAAACGGATCTACCCAGGCAGGGGAGGAAAAATCGCTCCCCGCCAAGTAGCGGAGAGGCAGGGAAAGCACAGCCCTGCCGCTCCAGACGGGGGGCACGGACCACGGGAGCGCCGCGACCGCGCGTGGACGCGGCCGAGGCGGGGGCCCGGCCCCCCCCCCCGGGGGGGCGGG
>VYXF01006666.1:509413-546935 GCA_013397295.1 Polioptila caerulea
TATCTAAAAAAAAAAAAAGATGAAATTTAACTATGTCTATATATTGTTTATGTCAGATCAGTAAATATCACCTTTCTGATGTCACTATGAGTAAGGGTGACTCTTTAAAGAACTTAAAATAGCATATTGTTATTGTGAATGTAGTTTATATAGACAAATATAAAAAGTACAGACTTCTGAAAACCCATTAACTTGGATCTCAAAAGTAGATAAAAATGTACATAAATGGATTTTAAAATACATTAATCCACTACAGGATAAAAATGATGAGAGGGAGGCTTAATTATCCATGTTATTGACCTTATCCACACTTGAGATTTAATAGGTAAAAGAACTTGCAAGAGGATATAACACTGAATTTTTATATGTCCTCTGCAAGAACAGTCTTTTATGTTTTTGCATCATTGGTTCTTTTACTAATTTGCATGAGCAAAGTATCCAAACCATAATTTTTATTTTCTTCTCTCCTATTTAGCACTTGAAAAAAAACCAAAAAAATCCAGATACAAGAAATCTACCATGCTGAGGTCTTGCCATGTAATCATTTGCATATAAGGTCACCAAAAATACAAATTTTTGAAAACTGGATAATGATGGAGTGAGTAACACTACTTCAGTCTAGCTGGAGATTTAGCTCTATATTTTGTAAAAAAAATCTCATTGTGAAAACTTGTACAAAGACAGGGAGAGTGAGAAGGAGTGAGGGAGAAGAAGGAAAAGAAGGAGGGAAGGCAGCAGGATGCATGGACTTTTCATTTGTTTGGCTGAGTGTGTGTCAGATTGCTGTGGATTAAAGAAAAGGGTGATGCTCTCCAGTATTGCTTACCAACTCAACAGAAGTCCAATTTATTTTTTCCATCCTCTGCAGAACTTTATAGAATGGTACCCACACAGCAAGGAACAAGTGCAAACATGGTTTTGAATTAAACACTTTCTTTTATATGTCTGCAACTTATTTTTCATTATCTCTATATACAAGTACAAACAGTGTAATGTGCTCTGAACACAATGAAAATCTGTCAAATTTAAAATCCAGTTGGACTTTTTCAAAACAAATTACTAAGAATGTAATGAAAAGTGTTTTCCTGACTAATTAGATTCTTTGGCTTTGTGTGGCTTCAATTAGGATGCTATTACTCAGTGACACAGTTTATACTCTTCCAGCAGTTCCCTCTTCTAGCTGCAGTTCTTCACTATTTTCAGTGTCTACTCTATCTTTTCACTAACTTGCTTTGACTGTAAGTACAGCTAATTAAAAGTTGCTGGATATTCTGTTGTTCTTTATCTCAGAGCTTCATTTCCTAGTAGTCAAAAATCAAGAAATTATCTTCTCATTGCTCCCCTCTGATCTACAGTCATGGATTGGCTTCCCATTTTTCTCCAGGGATCCCCTGTTATTAATAAATCCTTTCCACTCCATGTGTTATCCACCTTCCAGAGCTCACGCATGCCTACGCCAGTCCTGCTCCTTTGGGGCCCGAGTGATTTGGCTTTGGTGGGCACCAGACCGGGTTTCCAGCCAGAAATTATTTCCAGCTCTATTACTGTGCTAGAAAGGTGAATTGAAGTGGTGACAGCAGGACTACATCACCTTAAATTTAGAGTATCCTTATTTAGGATAGAAAATATTTAAACTGTTGACTGCAGGAACACATTTCAAACTGTCATTTAAGTAGATTCAAAATTTTCTCTCAAGAGTTTCATCTCTATTTTTAGTGCTCGGTAGAATGATGATTTCACAGATGGGCAACATAGCCAGCTACCAAAAAAATATCACTACACATAATTGTGCTTGAAAATGTCACAGCAAAATGGATGGATGACTCACAGTATCAGCACATGTGCCTCATGCAAACAAATAACTTTTATAAATACAAGCCACACTCCAGGTTTTTTCAGAATGTTCTGCTGGTGGCTTGTGACGGAGTTTCACAACCCCGCACCGGAGGCTGGAAGACTACTAAAAACTGCACAGACTTTAGACAAGCAAACACATTCGTGTGGGGGCTCTCCCCCGGCGCCTGCAGGAGACAGCAGCCAGGCAGCTGCAGCCCTCGGGGGGGCTCCGGCAGCCCATGGGAATTCCAGCCCCGGAGCTGCTCCCACCGCTCCCGGGGGAGCCGCCCCGGGCGCTGCCCGAGCGCAGCCCGGCTCTGCCCCGGGCTTTAGGGCAGAGTCCCCGCACTTCCCACAGAAGCCCTTTGATTTCTCCTACAAAGCCCAAATGAACCCTTTCAAATGTAAACTTGCTTTGCACTTTTAAACCAACTCTATCTGCAGTGCTATCTGGAAGTCTTTTTGCCAGAACAAGTAAAATTTATTAGCTCTGTATGAAATATTAACAAACTGACACATATTAGTGAATGTAAAAGTTCATGTATTTTAACATTTAGCAGAACACAGAGTGAAATCAAATTCTCAGGTTACTAACCAAACTCTTCAGTTCTAAACATCACACATTACCTGGGCTTCAAAAAAATGTTTCTCTCTTGGTAGGTAGAGGAAACTTGAATTTAGCAAATTTCTCTGTAGAACCTTTCCCAAACAGATTTTAAACATTGCTTTGAGAGACATTCCTTGTCATAAGAAGACTACAGCTGCACGGTTGAGCACATCAAGGTCAAGAAATGTCCTACTTCATTCTGGAGCTCTGTCATGACACAGTTTCACATGATCCATTCTGCCTTTTGCAGGAATCTGCACTATGCCATGTGCAAGACAGTCAGCACTTACAGCCAGAAATGAAAGGTAAATATTCATATTTATCTTTTCCAATCATTGATTTATGTGTTCAGCAATGGATACGACGCAGAATGTATTTAAAACTTATTTTGTTGGAAGGCAATTTTCTACTGCAGCAAAAGCACACAGGATTTGCCCATACCTGTTTCACAATGATTAGGTCTGGAAATAGGCACAAACTGGTTTTAAAGTAGAAATTAACAACAACTGTAACAAGAAAGCTTTCTCTCTCTGCTAACTGGTACCTATTGGGGGAAATGGAGTCATGTCTCTTTGTTGGCATTGGCACCCCACACTGAAACAGGAACCACAGATAAAGAGAAGATCACAGGCCCAAAGAACAAGGGGAGAGACACAGTAACTGCATTAGAGAATGGAGGAAGCAAATATACAATGCTGTTGAAGAGCAACACAAGCCTAGATTTCAGATCTAGAGCAAGTGTTTAAGGTAATTTTTCTTTAAAATCTGTCAGTCTTACAAATAGATCCAATGAGCTGCATTACTCACAGGAGTAAAAGATTGCAGTTAAATAACTTAGGAAGTGTGGTATAATCTCAATACTAAATGATATGACAATAATTTTTCAAGTGTCTCACCAGGTGGAACAGAAACTATCACATAAAGGTCCCATCTTCAGCTTTATAAATGATCAGTCTTTGTTTTTATGAGTATGAGTTATGTATGAGTATGTTTTTATGTATGAGTTATGTATTTTTCAAAAATTCCTTTCCCTGTCTCTCCAAATGCTATAGGATGTCCAGATTTCTACCCTACCAAGAAGTTTTCTTCCTGGCTTTATGGTGGCATTCAACAAAACATAGGACCATGTTCGGTCAAACCTCTGACAACGGTGCTTTCACTGCAGTTCAAAGAGCTTGAAAGGACAAAAGCATAAATGAGGAAGCAAAGTAAATATCCCATCATATCATAAGACTTTACTATGTAGCTCTTGACAACACAAAGACCAGCTTAATAGACTAGGGAAACAAATCCCTATAGAAAAGCACTGGGGGATCACGTTAGTAGCAGACAAGGCAACAGAGGAGCTCTCAATCAGTAATAGAGGAGATGCAAATAACAAAATTCCTTCAGCACACTATGGACTCTATGTGTTTCAGTTAGCAGGTGCAATTATCAAAAGGGGCTTGTGAAATACACTTTGTCACTCAGAGGGTTTGGGGACCTTTCATCAGAGCCATCACTGCCCAAGCACATCAAATGAGAATGTGCTGTGATGTGTTTAATTCCGTGGAAATATTCCAGGTTTGCATCGTATTAATATTTCTAAAACAACTAACAAATTCTGTCACACTTTTGCTTTCTTCTGCATGCCCTTGAAGCTAATTGAAAATCAGTGAGTGCAGCCAAATCTCAATATTTTATAATCACCTGCCTCACACAGTTGGCTTGTCGATGCAGTTCACTTACAGCTTTGAATTTATGTGTAAGGCTCCTTTCATTGACTGTGGGACTGGTGTTTCAAAGGAGGGTGCCACTTCCCAGGGAAGGGGGTGCATCCCACCATGGATATCGGCTTGAGACAGCTGACAGACCTGTCACCACACTGCAATTTCAAACACAACAGAGCTCTCTTGTGCATGCAAAATAAAACTTAGGGTCAGGTGGATTATGTCTTGGGGCTTTTCCAGTTTGTTATTGTAGAGAATTCTCCAAGCATTTCTCTGTGCAGAAACCTAGCTAGGCAAACATTGGACACTAATATCTTCAGTCATTTAATATGCACTTGCCTTTTTTTTTTTCCCCCTGGGGTCTTTATTTCCTGTCTAATAAAGGGATTATTCCTGAAAATGACTCTCACTAGATTCAGTAAGATTTTTATCCATTTCTACATCTGAAAGGTTTGCATCATCAAATAAGAAACTAGAGATTATGGCTATGAAAATATGTGAATAAAAGGAAAGGGACAGATGCCGAATCCATAAAAATTACTAAGGCATAATCTGTGTTTGCTGTTCCGTATAAATACACAGTTAAAAAAAAAAACCCACAAACAAAACCAACATAGAGTAAAATCTCAAAATTTATTTTCAGCTTGTAGCCGATTTAGTAGATGAGGGGGTTTTGTTCTGTTCTCTACAAAGGAAAGTGATTGAGCTTATTTATGGGCACATTTTAATTCTTTAAAGATACAGAGTGCTTCCTCTTGCCTCATACTGAATTTAGAAAATTGTAAACAAACCAAATGGTGAATTTCCCTTAAAGGCTCAATTTAGATAAGTTGATTTAGGTTTGAGGTCTCTGCAAAGCTGCAGCACATTTTGACCTACTTTGTGTGCAATACAGTGGGTTAAATAACACTTGATGACAGCGAAATAATTTTTAGCATTTTTAGCCCCCTGAGAGCTAATATAGCTAATATAATACTTAGCAATATAAACCACATGTGTGTGCCCTATGCATACAAAACCCCATTCTAGAGTCACACAGTGTGGGCACGTTACAGCTGTACTTTGTATCTTACAGTCCTTCATAAATTCCAGCACAAACATATTTAAGAATTCAAGGTATAAACAAAGTTGAAAGAGAAAACCACATTTTTTCCAAAAAATTCTAGGAAAGACTTTGTCTCAAGCATCACTATTTTTGAAATTTCTCTGTCTCAGAGGAACCTCAGAACTGCTTTAGCCCTCAGTACACTGTGTTCTCAATGGAAATTCAAATGACTGTGACCTTTGCCAAGGAGATCCCTGGCTAACAATACAGTTTCTTAGCATCTTGCAGTCAGGCATACACTCCAAGGTAAATTAAAGCATGTCAGATATTAGACCAGCCCCTAGATGTGGTCCTGGATTGCCAGAATGTGAAGACATCCACAAAGTACCTCTTTTCATCCATGTCATGTCTCCACAGAGCAGCTCTAATTGAAGAACAAATTGTAGTTGAAAGTTTTCTTTCAGAATGGAAAGGAGAAAAAAGACATCAAAAATATTTCAGGCAGTTTTGACAACAAGTTAAAAAAAAAAATGAAGACTGCAGATCTTATAGTGCTTTCAGCACCTGGCACAAGAAAACGTGGCTAATGCTGCCTTCCCTCTCAGCCATATTCCTGAACTGTGGCTCTCACCTGGGACTGGGGAACACACAGTTCACATCCACCCACACGGGGACACTCACTCCAGTCAGGGAGTAGCTGATTAAAATAAGGCATTAAACTGTTCCTCATTTGTGGCAGTGAGGCGTGGTGCTGCAATGCCTGGGAGGGAGAGCTTCAGGACTCTGGAGAGAGCAAATGGAACAGGGACTTCCAAAAAGGGTGGTTGTGAACATATTTTTTAGAATAATAAGCTGTTTAGCTACATAAAAAACATAGGCTGCAAAGCTATACAAAAACAGACAGGAAAGCTTCTTCATTAGGTTGAATTTTTGTCAAAAGTCTACCCTGTAAACCCATGTGAAACATTCTTTTCCTCCATCCTTCAAATCTAGTTTTGTTTTCAGATGCAATATTACAATGTTATTACTTCATCAGAAACACTAATTAAATTCTATTGAAATACTAAAGTTTGGGGTTGGAGTGTGTGCACAGAAAATGGATTTGATCTTGCCTCTGATGGAGAGGTGCCCACTATAAACCCAGATGCCACATTTCATCGTGCATTAGCTGACACACTCTGCAGAAGGACAGAGTTTGGCTTCCTGGAAGTACAGTGCATAATCTGAAAAACGCAGCAGCTTGTGTTTTACCTCTGCCTAAGCATCCTGCTTACAGATTTACCTTTTGGCAAGCAGAATCTGTATCTTTTCAGTCTGTGCCTGTTGCATCACCAAGCACCACCCTCTCTGCTGTGCAAATGAGCCAGCAATGCAGCAGTGGCCTGGGGGCAAAGGCTGACTCAGAACCACTGAAGCCAAACATCAATGCTTCCCCGAAATAGGCAGACACTCGATATCATTGACTTCCATGAGATCTGGTATTTCTTTCAATCCAGCCATATCCAGTGCTAAATAATGGACAAGCCAGGAGCAAGGAAGAGAGGGCAAGGGATTGCAAGAGCATGAGAAAGATCAGCTATTCTAAGCATAAAAGAAGGATGAGACTGATTCAGATGACTAAGAGTTCTTGAGGAAAAATAGAAGGTATCTGACACATATAAGAACATGAAATCCGAAGAGGATTAAGAGAATTATGAACTGGAACTGAAAGGATGCAAAAAAACCCCAAACCCAACAACAGCACTGTGCAAGGCTACCAGGATTGACAAAGTGAGAAGACTGCAAAGAAAAACAATAAAGGATCTCAAAATACTTAAGTGATGTGAGGATCAACAGGGAAACATCTCCTGAGATGTTAACAGAACCTGTGCACGGCAGGAGTTAACAAAACAATAAGATAAAGCAAGAAATGTAAATGCTCTCTTCTATTCAATATCTATGCAGTCAAGAGAATTGAAATGCCAGGAAAGAGAACACAGCTTGCAGAGGAGGACACTGAATAAATAAGATTTTAAGAAGAATAAAATAAGTTATAACCTTTGTGCCATCTGCATCAACCAGTAACACAAGGAAGCTGTGAGGGTAGATTATTTGCAATAAATATACTTCAAATGTCAAACAACCGTGACCCTTTAATGGTGAATTTGCAGAAAGAATTTAGGCTGAACACAAAGAGTGAGTGAATGCTACTCCAGCCTTCAGAAACAGACTTTGAAAGAGCTGGGAAAGCAGAGATGACACATTATAACCTGAGTGGCCACTAATCCCATTGATATTAAAGCAGAACATCAGTAACCAGGTACAGCATTAGGAGAAATAAAAAGTGTTCCATAGCAATCCACAATGGGACATCCTTTGCAAATACAGGATGTTTCAAATTTCATTTTCCAACTTTACTTTGAAGTGAAGGCAACAGTTTGCAATCTACCCCTGATTTCTGTCTTTTTTTCCACATAAACCAGAGGCTCACTAGGCAGAACCAAAGTAGAGTAGCAGTACCCCTATTTTCAGTGGGAATCTTACTAAAATCTGCCAGCAGATCTGAAAAAATGAGTGCTTCAGGATCTGTCATGAGCCCTATTTCAGCACCATAAAATAACCCCAAGGCTGAAAGTTCTTCACAACAGGGTATTTATCTCATGTTCTACTTGGTTTTTGTAAAAAAGGTCAGCAGGCCCATTCTGCATCAGATCATTGGCCTTAGATTCAGCAGCATGAAGGAAGGAATTCACAGACCTTCTTAGATTCACAAGGTATCAGACAAAATAGAAGAATATAGAATTTTTTTTGTAACTTAAAGTTAGTTTAATTAAATCCTTTGAATCAGGTGACTCAGTCAACCAGGGAAAAAGAGAAGCTGGTGCCTTCCTGGCTTCTCCACACCTGAACATGCAGTAACACTGTGAAGCTTCTTTTATTAATTGACACATTTTCTGCTGTGAAGAGGTTGTTGAAATAATGTCTGAAGCCTAAGAACTGCCAAAAAAGGCTGCAAAATACATTTTATCCAACCATTCTCTTAATCAGACTCAGAGTTCTTCTGCCCAGGTTTTTCACACTAAATAAACTCACCACTATGCAACCTGCATTTCTTTTTCTCTACACATACCCCATTTTCTGAGTGCACATTCAAACAACCTTTTAGTTTTTCACCTTTATGCCATTAAATGCTGCCTAATACAAGTGTCTGGACACGCTTCTTGCCTCCTGCCTGACCTTCCCCTAAGAGCCTCCACTCTCCAGTGTTTCAGGCTGTGCTGAAGCCACCACAGATGCTCTATTTGATGACATTACATCAAAGAGATCCATGCCAAAGCTCCTTGGCCACCAGCACCACTGCTGATGTCAGCATAGCTGGAAAGACAAGGCTAGTTAGCTAATTGCTTTACAGAGCAATCACAGGCAGTGCAGAGCTTGGAGCCAAGTGTTTTGCTGGGGCAAGCAGGCAAAATGCCATTGAAGGCACCCTGGGCCAAAATTCCCCCTGCAATGACAGCCAGCACAGAGGTTTCTGGACGTGCTTATGAAACCAAGGAACAAGGTTTCTGTAGGCTTGCATGCCACATAAGCACAGCAGCAATTGTCTGGTTTAATTGCAATCAATCTGATCATTTGTGGGCATCCCTACACAGTAGCTTTCATTGCTTTGTATTGGTTTTATCAGCATCAGGAAAGGTTATGTTTTTAGGATAAAATCATGGAATTACTGAAACCAGAGGGAGCTGTGCTGCTAATTTCAATAGTGTTAGGACTTTCTGCTGCAGGAACTATTCCAGCAGTGCAATGAAGATTGAATGAAAGACAACTCACTGATGTTAGGGAGCAACTCAGTGATAATGCAGTGAACATGCAAGTGGAATTCAGATTCATGTTTCTAATAGTCTTATTTTTATCAAAGAATGTGTTCCATAAGTTTTGTCATGATAGATTCTACACACTATAAAATACATAGGATCCTATGGTTTTCAATAGAATCATTACTACAAATAATTGTAAATACAATAAATCATCTCAAAATTTATTATTTAAGAAGATTAAAATGGCATATTTTAATATTAAATAGCTTTTCAAAGGAAAAGGAGAAGGAAAAAGTTAAATATAGCTATGATAGATTAAAAGTGGAAAAATTATGTGATGCTACTGAAATAACTTACAGTAATTTAAATATGTTAAAATGGGCACAGAAGTAGAACCAAATTTGTAAAGATAAACCACCAAATCTTCAGGAAAACACGTTGTGTTGAATAAAGTAATATTTTTTATAGGAGAAAAGTCTTTTAATCATGGTACTTCTGTAATGAAGTTGCAGCCATGAGAAACATCAGAGCTTAGTTTTAATCATCACCTACTTCTTAGCATGGGATGTAAAGTATTAAAGTAGTAACTCTCTGGAACTCTACAGAGAAATCTAAGAGACACAATATTAATTTCCAAAAATTTCTTTAGGAATGCTTTTCCTTCTTCTTTTTTACTAGCATAAAGATTTTATTCACTATGAAGACCCTCTCACTACGCCAATATATTTAATCACAGCACTACTAAAATTAACATTTGATTTTTTTTTTTTGCATCTGCAACAAAGAATGAATGTGATCACTTCAGAAAATTTCTCAACAGTCTTTTACTTCTTTTATATTTAAAAATGCAATGCATATATTGATAAACTAGAATGCTCTCTTGAAGGACCTTCTGAATTCATAATCAACCCATGATGGTTCTGAGTTCTCATGAGCACTAATTGCTCTTGAAAATTACTTAATAACTAGCAAGACATTTTAATTTAACTTGTCATTATTTGACTTCTAAATAAGCCACTATAAACCTTTATGCAATAATACAACCTATCACCCCAACTTGCACTCCTGTGTGCAGGAATTCCAGTGCTGCAAAATCATCCTATGCTCACTGGCTAGGGGATTAAGCAGTTCAAGAGAATAAGTATTAAAATTCTAACTGCACACTAGTTAATTCTTACCAAAAGAAAATCATATTTTAAGTCATTCTCTACTGCTACAGGTTTTTCCTCTTAGCTGTAAAGCCTAATTACACAGAAAAACCTTTTATATCTCAATTACGTATGCAGGAAAACATTTTATATCTCAATTACATATGCTTGTGGTTTCATGATGTGAACAATACAGATGCATTTAATATTTTTAAATTTTCCAAGGACAGTCTCCCAGCTTGGAAGGAGAATTCAATATTAAAATTCAGCTTTAGAGGTAAAAAAAAGCTAAGTCATGCCAAACAGTGTAAATGGAAGGACCAAGGCAATTTTATGTCTGTCAGCTTGACAGCGATCCTGGGCAAAATAATAAAAAAGGCAGCACTGAAGTTTTTAAGTAACACTAAAGATGTAACATGATTTATATGGGTTGGCATAGGGCAATGGAAAATAAATCTTTCAGACCACCTTGCCAGCTTTTTCCCTTTGAGACTAAAAGGTGTTGCGGTAAAATTATATTTAGATTTCTCTCTGGTATTTGCCATGTCCCTTTGGTAACTAAGGCAGGATGATATCAGTGTGGCATTCAAAGGATCAAACGCTGTCTGAGGTCCCTTATGAAGGAAATGCAAACTGTGGGCCTGTAAAGGACTTTGCATCACTGACTATTTTCCTGAAAGCTCAATTCTCTCTCAGTCACAGCCATTGGACATACCACAATGACTCATTCATAAAATTATATAGTTCAAAATAGTCACAGTAGTCTCTCACAAGTTCAAAATCTATACTCCATATAATCTCATGTAGAATCACTGTCAAGTGAGGATCATTCTTTCAACACCTTTCCAAGGCACAAATTAATGGTTCACGTATCAAGTATCACACTTTCAAATGCTATTACTGGAGGCAGAATGGGCTATTTGCAGGCAGGTAGGATTGTGCTGTTTTCTCAAAAAAACTGAAGTTTCTTCTTTAAGGTAAACATGTATTGGTTTGTATTGTGAACTTCAGAAATTAAATAACCATAGCAACGTTATGAATTAAGAAGGAAAACGAGAAAAAAAATTAATAAATCTGTAACAGTAATGCAATGTCTGACAGATGTACAGACCTATATTAATGCATCAGTATCTCAACAGAAACCTTATGTTTCATTATAAGCATTATGTTTCATCACATTTATCTTGTAGAAAGCACAAATCCTAGATCTTGTAAGATTTTATGGAAACTATTCAAAAATATCTAGGGGAAAAAAGGAGGTCAGTTCTTGAAGAGAGCTGCTCTGTTCCTCTTTAAGATCTACATTAAATTATTTCAGATAAGCAATCAAATATTTGCTTCAGCCTGTGGAACTCTGGTCTAACAACAGATATCCACTACAATAGCCAAGCACATGAGGCCATGCAGGAAACCGTGGGAAGTCATTTCCACGTGTGTGTAGAAGCTCCTGGTGTGACTGCAGGAAGGACAGGTCTCAGACAGACAGCGTTTCACTCAGCTAAGCCAGGAGGAAGCAGAAGAGCTACAGGGCATCAGAGGCAAGAAGCAAAAGAATTATGAGCATTAGCGCAAGTAAACTCCAAACGACAAAGTACCTGTGCCTGTTAGGTTAAAGCACATTTACATTTGTGAGGAGACAATAAGAGCTTTGCTGGGAAAAGGTATTTCTCTCTTGTTGAATTGCCTTTATTGAAGAAGTTTCCATCTAGAAGGCACAGACCTCCAGAGCGCTCAGCTAGGGTAGTTTTCCTTCCTAGTAGCAGTCTGTCACAAATTCCTTCTGACTTTGGTGGGTTTGCAGGTTTTGTACTTTATCCATGCAAGATTTATTTACAGAGTATCTACTCTGCATTATACTCTATTTACTCTCTCTCCTTTTTTAAAAAACTACTCTCTTTAAGGTTCTTCTACATTTACTGTGATTGCCTAATTCGCTTGGGGCAGGTATCTCTGAAGCAATTTGTTCCCAGTTCTGGAAGACAGAGTATAAACTGGATTTTTGCAGCTGCCTGCTGTTAAAGGTATGGCTCATGGCTTTGCTGGAGACTGCCTGCATCTGTGATTTGGGATTTTCAACTGAAAAAGGTGCTGAAAGAGAGAGAAAGGTGTCATATGACAGTGAGCTGGGACATTCTTCTATCGTGCTTAAATTGGCCACTTCACTCACAGTGCTGAAGAGACAAACTGATACATCTGTGCACATTCATGCTGAGCTAGGTTAAATTGATTTTTAAAAGATCACACACTATGTAATCATTACAAATATTATACTTTTCTTAAAATAGTATTCAAATACAATTTTCACCAAAATTCTGACCACACACTGAGTGCAAAACTAACTAGAAAGAGCTTCTTCATATATAACACATGTTTAATTCCTTTTACTCCTGAAACAGCCAGAGAATATAGTGAACTGATTTCCAAAAAGTAGAAAATTGTTGCTTTGTGATCACACCTTTTTCCTGTTCCCAAAACAGCAGCAAAGCTACTTCATCTGCTACTACCTACTCTCATTTCCAGACTCATATTTTAGTGGTCACAGCAATATGCTTTTGCAGAGGAAGTAAAAGACATTTTCCTGAAGGCATCTTCTAGTAAAAGCTTTTTGCTGCACAAATTCAATAAAAATCTGTGAAAAAAGAAGCAACTATTGAACTTCACATCATTTGCCATAAATGTTATTCAGTACTGAAAAACTGAAGTAATAAAAATTTAGAAACAGGCTTAGACAGAAAGAAATATGTGCAGGAGTAATAAAATGTGACTAAAGTATTCCTTAAGTTTCTGTCTCTTTCTGGTAATTTTTCACACCATAAACACTCCTTTCTTCAAAAAATCATTTCAGAGATGATAAGGATTCAGTCAGTGTGAAGAGGGTTAACAAAGTGGAAGCCAACATAGAGCTGCTCAGTCTACTATGCCTTTAATTTCAGAATTGTTGTGGCTATATTTTTACATTTTTCAAACACAGGAATATCCCACCAAGCAATCTCTGTCATCTGGATACATCATCAGTTGTTTCTCATTGACAGTGCTTACGTAAATCTGGGAATTAACACAAAATTGCAGCGTTTAAATCCTTCATCAGCTGTTAATTAGTATCTATTGTGAGTATCTAATGATTTTTATTATCTATTGTGAATATCTAATAATTTTAGAGTATTTTTAAAGTAGATGTTGTCTCTGTGTTTTCCATCCTCTTTTTCTACTCTTTCTTATTCTAAACAAGACTCTAATTCAGTTTATGTGTATTTGACAACATGAATGTGAGGAAGATAATAACCCACATTATCCTATGGCCAGATCTCAACAGAAACATATCTCTAAAGGCACATGGATGAATGAATTTTTGTTAGCTATTAAATGGTTTCAGAGAAGTTAAATAACTATTTATATTTCCTGCCCCTCAAGTCCTCTCTAGTCATGGTTGCTCTTTGTTAGGCCACTCCTCAAACTGTACCCAGAACAGCAGCTACAATTGGCAGCTCAGTGTGTGTGTGAGATTTGGGTGCTCAGTTACCATGAGAAAATAATTTCTTCCATTTGGTTCTCTGAACTTTGCTTCATATCCATAAAGAGAAGCCTGTACTGAAGAAAATAAATGTTCTTGCTTAGCATAGTTCCTACTGGGTTTTATCTGGACCAGGGGTTCATGCAGAAATTTAGGATTAGCTCTGACACCAGTGAAGTCACTTTCAGAATTGGCCATTTCCATTTATCCTCTTTCTGAAATGGGTTGAGACCTAGGCTTAAAATTCCAATGGACATTTGACTTGGAGCTCACCCTGCACACTATTCTGGGATGGAAATACAAAGTGCAAAGCTGTGCAGCAGTCATATGAATTAAACTTTCCTTAACTGCCTTAGAGGAATGTCTCAAAACTTTCCCTGAGATGTTCTTTTGAGCTCAGCTGATGAAATAAAGCCTGACCTGACTAAAGCTGCTGTTTATAATCAAGAAAATGCAAAACTCTTAAAGAATTGTATGTGCCAGGAGATGGACTCTCATTTTAGTAGCAGAGTGACCACAACCCATCATTATGAACACTGGCACTAAGAGGTTCACTGCATGTAAGAAATAAAAATATGAAACAATCTTTTTGTGGTTTTGGCTGCTCACAAAATATATTTGTATGGCCAACCATTAACACACAATAGTAAAGCACAGTTCCACAGAGAAATGAAACAGATGTTTGCCAACTGGCATTTGTAAGTCAGGGTACAGCTTGAATGGCACTGTCAAAATACATTTTCACTTTTATGGCCCAGGAGCACAAGAGTGACTTGAAAGCTGAACCATCACGTTCTGCAGGGTTTTCAGTCAGAATACTATGAAATGGCTGTAAAAGATATAACCAGAGCTGAAGCTTTTACGTTTTCTCAAACATAAAGCACTTAGAATTTTATATTAAATTATGGCATCATTAGGAAAATGATGTGGGTTTATTCCCTTAAAGTTGGGCTAAAATTTCCATATTGTATGAGTGAGCACAACACAGCATTCCAAACTGTTGCACACCACATCCAGTGCACAGTAACACAGTGGATCTCATAACTGTAGGAACAGACAATATCAACAAATAATTTATTAAATGACCTTCTAAACATAAAAACTAGAGGGATTATATTACAGAAGACAAATAGTTGTGTGAAGATTTACCTCTAAAAATTTACAAAATTACCTTCATCTGCCTGCATCATCTGAGCAGGGTGTCTGTAAATATAGGAGCTGTCACCATGTCACAAGGCTTTGTGCAGGGGGAAAAAGTGTAAGCAAGGCTGGGTTTGAAAATGAAACAAATGGAATTTGTATGAGACTGATTCTTACAAACCAGAAAAATATCCTGAAGACAACATTTGCCACAAAACTGTATTTAACTTCAGAACATTTGGGATAATACTCACGTATTTAATTTCAAACCATAGGGAACAAACATTTAACTTGTTTCTCACATGTCAAAAACACACTTGTCAGAATTAAATGTTCTGAACAATAAGGATCCTTCTTCTGGTGTTCTGCACCGAAAGACCTCTAAACACATGGATACCAGGTCTTCCCTTGGAAGACAGAAGTCTTAAACTCTTCAGGCAGTGGAAAATAAGTATCTCAGTTGTGGCTGTCCAGGTTTCCCCCTCTGCCACCAGAATGCTCTGGAACCTGAGTGCCAGCAGTTCCCCCATTCCTTCACAAGCACATCTCAATCTCAGTGGTGAGAAATGGCGTGGGCTGACCTACAAGATCTTTCCCCCACTGAAGTTTGCAATTCTGTGCTCTCTGCAGTGATGATGAGAGAGCTAATTTATGAATGGCTGGGTCACAAGAGAATTAATGTACCACAGCAATGGAGCACGATATGCAGATCGGAGAGGGAGGAAGAATGTGGAGCTCAGCAAATCCCTTCTTTCTCATATAAGCTGATGCTCAGCTTAGAGAAAAAACATACTAATGATGCAGCTGATGTCTTGTTAGAAAACATCTGAACTGTGACCAATTTTTCTTGACAAGAATTTTTATTCTGTATAAAAATGAGATGCTTAGTCATACAGAAAGTATAGACTAAATCAGTGATGTAATTTCATTCAATGATGGAATTTCAAAAAGGTTGAGTTTTTTCTTTTATTATAAAGAAAATCTTTTAACAAGTCGATTGAACCAGCCCATTAACAAACTCTTGCCCATTAGTATCAAAAGAGAAGTGAGAGCACAGTGCCTAGAGGATAAACAAGGACATAAAACCTTTTCTCACTGTTTTAAAATTCAAAGTTTCCATGTCCCTGCATAAGGCTGTATGTGCATGTTCATGCACAAATAAGAGTGACAAGCAACAAATATCCTCAACAATTTTTAGCCTCTTGCTGTACATGAATGAAGGGCAAATATAAAAGAAAATGTAATGTGTCAGACATCAATGCACTTCTCCCTGCAAGATACATGAGAGTTCTCCATAGGGAAATCTGCAGGAAAGTAATTCTTAGAACAGAATGCAGACTTGCTGATGATTTAACACATACGTTTAAGTGGGGGGAAAGGGAAATGAGCTAAAGTATGGGACAAGTTTTAGCAGCAGTTAATCAAAGTCAGTAAGTGAGCCCTGAGAACAGGAGGCAGAGGAAGGGACTGTTGTCTCCCACTGGTCTTTGCCATAGACCCTCTGAAAATGAATTTGTAGTTTTCCCTTAGCATCCAGTGAAAAGGAGGCTGCCAGGAAAAGGTCACTGGGCAGAGGTGGCTGAGACTTGGCTATCTCTCTGCAGAGCAATTCTTTCCATGGCCGTCTGGCTAAGCCACATATTTGGTGTCTGTATAACCAACACAGATTTACACATTGCCATAAATACCAGAATTTCCTACTGTCAAATGTTGCCTCTGTATGCAGGGATGAAAAATTGCATTATTTCTTGAGAAAAAAAACCAAACATGCATATATATATATATATTTGGGTTTCTAAAGCTTTCTGCTTGACTTAAGACTTTGGACTTCCCATAACCTATTTGGAAAAATGGTACAAGGGCCAAAAAGTCTAGAATGTATTACACTTCTAGTTATACTGGTATTTTGGAAGCTTTCTTAACGTTTACTAGACACTCTACAAATCAGTATTTTTTATACATCAGCTTGTATCTGTGTCTCAAAGAGCAATCAGAATGAAATCAGAATAATGCTTAACACTCAAATCATGCAATTCATTGCATAACTTTTTTTAACACTCAAGAAAATAAGTGTATCTGTTCCTATATGTATTTTCTTTTGCCCATGTACTTTATGACCAACAAAATGTTGTCAACAAAGAGCCCAGGAACCTGTTTTAACTAAAGAGTGAGGTATAACCCAGAGAAGGCTGTTATCATCTAGTTTGCAATTCTGATTCTCAGAAGCTTCACCTGATGATTTTTCACCTTCTTTAATCAAACCTGACTCAGAGAATAATGATATCACCCCCACTGCTGCTGTTCTCACTCTTATTCACATTGTCCTTCAAAAGACTGTTAATGAATAACTGGTGGTAGCTGTCAGCTCAAGGAATCCAGTGTTACACACAGTTGTAGGGACAACGTGTCTGTGTGCCTTCTTTAGGTAGTGAAATCTGGAAAGACCAAGGGGAGTTAGAGAATGATCTGAAGAGTTTGTGCTGTTTCTCATGGAAAGCAGCTTGCAGCAGTGTCCCCCAGGGCTGCACTTCTATTAACACAGTTCCAGGAACCCCACAAGTCATACATATTCCAGGGAGACTGAGAGGTAGGTGCAAGGGCCCTGATATAATGCTGTTGTGTGTGAAAAGCAGAAAAGAAAATAAGAGCAAGGTAAGTATGATGCACAATAATCTCTGTGAATCAACATCATTTCCATACAGTAAAGCAAAGGAAAAGTAGGAGGATTTCAGACAAAGCAGGAGAACTTTTGAGGCATAAGCATTTTGACTCAAAGATTGAAATAAAGGATGAGAGAAATACAGATCTCACAGTGACAGGGAAGCACAGGAGATCAAAGGAAAGCTTGTACCCTAACTTTGCTGACAGCAATGAGTTTATTTGTTGCTGGTATAACACACTTGAAGGGTCTGCCTCAATGATCCTGCCAGATCTATTCATTCCCTGTAGGCAGGTCTAAACAAACACTGGTTCAGTAGCTGAATCAGAGTCACAAAAGAAAGGACAATGATTTCACCACTAATCTTTCTCTCAATAGACCAGACTGGTAGGACAATATCAGCTGACAAGGACCTCTAAAGTCACCTGGTCCAATCCCCTACTCAGAGCAGACCCATTTTGGAACAGGATGCTCATGGCCTTGCACAGTTAAGTCTCCTCCATGTCCAAAGTTCCATATTTCATTTCCCCAATGGGGAAATGGGGCTGAGTTTCATGAGGCTCATACGAGTGGATGTCCATGGGCTGTTAAAATCCCCCTGCACATACACCTTGGTTTATCTTTTTTAATATATGCATACCATTTGTTGGTTTAGTCAAATTACCACTCAGTTAATCTCAGGCAGTATGGAAGGACGTATGGTGGAGCTAAAGGGATTATAGTTCCCTCCTCTTTAGCATTACCTGGTCACATGGCATAGAGCCACACATCCACCCACATGCTAATTGCAGCTGACTGGAATCAAGCAGAGGCAATTCCTGGAGCCAAATCCTTGTCTAGTGTAAAATAGCAGGGCCTATTCAAGATAAAACAAGTTCTGCCATTTTAGAAAAGCTAGAGATATAATGCAAAAAAATCTTAAAAATTTGTTTCTGCTTTCACTGAAATAAAAGGAAAACTCCACACGACTGTTACTTCCATCGCTCCAACGTCAGGCACATGCAGACAGGGAACGGGCACTTCAGTACAGATTCATATCTAGTCCATACATTATCTGTTCTATGTAATGTCAGAAATGTTTTGGACAACATCTCTTCTCACAGAAATGCAGACATGAAGCTTCAAATTACTTACAGGCTAAAATATTAATGCCTGCAACATCAAATATTACTTCTTCACAATGAGCTAAATTTTCTCATCCATTGAGGCTTCATTCTTTTGCCATTTACAAGACAAAATGTGCTGTTTGTCCCACTTCAGAGGACCCTGGCCTTGCCTCAGCCAGTGTATACACAATGAGGTGTTGTTAGAGGGAGTGATCACAGCGGTCAAAGTTGATGGCAGTGCTGGAATGGCACCGCAGTATCGACCATCTTGCTGACAGTGCTTTTCCTTCCCAAACCTTAAACTTTTCCACACATCCAAAAAGAAGAAGGTAGCCCCAAGAGAGGAGTCCTTCCACGCCACTGAACAACTCACTTAACTGCACAACTTCTAAGCCATAAACCACTTGAGTAATCCCACTGCTCAACATGGGATAAAAGGAGAAAATAGCATTAAAGATTTAAAGTAAAGAACACAGCAAACTCAAATGATAGCTGCACCATTCACGTCATTACAGCTAAGGGTTTGTCAGCACTTTCATTTTAATGCTCATTCCTCTGCTGTCACTGCAGGCTAAAATTTGGCAGAGCATAAAACTTAAAGCCCAGACAGACACAATAAGAACACAGCAAAAAGGAAAGCAAAGGTTTCAAGGACAGCATCCTAAGATACCTTTATGTGATAGGAACAAACAGTATCTTACAAAGCATGATGCAAGAAATTAAGCTAGGAAAACTCTCTCTTCTCTCATTAAAACAGTGTCATGGAGAGGGGATTGAATTGGAGGCTCAGTGACATATATTGTTATGAAACTACTATGAATCCAGAAGGGTAAGTATTAGTATGGTAATTTCAGTTAAATTTATGCTGAAGTACAAGGGAAATAAATAAGTTAGAAAGAAAAGGCAGACCACATGCAAATATTACATCTGAACAGAAGAGATCAGATTCCACTTTGGGAATGTAGGAAAACGTGTCTGTTTGGACTGGTTTGGGGTGCCAAGTGCCACTAACATGAGCAATTGCTCTCAAGTACTGCAGATTACCTTCCTCCCTGCCTCCTTTCAGCATTGAGATTGTTGCTCCAACAGCCCAAATGTCCAAAATACAAGAAAAAAAGAGGACAAAGCATAAGACCAAAATACCTCTTATACTCCAGTAGTAGCCCTTACATTGTTGGCAGGAATTGCTTGCCCCTCAATTCCACCCCCTCAGCTCCTTTGCCCACCTGGTACCCATGTGGATACAGAATGACCCAGAGTAAAGAACTGAGAGCAGAACTAAGCTATGAGAGAGGTCAGAGAGGCTTAAGACCACTTCTGGCAGTAACAGAGACAGCTAATGCTAAGTGTAAACAGATTACAGTATTAGTTACTTTTTTTTTTAAGTTTTTAACAGAGTTGATTAAAAGAACAAAGATAAAGTTACTGTTGCACAGACTTAGTGCATTGGATGGTTTAATCATTCCCCATCTTTGTCAGTTGGTGCTGTGGGATTTAGCACAAGACTTTTTAATTTTGTTTCAGCATCATTGAAGATGCTTCTTATCTTAAAAAGCACTTAGAGATGAACAGCACTATCTATACAACATATGATTGTTATTATTATCTCAGTAAATTTTTATGAGGATTTGAAGAATTCCAGTAAGTCAAAGAAGAGCGTGCTTCCTTCCCCTGTTCAGAATGAGTTCTAATAAAGACTGTAAGACAACAACAGGAGGCCACCTAATCCCACTGACTTTGTTAGGGTCACATCTTCCTTGACTTCCTAAATGAGTGAAGGTTTGGGACTGTGATACTCTCCCAGCAGCTTTTGAAGGAGAGCAGCTGTACATCCTTCACAATAAATGATCCAGTGTTTGAGGAAGTCCAGTGTATCATTCTTAGAGCTACTACTGAATATGTGAAAACTGCACTGTGCTTATCTTAGGAGAGCTCTAATGGCTGTAAGAAACAGAGTATTAAAAGCAATGTTAAAACAAACATCTGCCCCCACAACATCAGTTTAATTTGGTAGAAAAAGCACTGTAGTAATTTACAGTGCTGGTGCCTAAGAACCACACAAGTTTATCGGGTCATGCATGCCTGTTTTAGTACAAAATTTATTGTCATTTATCACAGAGAAGAGGTGGAGCTCTGCTCTCCTGCTTGCCTGTGCTGTCAGGGAAGGGCACACTGCTTGCATAAGATACAGGTCACACATTCAAAAGCATTTTCCTGGCACTCTCAGTCTTTTGCCTTTGTGCAAAATGCTGATGCTTTTGAGATTCAATGATTTAGCGTGTCACTGCACTGGCATAACAGATGGCACAGGAGAGTAGAATGCATGAACAGTGACCATGTTTCACTTTGCTCAGTGTGCAATCTTTCAGCACTCCTGATACAAGGCATATTATTCACTCTCTTTAGATCTCCTGTGCTCCCTTTGGTTAACACTACCCAGTTAATAGTGAGATACATCTTTTGAAAAATTAGATAAAATGTGAGTGCAGCATGCAGAATTAATGGAAGAAGAGTCAGGACTTTTTAAACCTGAGGTGCTTCTTCCCTTCAGACAGGATCCCAGAACACTGAGTACTGTCTCCATTGTGTGTCTGACCATGCAGCTCCCTGCATCAAACCCAGGTATTTCCTTGTCCTTTGCTCCCAGGCCTCCTCTGCAAAGCACAACCCTCCTGTGCCACTGAAGCCCCAGCCAGCACCTGAAGCCAGGTTTTACAGGAGGTTAAGCATTTTTGGGCTTAACACAGACTTTGTGATTTTTACAAATATAAAGCAATACAAGATTAAAGCTTACAAAAAGTAAGAAAATAAGATAAAAGGTTGAAAGTCTTCAAAGCAGCATTCACATGAGTGGTATATTTATTTTTCATATTTATCATCTCACTAGGCACAAGGAGCAAAGACGCTGGATTATAAAAACCTGTTCTTACCCCCAGGCAAATTGGAAATAGCTGCGATATGAAATGCAAAGGATAACCTCTCCCCTCCTCCAAGTCAGAAATCATTGATATCCAGCAACAGTTTGTCAGACCTCAGGCAGCTGTTCCACGTGTTTCAGTGAGTACAGAAAGGAAAGAGTGATACTCTTTATTACCAGAGTTTATATTAATGTGGGAAGTGGATGTATCAGGTAGAAAATAAATTATAAGCTCTTCAAGAGTAAGTATTAAAGCATCAAGCTATGAAAAGCACTGCAGCACTCTATAGTTACAGGCCAAACATTACAGTCTAAAAATGTTACAGAAATGTTTACATAACAGGATCTAAGGACCTAATCCAATGCTCATGGACTTCAGTGAGACTACAAATCTTGATGCAACTTCTTTTTTTCTTTAAATAATCCCTTGGAACTGTAAAAACAGTTCTGTGCTATGCATTTGGAGACCAAGGGTTTTCTGCTGATAAAAATCCCAGAAAAGCCATTATTTTCTGAAGCAATTACAGTTTCTGAAGATTAATTAACACTGGCTTGACTTATTTTTAAGGTGAAAAGAAACACAATTTTTTTGGTCTTGATTTCCTTTGATTTTAACCAGTGTGTTACTGATACACAGTTCTTACGTGCTACACATCTCATCTGACAGCTCTCATGCTTTGATCATCAAGACTGCAAGAGGAAGCACGCTGTGTAATAAGGACACAGATCCTACTTCAGGGAGCAGTGTGGCAAAATACGCTTAGTTAGAGAAATAAATTGTCTATCCTTTGGGAAATACAGGCATTTTGAAATTTATTTCCATCCTCAGTGGATAAAAAATATCGAAACTCCAAAATGTTCAGTGAAATGTAGATTGCACTGTCTTTTAATTTGACAGAAATTAAAAGATCTTGTTGAAATATTTTTACATTAATATTGAAATATTATAGCCAATACAGCTAAAGGTTTGCACAAGAAAAAATATCCAAATGAAAAACAGAACTGCAGTGTTCATTTTCCTTTTTAAAACATTCTGAATGGTTTCAAATTCTTCTTGGCAGATTTTGAATTAAGTATTTTTCAAGAGTAAAAAATCATTTTTCTACAGTTTACTGGAAATTTTAAATTTTATCAGCTTTCAAAGAAGCAGTAAAATAAGCTAGAATCACATCACTATAAGATAGAAGTTGTCCTGACTTTCAGGAATGTGTCTGCATTTGCATGTATTTTATAAATCATGCAACCTGCATCTGTGGTCCATACTCAGGGAGAGAGAAAAAGAAGATAATTGAAACAGCTGCTACTATACCAAATTCATAGAATATGAAGCTTAAAGGTGTTTAAAAGCCAATGCAGTGGGCATTTTCTAAACTCAATATTTTATATTAACAGAAAAAGTAATTACAGTAACACTCTTGAAAAGATATAAACAAATTCTTTTTTTTATAAGATTCATCCTTGTGAAGACTAAAGACACCTAAAAGTTGCTTTTATTCCAAAGACAGCTTTCATACCACCTTTTTTTTTGCATAATTTCAAAGCCTTAAATGACCTCCAGCCAGTCAGAAGCATGTGTCAAATTATGCAGTACCTATTGCTGTACTGTTCTCCCAAGCCCAGATTTTTTATTGGAATTCTGAGCGAACAGAAGACATTCAAGCATGAAGCCTGGGCAAGGTCAGCGTGCTCTCTGCCTGAGCTGGAAATGATGTTGGAACTTCCACTTGGTTGGTCTCAGTGCAGTTTCAAAACAGTGCAAAAGGGATTTGAGAGAAGCAAGGTCATGAAGAACACTCGTCCTCAGTTCTGCAAGGTGGGAATCCTCTGGTGATCAGCTTTTCCTACAATGCATCCAAACTCATAGCAGGGAAAGCCTGGAACACCCAGGGATATGTAAGAGCAGCAAAATGACCTGATGGTGGATGCTGCACCCACTGATTTGTTCCTGCCCAAGTCCACCCGTGGCAAGAGGAGAAAGAGCCCGTTCCATGCAGAATGCAGGGATGGAGCCATTCCACCTGCTAGTGCAGAGAGTGACAGAGCAGAGCAAGTGCCTCGGAGTCAGGCTGAAACACAGGCACTTGTCCACAAATGGATGAGGTAAAATGCTATTTTTCACAATAGTTTTGCAACTGTTTGCCCAGTTAAAAAATTGTATTAATTTCTTCCTGAAGGCCATTGGATTAGTTCCAAGTGTACGATCTATGAAGAAGACAGGAAATAAAGTGAAAAAAATAGGAGCCAGAATGACCCTTTGCTCGTATATCCAAGGAGATTAAAGGCAATTTAACCTCTCCCATCAGTGTGGAGGTTGTGCAGTTGGAAAACCTCTCACATTCAACCCTGTAGCACATCCTAAACCAACACCATCTCAAGGCTGATCCCTCAGCTGTGGAAACAGGCTGGTTTCAAGGCATCTTTGATCCCCTGACAAATAGAAAGACCTTATAGCCAAAAAAAAAAGAAAAAAATGGGCCAAAACTTTGAAGATAATCGATTCAGTAGAGAAAAAAAGCCTCCTAGGCTTTGACAGGTCTTTTTCATACATATGGAGTGTCTGTGCATAATAAAATGTATCAGTCAGCATGTCAGTATTAATGAATAATGAAAAATACAAGGGAGAAGGCAAAGCTTGAGAGCAAAGGACAAGGAAAGCTTTGGTGACTTTTCTATCTCTCAAGTTATAGGTGTGCTTTCTAAAATATCAGAATTAAAACTGAGTTACAGAGTCTACTATGCATGGCACAAGTCCTGTGCAACATCAAAGATAAGGAATCCATAAAACTTGCCTCTCTCAAACTAAAAATCTTTATACATGCTGCTGAAACACCTGGAAGTGTGCATCCAGCCAGTGTGAACAACGCAGGGTGAAATAAAACTTCAGCTTCCTTTGCAAAAACACAATACAGCAACTCCAGTGGTCAGTGAGGTACAGGAGCTGCAACAGTGATGAACAATCCCCCAGAGCTTCCCAAAGAGCAAACTGGACCCTCCCTCTGAAAGGCTGCTGATATCAGTGTTGTTCTTTATCTAATTCCCCTCAACCATTGAATTTTAATGAAAGCATTCTAAACACCATTTAATAACATTTTAGTAAGGAGGTTTTTATAAAATAAGAAAAGAATCATCAACATTTTAAAGAACCATTCCTAACCCCTTTTGCCTCAAAAACTGACTACTCCTTTAAATAAATTTTTAAAAATGTGTTTATGGGACCATAGGGTCCTGTTCCTCCTTTACTATTAGGACCAGTTCAGTTTTGCTGTTCATACAAAAAATGTTCTGAACTGACTCAAGGTCCAACCCACTAAAGCCCAAAGATGACCTGGTCTGTGTTGCCCACACCCTTTCACAGACCCACATTTCTGGTCTGCAACAAGAGGACAGGGCCATGTCAGTTGATATGACAGTTTTAATCCTGTTCTATAACACATTTTGGTCCTGGTGTGAGTTAGTTGCCTTCATTATGAAACATTCCTTTTCTGTGCTCTTTACTGTTTTAATATTCTAATATTGTTGGATAAAGCAAAACTTCCCTACCACAAACACTTCTAAAGAAGGGGCAGATATTTAGTCCAGGAAAATCTAACAGACATCCAAATATATCATTTAGGTCTCTGCCTTTTAAATATGAATATCTAAAATTATAGATTCTTTCTTTGTATCATACACATTTCATAGAAAACAAAGCTTCATGATTTAAGAAAAATTCAAAATGTAGCAGAAAAGTTCTGTAGGAAACTAAAATGTAATGTATTTTTAAAAATTAAAAGTGGAGGGGTTTTCATTTTTCTGTGACCATGAAATACAGTTATTTACATTTAAACTAGAGTTACCAAGCCAGGTTCCCAATTTTATTACAGTTGCTTGTAATGGGGGTCTCTTCAAATCTATCTGCAGCACATTAAACTATTCAGTATACAAAAACATGGAGTTAAAACTTGGTTTCCCTGAAGAAAAAAAAAAAAAACAAAAAAAAAACACTGCAACAGATGAACCACAATGCTGTGTAGAATAATGTTTTAACACTTGTTAAAGTGCTGAGTTTTGAAGGAAGCATGTAGTGGAAAGGAGTACCCGAAAATAGGAGTGTGCTTCCTCCCCACCCAGCAAATCCCAGCATTAAAATTGACTCTCAGTATTACCTAGGAAATACCTGTGCATACCTTTTGTGTACTAAGATGTCTTAGATGTGCTGCCTTAAAACAGAAGATCAAATCTACTGACCTTCCTTTTACACAATTTATACAGTAGCATGTTTTATAGATCAAAACAGAAATCATCTGATAAGACATTACAAGTAACAAAAAGCCTGTGTTTCTTCTACAAATTGCTGAGAAGAATGACTATGGTACAGAGCCTCTCCTTTCAAAATAACAGCTGCTTGTACCCTGCAGGAGAGAGAAGAAAAGAAATTGGGCTTTTGGATTCCAGCAAGGGTTCAGCAAAACAGATAAGGAGCTGGCAAATTTCAGAATGCTGCCTTAATACATACCTGCTACCAGGAGATGTTCTGTTTGTAAAACAACAGGAAAAATTTGAGAAGGTGTGTGGGGGGGGGGGGGGATAATTGTGTGACTTGAACTGACAAACGAGGTGTTGATTCCAGACCATATGCATTGAATTCTCCCCCAGAAACCCAAACAACAGTCACAGAGTCCATCTGGTCTCCATGCTGCAGAATAAAGCCTCCTTTGCCCGGAGCACAGCACACGGATGAGATTCACCCTCACCTTTCTGATTATCTCAGCGCATTCCCCTTGTCTTATCCACTTGAGAGCTGCTGAGTGATGCGGGCCGAGCCCAGCGCTGTCCCCGAGCCAGTGGCACGTTAATGGCAGCAGCAGCACACGGGCTGTGACAGGGCAGCCCAGCACTGGATTTATCTCGCATTTCCTCCGTCCGCTCCCCAGCCACTGCACCAGTGTCAGCACTTAGCTGAGCTCTTTCTCCCTATCTAAGCAGCCTTGCTGAGGCTATGACAGGGATTCCTGTTTGAAATGTTATTCTGCATTCCAAACCAGGCCAAGATTGCATTAACTGAGGAAGAAAAGGACAGTCGATAATTCCTGTAAAATTATGCCCACGTCCTCACTTGAAGAATGACTGGATCTAATCCACTGAGCTCTGTGTTCCAAGAGAAAGGTGTGAGAGAAAGGTTGGGAAGCAATTGAGAGTATATGCCCTGTAATTCCTTACATCTCTTTTGCCATTAAATATACCAAGCAATTAGTGCTTTGTTATAAAATACTGTTGAGGCTGTGTGAATAGTCTTGTAGTTATTTAATAAATTACTCAGTAAAAGAGTGAATTTAGCCAGGCATCCACTGGTGAGGAGACTGCTAATTAACTGATATCCAGGCAGGCAGCAATTACCCTTCTCCTCCCAGACAAGAAGATCTCTATTCCAAATAGAGATGGGAAAAGAATCAAGAGCTATAAAATATACATCTCTTCCAGTAGGAAGCGATTTGGAGTGGCATAGCAATCAACCTAAAGATTTCAAATGATGTGAACTAAACACAAAGCAAGATAAAATAAAGAATCTGTGCTTTATGAAGAGAGTGAACTGGCTTCAGAAATAAGTTTCCAGCTGGGACCAGATTGCAAATGCCTTTATTCACTCTGCAGGAGTGGTTATTCACGCGAACAGTCCCTGCAAAGCCCGGGAAACAAACCCTCATGAGCATGTAGTCACAACTGTGAACATGGAGCTTGCCATCTGACCTCCAAAAGCAACAGAACCTTGTGATGCTTTTACTGAAAATACCATAGGGACCTTCAGGTTGTGTTTATTTTCCTTAGATATGATTTTGCTCTCATTTCATACATCATGTTTTAGGAGGAAATTAGCTGATGTAATATTAATTTATGGAGAGTTTTTAATTCTTTTACATTTGGTTGAATTTCCAGGCTGTTATCTCAGTAACAGATTTATAGCAAACAGGATGCTGGGATTTATCAGGCTTGCACTCCTTTTGGCTTTTTTGATGCCCAGCCATAAGGCAGACTTGCCATGGCCACCTGGGGCTGAGGCTGTGCTGGTGGGCACCCACATCACACAAATGTGAGCACAAAGGCAACCAAGAGACTCCCCATGGTGAGCAGGAAGCAGGGATTCCTGGGAGAGAGTCCAAACAGCTCTGCATCCTCCATTTAATGACCCACGAGGGAAGGGATGTGTTTAGAATCGAGCTGTTCTGATTACAAGAGTTTTACATAAAGGCTGAAAAAGAAATGTAAGAAGTACAATTGGTGCCCTAAGGGGAAAATTTCAAAAACACATGTAATATTTAAGTGCCAAGCTGCAAGAAGCTGTTAGAGCTAATATCCAAACCTGGAATCCAAGCCTAGGACAAGGGGTGATCTGGCATCTAAAGGCCAGCAGTCAGACCAAATACCAAAGGTCAAGAGCCCAGGCCAGAAACCAAGATACAAGCCAAAGGTGAGAACTGAAATAGGTCCTGGATTCAAGCCAAAGGTCACAAAATAAGCACTTTCAAATAGCCACACACCTCAGCCACTGAGTAGTCAGTGAACAAACTGAGATGCTCCCTTAAACAGCACTGGTGCTAGCTCTGGGAGCATTCCTGGGCTGACCACAGCCTCCATGGCTGAGGACTTGCTGAAAGGGTCAGCCCAGCCACCAGTCCTTACCAGCCACCACCGAGGGCACTCTGAGTCAGGCAGATCCAGACTAAAGCTGGGAATAACTCCCCTGGATTACACCAAAGAGTGAAGCCCATGACAGTCACAATTTATCTACAGTTTCCCATTGGAAAAATTAAGTTATACAGATTTGCAAAGTTCCTCCCTTGCATAAGCTCAGTGGAAATGCAAACAAAGGCAGATCCAGATGAAATATAAGAAAAAAAATGGGCCCCAAAGAGACTATAGAAGCCTCAAAAATCCCTGAACTAACAGAAGATCTTGTTACAGATCTACATTTCAGTTGCCTTTTTCCTCTATTACCTTTTTGCTGATTATAACAGAAGTCCTGCTGCTACTGTATCCCTTTGCCTACATTCAGATAAGCAAGACATTCGCCTCTGCTAATTTTACAAGGTAAACATTTTCTAGTGTTAGCTCATTTATAATGAGAAATGGGTAACAAAAGTATCAAAAATAACCTTCTAATGTATAAATTAAAATAATAAATTCAGCCTAGTGTCCCATTATATGCCTCATTAGCACATGCTCTGGAGAGCACTTGATGGTTTTGGGAGCATTTCAAAAACCAGCACAATGCTGCTTAAAACTACAATTAAGAGAAATCTTAAATAATAATCTCAGTGAACAGTTTGGAAATAGCCCATATACCAGAATATGTTTTCGCAAACATCAATAATTAAATTCTGAATAGACA
Organism: Polioptila caerulea; assembly: GCA_013397295.1. Lineage (NCBI taxonomy): Eukaryota > Metazoa > Chordata > Aves > Passeriformes > Certhiidae > Polioptila > Polioptila caerulea. Next base: position 538,255 of record VYXF01006666.1, read on the forward strand.
GGCAAATGAAAAATCAACTTAAAGAGACAGAATATAGACAATTTCCTTATCTTCCTCTGATTTTTTGTCAAGGTTATAAAGAACTGATGGGGATTAAATTTAATAAGTCTCTCTGTTCTTCTGACATGATGGTAATAAAATACCATTGTGCAATTATCTTCATTGTTCCACATCTATTTATTTCTTTCTCAAAGTGTTTGACCAAGTGCCTTTATTCTGGCAGCCATGCTTTCCTGGTAAAGTTAGTGTTTCAGTTACTAGCTTTCACTTGCAGTGGATTTCACTTAGTGAGCCTTTAATTGTTTAAACTCAAACAAATAGTTACTACCCTTCAAACCTCTCAGCAGCTGGCTTGGTGCCATCAAACCACAGACAGCACTTTGCAGAAGTGTGACCACTAAAGAAGCACCATGGAGTAGGCAAGAGCCTATAAAGGGAATATCTGAGGCTGGATAAATGTAAAAATCCTGACATTACACAATATTAGGGGGATTTTCTAAAGGAACAAGAATAACCCTTTTAACTTAAGCATTCCCAACAGCTGTTTGTAAGCCAACAGCATTGCCTGGCTCTCATGTCACAGAAGCTCATGAATCACACAGTGGCCCTGAAGTGCTAAATCTTAGAGGTTTACACAGCCTACTTGGCCAGCTCCCCACTACAGCTGGAATCTAAGACCAAGTCCAAAAAAAAAAAAAAGAAACACCAAAGCAGACTACAACAGGAGAATCTTACCCATGTTATTACCTGTCAAACAGTCCCCTTCCCACACAAACACATTACAAAGACATGCCTGGTTTTGTCTCCTAGACCTTCCCTTGGCCTGAGCTCCCCTGACACTCCTGTGGGGACACTCTTGCTGCCAAGGGGAGGAGGAGGAGCCTTTCCCTCAGTTCCCTTTCCATGCACTGCAGGAGCACCAACAGCTCTCCCTCCGTACCCAGCTTACCTCTAAGACATAACCACCCCTGACTATTCACATAACAAATCCATCATGAAAACAGAGTTGATCAGAATTTTTCTCAATCCAGCAAAGGGTGCCAGTTTTATCTCAGAGTGAAAACATTTTACAGAGGCAATGTTTTGTTCTATGTTTTGGTAGCTGGTTTTGAGTCTTTTTCTGTTAGGGTAAATGGTGGACTCTGGCCACTCCTGTCCTGTGGGACAGTTCATCACTTCTGGAATTGAGCTCTTCTGGCTGACAGGTCTTTTCTTCATGGAAGTGTCAAGCTTCCTAAAAATGCCCCATCTCTGCCTGAGCGATGTCAGGCGCGCACAGGGACAGGGAAAGGCAAGCATGGCAAGCTTCACCTCTCCATCCCTGATTCTGTGCCAGCTGTCAGCAGCCACAGATTGCACTCAGGGGCAGAGGAGGAGCTGGGCAGGCAGGCAGGCACTGTGTCACTCTGGGACTGCAGAGCCCAGCTCAACCTGCCAGCTCTGGAAGGTGTCACACCAGAAGGAAAAAGCAAGAGGAGATGTGGTCCTTCAGCTGTTAGTGCATATGTGCATTGTTTACACTGCAGCTCTCAAAGTCTGTTACATTTAATTGTTTTGAAAATCACATCGTTTGTACAGACTTTGGATGAGGAAGTAATTCTGAAAATGAGAACTAGTTGTACTAACCATGAGAGTCTTGAATGAACCTATTAGAGACTGTCATGAAAACTGGTACTCAAGAGGTCTTGAAATAATTATTTGAGATTATTACAATCCATTGGAGAGCTGTTCATCAGCTTGCCAATCTTTACCTGACAAAATATATCACCTCAATACAAGCTCTTTATTTTCAGCATTTCCATGCACTAATTCCACATGCAAGAGTAATTTTTTTGTGATGCACCACTGAGAAAAATATTTGTCTGAATGCAAGGGATGGTTTCAACACACAACTTATTAGTTATTTCTTTTTTCCTTTGAAAACATGCCAAAACAAGCAACCTAATTTGTAGATTAATCTCCCAATTTATACTTATTTTCCAAATGAACATTCAGGTAATTTGCGCATAGGATTTTGTATAAGATTCTGTAGAAAACAGTTGACTGCCATTTCTCTTTACACACATAACTGCACACAACTCCCTTGAAATTAATTAAATAAGATGCTGCTGCTTTTGTTCTTTAATACCTCATTACTATCAGATCACTTACTTTCTAACACCAAGGTCAAGGGACATGAGGTCCCAAAATTAAAAAGCTGCAATTGCACTTCCACCACAGCCCTTCAGGCCTGAGCTCCTGCTGTGTCCTAGCTAAGCTCTGCTCCAGTTTGGTTACAAATTCCCACAGCACTGTGTGTGAATGCCTTCCCCTGAAATGCCCTTCCTGTGCCACTCCTCACACATCCACAGGCTGCCCTGAGGATCTTCATCACACAGCTTTATGGCTCTTTTCTGAGTGACTGCAGCAAAGGAATTCTCCATCAGCCAGTTTTCAACTGGAGGAAAGAGGCCAAAGAAGAGGTTAGGATCCCATCCAGTCTCTTTCCTCAGCCATGATGTAAGAGCCTCCCTTTAAACCAAGGATGGTGGCTCCTCCCCACCTCTCCCAGCCTGCCCTCCTCACCCCTTGCAGGAAGGCCATCCAGAACAGGTACCTCAAACTCAATTTCAAAGCAGGAGCACATTATGGATTCTTGATAGCAACTGACAGAGGCAGAATTTAGCACATCACACATGTTCAATCCATGTGGTTTATGTCACTGAATACTCTTGGACCAGATACACCCTGGAGAAAGCTGCCAAAGCAAAGATCCGTGTGTTCACAGCAGGAATTAAGGGATGCTGTGCTGCAGGCTCTCCCCACACCTGTGTCTGTTCCTGTCTGCAGCACACAGAAGATGAGGCCCACAGGAGGTGTTGGCTGACACTGAGGGGCTCCAGGACACCCACCCAGCCAGAGCAGAGCTCCAAAGCTGCTCCTTTGTTGTGGTGACAGCACCCAGTGCAGCTGCTGCCCTCACCTTCCAGCGAGGTTCTGTGATCCTTCAGCATCCTGCCAGCCCTCCCCTGGATGAGTGAAGTACCACCAGAATGCCTATTGCTTAACTGTACCCTCAGAAAGTATTCCAATGAAATTTATGATGATGAGTTAATGCATTGCACTCACAGCTGGGAAAATGAAGTGGAGAGAGCTGCAGTGGTTTAATAACTTCAGAAATGAACGCAGGTTTGCTGATTCCCATTCCTCTGACACTGGGAAACCCAAGAAGCATCAAAAGCAGCCCAAACCACTGTGCTGTTTTACATTCTATTTGTTTCCAGTCATGTCTGAAAAGCTCTAGAAGCTGTTTACTTTTAGAACCGTGTTGCATCTTCCTTATTAGTACAGTACCACATCAAGAAATGCCTATTGAAAAACACACATTTGCTTATAAAAAATTAATCTAACCTATTTTGGAGATGATTGCTCTGATATGGGCAAATTTTGCAAGATAAAATATTTTAAAATATAATATTAAAATAAAATATAATACTAAATTTAAAACACTGACCAAAATCATATTAATAAAAATATTGAGATATTTAAAAGGAATTCTGACTTGCTATTTTACAGCAAGACTTCAGAGATAAAGCAGCACAGAAACCTACATTTTAAAATTTATGTGACAGCCCCAGTATTTAAAGGGCCGGATACATGGAGCCATCAAATGTAGCTCAGGAAAAGAAGGATGCTTTAAGAATACCAAAAATAAGTACACAATCACGCCATAAAGCTGATACAGTATATTTAAGGTAGATCACTCAGTAATTAAAAATTGGCTGAGTTAAAAACTAACATGGTTCTACTAAAGTAGCTTCCCCAAGCTCAGGGTTACTGCAGTGATGCACAATTATTCCAAATGTATTTCTCAATTCTGTACAGAGCAGGACCTTGCTAATCTAATTATCTTTTTCTTTTTTTTAACTGTACAAGGAGACCTAGGGGAACAGGCTACTCTGCCTGTAATAGTAATTGAATATTTTTTCCTAACATTATTATAGCAATAAAACAGCAACTACTTGCAAAATGAAATAATCAATTGAAAATCACTGATGGTGCACTTTTGTAACTGCAATATTTTAACCAATGAATATTTGCAATGGAGTTCCTTTTCAGCAATGAAATTAGCACAGCCTAATATATTCAACAGCAGGCCTTGAGGCTACAGCCAGATAAAATATCCCCAAAGTGGCTAAAGATGTTTGTTCAAAGCCCAATGTATTACATTAGGCACATCAATCAGTAAAAGTTAGGCTGCACACCTGCATCTAATGGACTTACAGAGGCTGCCATCACTAAAAGGCCTGCATTCAAAAATAAGCTGTATTTAAATTTTTCACAAATTTACTCAGGAAAAACACATTGCTGGATAGTATGTAAAATGCAGGGTCCCAGGAATAACATTTTCTCTCTAGTTCTGATTTATGTCAATGATAAACTTCTCTCTTTACTCTGTCAGTGACAGATTTTAACTAAGGGTGAACATGATATAATTTTGAGCTGAACCTCTCTGCCCTAGCTAAAAAAAAAAACATTTTACCTGTCTAATTTTACTACCTACCTTCATCAGAGAAGAGCTGTCATATTTTGATGCAAATTCCAGCAATTTACATGTTTCAAGCTGCAGACAATGTCTTCCTAGAAAAACTTGCCACCCTTCCACAATCTCCTGTGAAATGGCAAACCAGGTTAGAAAGATAGAGGAGATTGGATTACCTGTCTGCACCAGATCATTGTTTCTAGGAGATAATCCATAAATGATTAATCCTTCTAATGTTATTGAGCAATGTAAGGAGGGCTGCCTGTGACCTATTTCACCCTCTTACACAGTTGTTGTAGGAGTAACTTCACTGTATAAATTGAATTTAGTATTTTCTCTTTTTTTTTGTTTTTATTGAATTGTAACTGTCATTTAATGACTTTTCTCTGTTTCTTTCAATATTATTTCAGAATCTTTTGGTAGCACCATTACTGCTGGTTACACTCATATCCAAAATGTCAGTGGACACACAGATGGCTAACTGCTTTTTCTTTGTTATTTTCTTTATACTTGATTAAGTTACATTATTTCAGAAAGTGTTGTTGTTTTTAGTGTTTCATGCATCATATTTTCTAGAAGATTTTTTTAACTTTACAAGGAGAAAAAAAAAAAAAAGAAAAATGAAAGTCATCCACTCCTTTACAGAATCATTACTGCAATTGTTTCATGACAAAGAAACTTCTACTTAAATTCACATTTCAGTACAGCAACAGCTGAGAAACTCAGATGCTATGCAAAGTAGTTCTATGCTATCTCTGTTTTATACAGAGCATGGAAACAGGAAAAAATCCCATACCTACAGCTGGGTAAGTCAGTAGTCCCAGAACAACGTTGTTAAACCTTATCACTTCCATGTGATGATCCTGCTAAACCTGGAGTCCCTTTACACATCATCCTATCCCTCCAATTTTAATTGTTTGGATTAACACTGCTGCCCCATAGCACTGTTCATCTGTTGCAATTTGGAAAACTTTCCTCTGAAGGAGGAAAAAGATTTTGCACAGCTAAAACCAAATATCTGCCCCCATGAATATGCAATAAGGCACCTTGGCTGCAGCGTTAGTGCAGAGAGAGCACAGGGCAAGTTGCAACTCCTAGGAAAGGCTGCTGACCCACTTGGCCCTCCAAAGAGCAGAACAACTGCCAGGCAAGGTAACTACACAACCTGAGCAGTTTATACTGCATTTATACAAATGAGGAAAACACTCAAGTAATGCCACCTGTGAAATAAAAGGATTTTTCACATAAAATGTCAGCACTTTAAAAATTCGATCATCCCCTGCCCCATGTGTTTTTTAAAGAATTAAAATGCAAAATAAAAGTTCATTGACTAAGTAAGGAGGTTATGACCAGGACATTTTGCCCTATCTAGAAACAAGCCCAAATAAACAGTCTGTAGAATTACAGCCATTTACATCCTGAAATTTAGGGTATAGAGAACAATGCGATTACTAATCAATAGCCCAGAAATTGCCTCCTATTACAAAACAAGGAAAACATCTGCAAACAAACCAACAGAAGTGTGTCAATTGTAAAACAGCTCACGAAACCAGGAATTTCTGGCAATTGTTTTGAGTGGAAAACTGCAAAGATAAAATATGAGCCCTATGAGTCACTCAGATTTGCAGGACTCACTGGACCCTAATTCAGGCTGGAGTAATAACAGGAAATGCACTCACAGGGAGCACTGGCTGCACTTCTCCCTCATCTGAGCAGCACCAATTGATCTTTTGCTGAGGATATTCAGCCAACAAGGAAAAAGGAAAAAGACTGAAGAAAGAAGATTTTTTCTGTAGGAAATTTAAAGGAGTGACTGCAGCCCAAATAAGATTTGGGAATACATCAGTAATCTACTGTGTAAAGAGGAGCCAGAAAAAGAGTTTATATAACAGAACTGCCATCAGCAGAGCAACAGAGACCCAGCCATGGTGTCCCAAGCAAATGAAAAAGAGGGTCTTTATTCCTTCATCTACCTTAGTATTAGGTATATTAGGAAGACAACAGTATTTAGGGTAATAAATGATCATGCCCTGTCCTATAAAACCTCAGCAGTATAAGTGAACTATAAAACATGATGTTCTCTTCACTTGTTGAAGCACAAATGGAATCTGTCCCACTCAGAGAAAGCACAAAAGGGGCATCGTGTGCATTATCCATCCCACTTGTGCCTGGCTGCGTGCAGGAGCAGCCCAGGCAGAGGCAGGGACATTCCCCCAGCACAGTTGGGGGGAGGCTGGGGAGATTTGCACCTCTCAACACTCACTGCACACTCCTGAGTCGCTACAGCTCCCCAGTGCAGCCCCAGACTCTGCCTGCACACACTCTGCTGTGCTCGGGCAGCTGACAGGCCCTGCATCACTCCTGAGACAAAATATTTTATTGCGCTGCAACAACGGTGAAGGCAGGGAGAATAAACTCCCTGAAATGCAGAACTGGAATTAGCAGATGAAGGAGGAAAACAACCCGTAACCAGAAACCACTGCTTGCCTTTCTTTCTTGCTGCTCCCTGTGATTCACTTTTAATGCAAGATGAAGCCAAGGACTTCTCACACCTAAGATCTCACACTGCAGAAAATTTCGTTTGCCAATAAGTTTTCAAATTTGAAAGATACCTTTGCCTTACAGTAATCTTGCAGAAAGGAGCAGTTTGGTGCAGATGTTTAAGATGCCATTTAGAACCAGGGTTTTTTAAAAGTTTTTCTAATTTTCTTTCTGTTTCAGTTGAGTTCTTAGAATGTTGTTGCTCTATAAATAGTTTTCAAACTTTAATTTCCCCTTATTATCTTTAATATAAGCTGTTAGTGAATAATGAGACATTTTACATCAAAGTATTGCCTTTAAGAGCAAACACTACAGAACTAGTGAAAACCTGAATTTTATGGATTAGGCTCTCCTGTGGCAAAACCATTAGAAGGACATGGACAATTTATGGAGCTCTAAGACATTCCATATGACTTTTGTTGAGGTTTTTTTACTGATGCTTATGCCCTGGAGTTCAAGAGTGAGTTACCAGGAAAAGATTTTGTGTTTAGATTACTTTTTTCCTAAGAAATGCATTTTTACATTATACTAGAATTGTTTGACACCAAAACAGGCACATTATTGTTCTGCCTCAAAAGCTTTACAGTTTGAAAAATTATATTATACTATATTATATTGTTATTTCTACTTCTTGTCAGAAAGACTTTTTGTGGAACCACACAACTGCTGGATCCTTGTTTATAGTTTGTGCATTAAATGTCAGCCATCGTAGGAGAGGACTATTCTGTAAAGCTGTATTAAAATCAGAATTTTGTCCACCTGCAACACAGAACATGACTTGTGGTAATACAGAACATAGCACACATTCCTTAAATTCTCAGGAGAGTCAGGAGCTTGCCACAAACAAGATTTTGTTTAGAAATTTACAAACCTGTTTTTTTCCTGTCAGATTGCACAAAGCGCTACAAAGATACTTGAACCTGAGTGATCGCATCTTGGAAGTAATTCATGCCCTGATCCTGATGAATATTCTATAATTTCCTGTTCCTAAAATCACCAGTAATTGAAATAACTGCAGGAAAAAGCTCAGTGCACTGCTTGTGACTTTGTTCCCGTTTCAGCCAACATAGATGTGTACTACACAGCATTTACATACGACAGTTTACTGTCCTATGTACCTTTACTTTACCTGAGAAACGTATCTGTGGGTGTTTACTATACCTGAAAGAAATATTTAATCCCAAAATTCTTCTAAAATATTGAAAATTCCCTATCCCACTGCAGACCGTGAAACACTGGTATACCAGACCCGGGAGCAAAGAGCATCACCCTCAAAGTGCTGGGAGACAACTCCTGAGCCTGTGACCCAGCTCTTCACAAGGCAGCCCGCAGTGAACTCCGGAGCCCCTGGGTTACTGACGGGGTAAATAAACAATAAGAGGATGCGAGGGGCAGCCCCCAGCCCGGCCCACGCGTGGCGGCCCCGGCGCGGCCCTGCCTCAAGCCCGCGGCCCTGCCCCAAGCCCTCCAAGGCCGCAACTGCGGGGGTGGCGGGGACCCGGGCCGGAGGTCCCGAGCCGAGAACAGGGACCCGAGCCGAGCAGAGGGGCCCGGGCCGGGGGGCCCGAGCCGAGCAGAGGGGCCCGGGCCGGGGGGCCCGGGCCGAGCAGAGGGACCC
>VYXF01006666.1:547131-566354 GCA_013397295.1 Polioptila caerulea
CCGCGGGCGGGGCTGCCCGGATCCAAGATGGAGGCGGCGGGCAGAGCGGGGCAGGAGATGAGCCTGGCGGCCCTGCGGCGGCACGACCCCTTCATCACAGGCATCGCCGACGTGACCGGCCAGGTCGCGCTCTACAGCTTCAGCCCCAAGGACAACGAGTGGGTGAGTCCGGCAGGCCGGGCCCGGCCGTCCCCGCGCCCCGGCAGCCGCCTGGGCCGGCGCGTCCGCACGGGGCCCGCGCGGGGCTGCGCTCGCCCGGGCGAAGTTTGGGGTTTGGGCGCGTTCCTCAGCGTGTGTTGGGGGAGAGGAGAGAGAAGGAGACGAGGAGAGAAAGACGAGGAGGTGGAGGAGAAAGGGGAGGGAGAGGGAGAAACGAGGAGGAGGAAGAGGGAGAGGCAAGGCCGTGTGTGCGCCCGGGGAGGCGGCGCCGTTCCCCCTCGGGCCGGGGCAGTGCTGGGGCTGGAGGGCGCTTTGGCTCCTGGTGGCCATTGACTTTTTTCTCTTTTTCAATCGTACTTTGTTGTTGTTGCTTGTGCCTGTTACACGGAGCCCTCATTCGGGAAGTGGGCGATTTAAGAGATGCTATTGTTCGTCATTGCACTAAAACACAGTTTTGGCCTGAGCACCGGGTTCATCACGGAGCCATAACGATGGGAGTGCGGGGCACTGCGCGTTGTCACTTGCAGCTTTCCTCGCTCGTGGGTCACAAGCCCGTGGTGAGGGTTGCTCTGGAGGCTGCAGTCGGACACAGAGCCGTGGCCCGTGGTTCTGCCGTGCTGTGTTGGTGTTGCTGTCCTTGGGGTAAAACTGGAGCACAGCCTCTCCGGTATTTGGAGTCTGCCCCGTCAGGCTCAGCTTGGCAAGGTTGTGGAACACTGTGTGTATATCACACCGGCAAACTGAGAGCGGGAGCAAAGCCCTTTAGAAGTGGGTTTGACTTCCTAATCTTTTTAATAAAAAAAAAAATTTGGTAGTTTCTGAAAATAGGAGAACATATTTTTAGACCTGTGATGTCAAACCTTATGGAAAGATAAAGATATTGTAAGTCTCTCTAATTAAAACACTGTCCAAAACCTACATAACTATGTAAACAAGCATATCCCTGAAGTGCATTTGTTGTCTTTTGTAGGAGAAAACCGACATAGAAGGGACCTTATTTGTATATAAAAGGTAAGGGTTGGTTTTTTGGGGAAGGGGGGGATATAGTGGTGGTGATATTTGTTTTCCTTCCTTAAGAAAACAAACTCCAGATGGCTTCCTGCAGAGCTTTCATACTCATCACTTTGTACTTGTCCAGCTGTTAACTGCTGTGTACTCATTCAAAAAGAATAAACTGTGCACATGAGTGAATAACTCTGTCAAAAACCCCTAAAAGTACTGCTGAGAAAGCTTAAAACTTGAATGCTACATATGTACCCACATCAGAAACTGGTTTATTGAGATTATTTATTAATCTAATAGCATTTGTTAGTGCATTGAGTTTGTTAAATTGTTGCCAAGTCTCCCTTTGTCTCCTAAAATCCATGAAGTTGATTATGGAAACAATAGAGATGAGAAATTAAATAATGTGTTTAAATTTACTCTTGGAATATGGCATAAATGTTTGTAAATGGATGAAGTTGCCCAAAAGCTGGAGATGTCATAGTGTCTGGTTTTGGGAGTTATTTGATTTCCTCATCAAAACCATGGAAGAAATTTTTAGTTCTTTAGGACAGGTAAAGGGGGTGAGGAGGAGCACCAGCACTTAAAATCAATCATGAATTCAAGTTTTATATTACAGGCAAATAAAACAAATCTAAATTAAATATTACTTTGTTGAAGGTAAGAAACAGAAATAATGAAATAATGCAGACTTAAGCCATCCTGAAGCAGACTGTCATAGTTTGGTCATGACAGTATTTTATCCTGGCACTATGTAGGGATTTGAGTAACCAGTTCCTGTGACTTCTGCTCCCAGCTTGGAAATATTTAGCATAAGAAAGTGAACCAAACTTAAAATAAAAATAAAAACCAAAGCAAAAGCTTTTAGTGTCACTAGCTGATGATTCCAGCCAAGCTCTGTGAGGTACATGAAGAGACTCACTTGTGATGGTAATGATTGTTTGCCCTGTCCTTGGAAGCTCTTGACAGATTTTTGTTGTCGATCCTTAGGTAAAGGTGGCCACACTGTTACAGAAATCTTTATATTTACCAGCTAATTGTGTCTGGTTTTTGGCCTGCCTTGTGGTGCTGCTGTAGTTGATTGTACACCAGCTTACAGGCATGGTTGAGTACTGACAGGACATTCATGCAGCAAGAGAAAACAGATCTAAAACTGTCTTGAACTTTCAATGCTTTCTCATTGTTTTCTTTTTCCACCTGGTGTCCAGCAAAAATGTAGATAAATAGAAATTGCTTCACTAAGCAATACATTTCTGAATAATTTTCTTTCAGGACAGTGGGTTAAGTCCTTATTTTTAGAGTCTCCTTTTAGGAAGAAGTTACTGTTTATGGTTCCCCCTGTAAGTGTATTTCATGCTATTTAAGAGAGCAGCTCTTTTTTATTGTCATGTCTATTTACAGTAAGGTAATGGTGCTGTGTAAGTGGTTTGGTTTTTCTCCTCTAAGAAAAAACGATCTTAAGTATTGAATACATTTGCATTTTAATGGGGGACCTGCCCTAGTTTTTTTGAATAGATTTTTCAGAGGCATATCTTTGATTCAGCAGTTTAACAGTGTAGAACTGTAATGTTAATCCTAATCCAGCTTTGAGGTAAGTGTAGTTTGAAATTAAAATTAGGTGGCATGCCAAGAAATGGCATAGAAAAGCAACTGTGAGACTTCAGGACTGCTATAGCTTCACATAATAAAGCAGTGGAAATTTGAAGATGATTTCATAACTTGGTTTCAGGAAATTACTTCTGCTGATGAAGGTACTAATCCTTGGATTTGTTTTAATTGACACAATAGGTCAGCTTCTCCTTATCATGGTTTTACGATAGTGAATCGACTGAACATGCACAACCTGGTTGAACCAGTAAATAAAGATTTGGAGTTTCAGCTTCATGAACCTTTTCTTCTCTACAGAAATGCCAACTGTGAGTATAACTTTCTCAAATCCAAATAAACTTCAGGTTTAGTTTTTTAACCTAGATCACTTCTGATTACTGTGATGTCTCTTTCAAATATAATGTAATGGGGTGGGTTCCAGTGAAATATCTGATGATGTTTTCTGTCTACAATGCTAAATTTACTTAAATAGCAGTTCTATTATATTATGATCACTGCCTGCTTTCAATAAAAAGTGAGTATACTACCAAAGTGCAATGTTGCTCTGGTCGTTAATTAATGATCTGATAGGTTTAATCCAAACATGTCTGCCTCCTGTCAGAATATCCCCTTGAGTTACAGATGGGAACACTGCCTTGGCTGTGCTTTGGTGTACCTAATTGACCAGTTAAATGTTAATCCCTTCCTTTTTTCCCCTTGGAAGGCCTCTGGGATCTGGAAGAAGTAGGGTACACTCCATCATGTGGTAGAGAACAGCCTAAGGCAGATGGTCTCCTCTGTTTTATAATCCTAACAATCTTCCTTCCATAGGTGTCACGAAGAGGAAAACATCAAAACTTAGTAAGTTAGTAAGTTGAAAAGTCTGGGAGGTTAGGGAAGTGACTGGCAACAGACTGGGAAAAGTACTGTATTGAGTTGGGTGTTTAGGCAGATTGCTTGGTTTGGAAGGAAGAGGAGCTGTAGATGGAGGCAGTAGGGCTGGGATGGACTTTAGGGTGGCAGGAAGGAATTGCAGCTGTGAGGTTGGTGACGTGAGGGAAACAAGAAGTTAATTCATTTTTTGGAACTGCTGATGGTTTAAGGAAGCAGGAGCTGCTGTGGAATCACCATGGTGTATGACAGTGACTAGAGGATCACTTCAGGAAAGGAATCACAGAATCATTTGGGTTGGAAAATACCTTTAAGATCATCACACCAAATCATTAACCCAGCACTGCACCGTCCACCACTAACCCACATCCCTCAGTGCCACATCCTTTAAATACCTCCAGGGATGGTGGCTCCACCACTGCCCTGGGCAGTCTTGTTTCAGGGCTTGACAACCCTTTCCATGAAGAAACTTTTCCTAATATCCAATCTAAACCTTCAATGGCACAACTTGAGGCCATTTACTCTTGTCCCATTACTTGTCACTTGGGAGAAGAGACCAAGCCCTACCTTGCTACAACCTCCTTTCAGGTCGTTGTAATCAGAGAAGATTCAATTGTTTTCCTTTCCTTGATAAAAGCTTTCATTTTCCTGGGGGACACTGGTGTAAGATCTGTGGGAGGCTCATGGGGTTCACTAAAGAGATGACACAGTAGTATAAGGAAGGGAGGAATTCATACAAAGGTCAGCAAGGAAAAAATTATAGACTGAATTGGGAGCTGCATTCTGAAGTAATCAGGACTATTTTTTTCTCTCTTATTTCTTTGCCATTGACATTTTAAAAGACTTTGGTCAGAAACTATCCTGTCTTTCGTTACCCCATCCTGTCTCCAGTGATTGCAGATGAAAAATGTCCAGTGCAGTCAGTTTGTCATTAGTTATTTTCTCAGGTGCCGCCAATAAACTGCAGATGAGATTTTGTGCCCTCTGAGAGTGTTCACTTCATTCAAATATAAGCTTAAAAGCATTGCAAATGGCATCTAAGCTTTTTATTCCTTACAATTTCCACACCACTAACTCCCTTACATTTTGCATTAAGCTGTTTTGTTTTGGCTTGTTTTCCTTACATAAGGTTTTCCAAATTTTCTGTCCTCTGAAAGTGTTAGAAAACAAATTATATGGTTGAATTGTGTTAAAGCTGCTTGCCTCTGTTTGCATAGTATTTGTGAATTTGCAGGCAAATTTGGATTTGCAGACAAATTTCAACATGTGTGTGTCTTGTTTGTCTGGGGAGATCAGGGGATTCTTGTCCAAGTTCCCTTCATGCAGAAGGATCTCTACTTCCGCTCAGTTGCCTGCTGGCACGAAAACCTTTGCATTTTTGGAACCAATTCAAATCAGAGGTTTAAGCCACTGGTTACTAAAATGTGTATCTCCAAGGGCTTAATGTCGTGTGTCTCTGATGGCTTAAGGTGAAGTTCTTCTGAGATCCCTTAATGACTGAAAGAGGATGTGCTGCTAGTTTGTGTAAGGAAAAGCTTCCTCTTACAAATCCTGTGTCTTGTAGAGTGGCTTTTATAGAGTCCTTGAAGAAACCTTCTGTCATCATTAGAAACCCTTTATGGGTAAGTTGCTCTGTTAAGGTTGCTGAGTGATTGAACTGCTGATTGTGTTTCCCTAGCTTACAGATGGATGATGGCTCAGACTATCCAGTAAAAACCTAAAATCATCTTAATAGTGCTGTTTGGCAGAAACAAAGGTACTTTGTGCCTCTGCAGTTACATTGTAACAGGATCAGTAACAAATAGAGATTTGTGCTTCACCAGGGCATGGTAGAAACAGTAGAAGATGATCAAAGCAAAATTATGTCACCGTGCATTTGGGCTAGGTTCCACGTCAACAATATTTATATTCAGTGTGGTACTACTGTTTTACCAACTTCACATTTTCACTTTGTTCTGGGATTCTGTCTTGACTTAGGAAGATAAGAAGGCCGAGTCTGTTCAGTGCAGCAGATCAGACCTCTGGCATTTGTTTTCAGCAGCACAAGAGCTGTTCTGAGGACAGTGAGTAACCTACTCCAGTCTGCACAGAGCTGCTAACAACTTCTGCAAGGAACTTTGCAAGCAGTCTACAAACATTAGTTTTGCTTGGCTGGAGGCTGTAAGAATGATTTGCCTGTCGTACTAGATCATAATATTTTGGTGGGGTTTTACTGTTCTTTTGTAGTTTGATTTCTTCAAACACTTACTATACCAAGGAATTGTTGGTTTGCTGTGTATCAGAACTTACTTTGTTAAGCTCTAGACATGAGATACTTTATCCAATAGCACAGAGGCATTTTCATAATCTTAGACCAAGACTAGGTAATTGCAATTTTATTCTTATGGGAAATTACTGATCTTCACAGCTCTTAGGGGGAGTCCTCCCATTTTTGCAAGATGGGGCATGAAGGAGAACAGATACAGCACCTTTCTTATATCTGCCTTTTGCTGTTCTCTGAGCAAATGGAAGACACTTGGGTCAATATGTTATTTGTTATTCTCTGAGGTTCCTCCCTGTCCCAGTCTGTCTTTTTCATATTTCAGCTTTCAATGGGGAAATTTTTCCTCACTCCAGAATTTTTGTTCTCAAAATAATTCTGGCTACATAATATGGTTCCAACTCCTAAAGTATTCCAAGCCCAAAAAGTTGGATATGACTCTGCCCTAGAATTTACACCATTTATTTATGGGGCATATGACCCTAAAGAAAAGATGATGAGAGTTGACTAAGAAACTGTGAGACATTATAGCACTTGCAGTGGTAAATGGAAAAAAAGTATTCTTGTTTTTGCTGTTATAAAGAATTAAGGAAAGCAAATATCTCCAAACATGAACAGATTAAGAAATTGCCAAATTGAAAAGAGATTGATTGGCTTGCTGTAATATATTTTAAATTTAGAATTACTCTTAAAAGGTAAAAATTTTGAGATTATAGTTCATATTTAATATGTCATGTATTATTTCTTAGTCTGGAATAGATATTGCTGGGTGTATTTGATCCTAGTTGAACATGTCCTCTGGACACATGCACATTCTTTAGAGTATTCAGAGTATTTGTTCATGAAATACTGAATCTCATTGACCTTTTTTATTTTTTTATATGAACCTAAGCTTGTTTTCTCTTGTCTGTGTTTTGTGGAAAGCATGTTAAAGTCTGTTTTTAAAAGTGCATGCAGTTCAGCCAGTAGCATAGTAACAGTTCAGTCTGAAGTTCAATACTTCCTTTCAATCTGTAATGTGAGGATTGGAGCTGTTTGTTAGTAGTTTGCTTAATAATTGAGAAAAATTAGTCCAAGTTTTAAGTACTGGTGAACTTACCTCCTGAAGTCTGCAGGAAAGATTCTTCTGAGCCTCTCTCGTTTATAACTTTTCCTTTGTATCGGTGGTGCTGACCTTGATTAAAAGGGTTTTTAATCCAAGCCAGTTCACTTGGGAGGTCAGGCAGGCTGGTTTCCATCGTGCTGAAAAGACAGATGTGTAGCATAAAAGTTGGGTATTAAAATAAATGGTCCTTGTTTGGTGTGAGGTTTTTGTTTGTGGTGGTGTGGTTTTTTCCTTGCTTCTTATTCCTGTCCAAGGTAAGAGTTAGTAATACAAAAATAATGGATTTTGGAGAGGTTTATACATTTAAGTGGAAAACTCAGTTACAAAGTGCTGTCTTCTGGGCTTGTTGTATTATTGATGAAAACAACTTGTATCCTGAACAGCAGAAATTAAATGAGTTGCATTAGAAGTGTTTCAAAGAGTCCTGACTGGTTTCAAAGCTGGTAAGGAAAGTCTCTTGTTATCACACATGTTCCATTAAGTGTAACATATCTCTGTGATTGCTCAGGCTGCCTGGCTCTCCAGCAAGCACATTTTAAGCCAGTGGTTTAGTCTGAGATAAGAAAGGAGCCTGTTTTCCATATCTTCATAGCAGAAGAAGTAATGCTAGCTGGGGGAGGGGAGGAATGATTGAAAACTGTAAAGAAGTTCTAAAAATACATTGTTTGACCTGAAAGATGGCACCCTGACTGCAAGAGGTTTTCTTCTGTGGTTTGGGTTGCAAAGCAGCAGTCCCTCTCCTTCCATATAATACTCAGATGGTGATTAGTTACTGTTCCTGAGCTTGGATGCTGCTTGGCACCTGCTCCTGCCTGTGAGATTGTGCTGTGGGATATATTTGTGAAGTGGCTTTAGATATTCAAAACAATAGGAAAGTAAGGAACTTTTTCCAATCATTCTAATGGTTTGTAAGTCTGTGTGGCCAGCTAATATCTACATGTAGGAGATAAATATGAAGAATGTCAGTGATATAGAGCTGACTGACAGAAGAGAGGTGGCATTTCAGCTGACATTGCTACTAGAACAAATACGAGCTTTAAAAAGAGAGCTTTATGTCATTTTGCCTTAAACTCTATTTGAGGTGTATAATAATGCATATATGTGCTTTTCTTTATGGAAGTGACATCTGGTTGTTTTCCATGGTTACATTGTAGGAGGGATTTCAAAATACAAGTCTTTTTCTTTCAAGAGTTTGGAAAACTCCACTTCCAGTTGTTTTGCTTAATTGTATGGCAAGATCTAAATTGGACCTGTAAAATAAAGCTTTTCTCTCCATTCTACAAGCTCTCCCAGATAGTTAAGGGAAGTTTTAAACAGATCATCTCTTTGAATGAGTTGAAGATATATTTGTACAATTGGCTAAACTGCCTAGGGGAAGGGAGTGACAGTGTCTGGAATTACTGAAACTGGCAGTGCTGAAGAGTCCATGTGCACTTCCTCTGGCACACAGTTCCATTCTAAGTTTTCCCTTCCTATGTGTCCCAAGCTTCTTAAGCTCTTTTATGCTCTGATGGCCTTTGGTGAAGCTGATACAGAAACAGGATCAAGGATGTGGTCTGGACTAAAATGTACCCAGTTGACATAAGGCAGAGGGGCCCCTTGGGGTACAATGGGTTAACAGAGTTGTGGGAATGTGAAGGTGGAGACACTGCCTCTTGCTGCTTACTGAAAATGAGAGCTGAAGTGAAACTGCAGTTTGAGCTTCATTTTATGAATTAAGCCAAAGATGAGGCTTGTGTCTTGCAGTGGCACTTGGCTATTCCCACTCTTAATCCAGATTATAGAAGAACTTCCTTTTGGTATTATTCAGCTGTTAGGCTTGAGCAGGAAGTCTTCCATAATCCTTCTGTTCTCTCAAAAGCTCTTTGGTTTCCCATTTCAGTTTTAATCAGGTTTTAAGGATTGATCCAGACAAGTTTGGAGAGAAGTTAAGTGTTTTGTGTTTAGATGAATATTTATGGGTCAGTGTTTCTAACAAAAATGACATATGTCACAGAAGAACATAGATGAAGAAAATGGATGACATCTTTTAGTTTTATAAAGCCTGATTTGTCTGTGATATGGGTTACTCATTACTTCAGGGGTATCAAAATGCACTGTGAATCCTTCTGAAAGATTTGCTGCTGGTGATTACAAGCTACTGTTACTTGATTGCTAAAGATGCTGCCCAGCATTCAGTGCAGAAAAGCTGGATGGAAAAATGCATCACATAATTCAGTGGCTTCAGCTGGATGAAACTCTTGCAAGAACTGCAGTAGAAAGGTGCCATCAGACATTGCAATATTCAGCTAATATTTATGCTGGATATAATAAAAAATCACATATTTAAAAAGAGCTGGTAAGAACCAACTCTGTTTTTGCCAGAAGGATGTTCTAAATCAAAGCTGCATGCATGGAAAGAAGTATAGTGTATATATAGGAAAATATATATTAAACAGTAATAGTAATGCTGTTGACACACACTTCTGGGGAAGGGAGCTGAACTGGCAGTACAGGAGGTCTCTTGGAAAAAGGAAGGTAAACATTCCAGCCTGTTGGACTGTTCCTACATGAATGCCCAAGTTTGTTTAGAATCTGCTTTGCATCTTTGTAATAGTGTGTAAAAGTGTTTTGCAGTGTATCCCTGTGATTGCTTGCCAGTAGTACAAAGTGGATGAAAGCCTCATTCTCTTCACCAAACTGAGATTGGGATCTGCTTGTGGTCTTGTCTAGGCCTATTTCTGGCAGGATTGAGTGACTTTTATCATTTGTCCCATTTAGATATTCTTATAAGTTCCTTATCTTCATTTCTTCAGCAAGTATGCTTTTGAAGCAGCTTTCTCCTCTTAGCAGTTTGTCTGATAATGAAGTCAGGGAAGGAAAGAGCTTTTCTTCAGTGCTAAAATATGAGCTACTTCATTTTTCAGCTTGTCATAGGATATTCTTTTAGAAATGTGTACCTGACTTCTTGAGGATTTGTTCCCAACAAAGTACATCTGAGATAAGTCAAAGGGCTAGAAAAAGTTAGGTAAATAATTGCCCCCTTTGCCATGACTTGACATAATTTTGAGTGGGCTTTGCTTGAGGCTTTTAAGAAAGAAAAAGGATTTCACTGTGAAATAAAAACCTAACTCTAACTGGAAATGGTTGTGTAATTTTTTTAAAACAGTCCTTTCCCTCACTTTAAGTGTATCTATAATCAGTGATTTCAGCTGCATAAAATCATTGACATGAACAGCAGTATAAAGATGAGTTTTAAAAGGCTGAAAGAATCTCTTTCAGAAATTAAAATACTTTAATGGTAACATGTAAAATATCTGATTGCCTTTAATATTCTAGCACTTTATGCATTGACAAACTTCACAGGTGAACTAAGATTTAAAACAATCTGCTTTGTGGGCTGGATTCAACACAGTTCTTAAAAGAGTTGTGGAGCTTTGTGGTGTTGGTGCAGCTGAGGGCAGTGAGGAGCTGGGGTGTGGGTGAAGGCCCTTGGGAGGATTGCTGGGCAAGGAGCAGCTCATGGCACTCCTGACAAAGTTTCTCCCTCTGATGGAGGCTCGGTGGTTGAGCTCCCAACTCTGCAAACTTTCAATGGAATTTTACTGATTCTGAAAGCCAGAATGAGGCTGTCTTGCTGAGCTGGAACCCTTCTGCTCTCATTGCTTTGCCCTTGATACCTTCAAAGAGCAGGGCTCACTACGAGTGTAGTTTTAAACTGTTCCATGAATGTGTGATGGGAGCTTTGGTACTGCTTCCTTCTGGAGAGGGAACCTTCCAGAGAGGCTCTGACTGAACTGTCATGCTATAATTTAAAAGTTAATGTTGGTCTTTGATAAATTTAAAAATCAGTGGGTTTTTTAAAATGGATATTCCTTGGCCTGGCTTAAATGATACAGTCAGTAATTCAGAAAAGGAGGTTGTAACTGTGGTGAAAGGGCACCTGCTGGTTAAAACATTTTCCTGCCACTTTTATTTATAAACAGTATCAAGATTCTATAGTTCTTCCATTTAATCTGACTGAAGTTGTATTTATGTTTGCACATGTGCTATTTCTGAGTACTTTATAAATCATAGGTGGTGACACAGTATTTCAAGGGAAATTGATGGAAATTCATATGTTGCAGATCTCATGGATTACTGTTTTTTTGCCATTGATTTAATAAATTTTTTTGCCTTACACTTGCTTTTTTTTCCCTTGTTTTCTAGTGTCAATTTACAGTATTTGGTTTTATGACAAGAATGACTGTCATCGAATAGCAAAACTCATGGCTAAGTAAGTACTGGGGCCTTATTATTCTGTAAGCCTTTTAGAACTTATTAAATGTGTCTGGTTTTTTCCTCACTCTCCTAAAAATGGAGGAATACAACATTCTTGCTCATACAAGTTTTATTTTTTCACTAATGAAAATTACAGTTTTGTTTTTAAAAAAACTGCAGCATTAAAATTTTCAGTTGAGAGATAAAATAATCAGTTGAAGTATTAGTTGGCATTCTCCAAATAAAGCAAGTATGAGTACTGAGTATTGTTTCACATTCTATTTTGTATGGGGGTGCTGGCAAAAGATTTTCTAATGCAAAGAGTGTAACGAAATAAACGATGGTTGGGGGTTTTTGGATGGTTTTGTGGTGAGCTATTTTTTTCTTGGAGTTTGTGATTTGTTTGGGTTTTTTAAGGCTTAGGTATTACTCCTGACTAAAGTGAAGAGATAAAGAATAATAGGAGAACTAGGTAGAATTTTCTACAATTGTAGTGGGTTTATGAGAATAAACAAAATTGGTAAATAAGATCTTGGTGTTGCTAATTTCTGGATTTTTTTGGTAGTTACTCTTGCCAAAATGCAAAATGTAGAGGTAGTGCCCAGGGTATCTTGTCATCCCTCATTCTCAGCTTTGCTCCTCTTTGCTATCACACTGCTTTCCTGACCCCTCTTATCTCTTGCACACCTTCAGCAGCATTTCAGAGCTTGCCATCCTGAAGACTTGCACAATTACATGGAAATATGTAATATTAATTACATGAAAACTAGTCACAATATAGATATTTTAATCTGGGTTCTAATTTCTTAGTGTAGGGCATTTGGTGTGGGTTATTTTGGCTTTTTTTTTTAATTATTATTGTCACACAGAAGCAGTGAGAGACAACACAAATGACAGACATTGGTATCAAGATCTCTTTCTAAACTCTTTTTCTTTTTTCTCATCCTGATAACCCCATTTCCCACTTTTATTTTTTTCTTCCTCGTTATGTTGGACCTCTTACTGTTACTTGGTTTGTCCATACCTAAGGATTAACTAGAAAGATTAATAGAAAAAATTGTGTCAAACTAACTCTTGGATGTTGTTACCAAAACAAATAACAAAACATCTACTGCCTCTCTTTATAAACAGAGCATCAGAAGGACGTGGCTTTCTCTTCTAATCTAAAACCATCAGGTTAATTTTTGAGGTATGAGGGAGAGCTGAACCCATCAAGCTCTACCATATTCTTATTCTGTCACACACAGTTCAGATCTAAGTTTCAGATAGCAAACCTTGAGTCCATTTGGTGTTGAACTGGTCTGGTCACTGTAGCACAAATGATGATACAGATACATCAGGAGTCTTAAAATCAGGTAACAGAGCAGTCCAGCCATGGCACAGCAGTCCATAAAGCACATTTATCCCTTTGGCTGGATTGCAAAATTTACATTTTCTTCCAAGAGTATTAATTTTTTTCTGTAGTTTTTCGTCTTCAGGGTGAAAATTTGGATTTGTATCCTTTCATTAAGGTGGAGTTTTTCTTAATCACAGATAGGAAAGAGTGCTGCCTTTATAGTACTTCAGCACTTTAAAAACATAACCATAAAAGGTTTCAAGGAGATTTGCATTCTCTTCCCTGCATTTGACTTGACCTTATTGTGCCAGACTGAGTTAACGAGATTGCAGGCCATCCATTTATATTTTGGTGCCTTATCTTTGAAAAGAAAAGTAAATTAGGCTTTGTAATCACAGACTTCACTTCTCACGTTCTCTCCCTCCCCCTGCCCTTCTCTGAGGTTGTGCCAGGTATATTTTCAATGCTGTAACTGCAGATATTCTTCAACAAACTGTCACAGCAGCTCCTGTGTCCCTGAAGGAATGCGTGCCTCTTCCACTTTCTGATATAATGGAAAGAAGCAGCAGGCCTTGCTTAAAAAAGATTTAATCCTGGATTGCACACAGAGCATGTTCAGTGTACAGATTTGCATTAATTAACATTTTCCCCCCAGGAAAGGTATTTAGGTATTTGATTTACAGATTTTTAATTTTTTTTTTAAGAATTCTAGAATTTTCTGAAATGAAAACATTTCACAGGAGTCATCAAACTCCTGATTTCAGAAACAATTAATTTGTGTGAAGTTAAGATGATTGATTGAGGGATGACCTTTCTATAAGAAATAGGATGGAAACTGGAGGGCTTAAAATATTTGAGAAAACTATTGCATTCTGACCTATAAGTTTGTAGGGGCATTATTTCTAGCTTAGTTTATAAGCTTGTTTTACCTGACTCAACAGTCAGACCCGAAGTGGCTTCTGAGGTACAGACAGCAGACTAGAAC
Organism: Polioptila caerulea; assembly: GCA_013397295.1. Taxonomy (NCBI): domain Eukaryota; kingdom Metazoa; phylum Chordata; class Aves; order Passeriformes; family Certhiidae; genus Polioptila; species Polioptila caerulea. The sequence continues at coordinate 560,696 of VYXF01006666.1, forward strand.
TGGGAAAGGATCTCAGAGCTCTGGGGATACAGTTTCACATTTTATTCCATCACCACCATTGAAATGTAACAGGCGAAGGCAGAAGATGGAGTTTGAGCTATTTCACAGTTACCTAGATGAGAAGAGAATTAGTTAGTCTTCAAAAAGAAAGTAAACTTTAAAAATGTAACAAACACTTCATAATGAACAAGAGAAAAATATTATCAACTGTTTTTCAGAAATTTTTATGAAACACTTCTGTGAAATGGATGCACTCCTTGAAGGTATTTTGCTGTGAGTTCAATGAGTACTGTTTTCACAGGAGGATATTTTATTGAAACCTCCTGGGCCAGCTAATTAAGGCAGAAGGAGAGTCTTAAGCGTGAAGGCTTCTGCTTTGCCTGCCAGGCAGCACGTGTGACTTCACTTGCCCTAAAGAATCTTCCTTTTAACTGAAGTGTTTCTTTTTTCCTATACAATTATGCTGGCACTTAACATCTCAGCAAAGCATTCTGATTCTCTTACCTTGCTCCTTCTCATCATTAGTTTTGGAGTTGAGTTTTGAGAGGTCCTAAGCCAGGCCTGGGTGGCCACATGAGGTGCTAGAACAAAATGTTCTCTTAGGGTGTCACCACAGAAACCCTTGTGGAGTATTGAGCTGCTTCATCCAGGTGAGCACATGCTGCAGTTCTCCAAAATTATCAGGGTTACATTGGCCTCCCTATTGTGAGTTAACTTCCCAGGTAACTACTGCTTACAGAGAAAGCTGGAAGTAATGAGAAGCTGGTTAAATAATCTGCTTGTATGATGAAAAATTCTGAAAGCAACATCAAATTGTTAAAAGCCAAATCTAACCCTTTTTTAACTAAACTCTAGTGAAGTAAAGAAGCTTAGTAGCTAGAAAACTGGGGAGAAACTTCCAAAACTTGAACTGTTTTTTCCTCAGAAATGTCAACATAGAGGTGCTTATAAATAATTACAGTCTATAAAATCTAGAGTTTGTCCTGAATCCTAACTGACCCAAAGAAACTGGAGGTTGGAATGACTGACATTTTCTGTGATTGTTGTGATGGCACCTCTTGGCTTCCCCCTCAGCCATCAGTTCCACAGCATGAGAGTTCTCAAGTGACATGCCAGCTCCAGAGCTCTGCCCTGTTTACAGTGCTTGTTTTTTCTTAACATATTTGATTAATGCAGGCTTAAAAAAGAAGGGATTACAGGCTGGTGTGTGTTTATTTCAAGAGGATAAGCTTTAGTGCATTGCACAGCCATGTCTATCTTGTGAACTGCATATGGATTAGGAGTACATGCTGCTTTTACTTTTATTAATGAAATGACCAGGTACACATCAGCTTCTTGCATCTCTTACCTGTCCTTCAAACTGAAGGTTTTGGATCCTTGAGGGAGGCAGGGGTGGAGTAGAAGTGGTGAATGAACCATGGGCACCAGAGGCCAGAGGTAGTGCAGGTAGCTGGAATGACTGCAGGGCAGCTTGAGAAGGAAATGGTTTGCTGTTCTTTCTGGAGCCTTAGGTGGGGGTGTGAGAGGTGACTTGCTCTAAGTCCTCTTGCAGACTGATTCCAGAGACATCTGGTGTGAGCCAGCCCTGTTCTTCCCCACTGTCTCTGTTGCAGAATGGTAGGCCTCATCCTAAGCTAGAACTGTTTGGTAATAGATTTTGTTGAATGACATAGCTTGACTTGGCTAAATATGGAAAAATGCATGTTAGGAAGTAAAAATTGTACCTTAGTCTATGGTGGAAAACATGCTTTTTGTGTTTCACATGCTTGGATGTCCCCATGTTTCATTGTAAAAATGTCTAAACATGAGAGTTTTATAGGAGTAATGTTTACTGTAGGCAAACTTGGTGAGAGACAGACAGTGCTCTGTGAATGGGAGATAAATTATACAGACCATTCGACAATTTGTCTCGTATAAATCTTTTAGCAAATGAAAACTTGTGTAACTTTGGTCAGCTGTGTGTTAGGCTTTTATTCGGGCAGAAAAATGGGTTAATGTGCTGGGACTATGTTTTCTTTACTGCTTTTTGCAAGATGTTAACTCTAGTTAAATTTTTAAATCCTGTTTCTCCTTTCCTTTTACAGAGTGGTTGAACAAGAAGCTCAGAGGTCGCAGCAAGTTTCCCAAGACAGAAAAAGTCCCAGCAGAACCAATGGCTGCAATGAAAACAGGCCCATTGACATCCTAGAAATGCTTAGTAAAGCCAAGGATGAATATGAACGAGTAAGTAAATGTCTCTTCTGGAAACGAGTTTGTAGCACATCAGCTGTGCTTTGTTTGAAGGGTGGGCAGTCTCTGCAATATTCCCAGCAGCCTTGTTTTGAGACTGATGTGTTGTTCCCTCCCTCAGGAACACTGTACTAGGAAACATTCTGTGATTTCAGGCAAGATGGATTGAATCCTGATCATGTGGTGCACCTTGAAGTGTAACAGGGTGGACCCAATTTATAATAATTTCTCCTGCTATGAGAAAATCTTGTCTCTGGGAATAGCAAACAAAAATTGCACCCAACAGCATCTGTCTCTTCTTAGTCTCAAAGATGTCTTGTGGTATTAGAGACTGAGTCATTCAGTACATTTGTAGACTCTATGAAGCATATTTCTTATTAGCTGTAGACTAAATGTAACAGTACTGTTCTTTTGTCTTTCTGTTCCCCATTTGATTACTTCTGTCCTGTCTACTGCTTCTCCCTTTAATAAATTATTTCATCTCAGAGAAAAGTCTGTTATCCTTTGCCAGTGCTAAATTCATGAGATTACATAATGAGGCATGTTAGTTCTCTTAAGAAAGAATTCCTTTATATAGTCATGAGGACCAAATTCATCCATGCAGGGTGAATATAAAGGTAATGTGTGGGAGATCCAAAAATGGAAAGAGAGATTCTGAACACGCCTCTTCCCCAGTGTAATAATACAGGAATGGGCCATAGTAAAGCAATGTGTGAGTATTGCATTGCAGAACCATGGTGTGGCTTCTGTGTCTGTGCTGCTGGGAGAAGAGGCAGCACATTTGTACAGTGCTTGATTCCTTACAGGAGCTGCTTGTGCAGCAGAGTTCCTTTGAGTACTTGGGGTCTGAGTCTTTGTGAGATTCTAGATGGTTACAATACAGTGTGGGATGAGGAGAAAAGAGTGAGCATGTGGATTAAACCTTGTGTGAGCCAACCTGTCACTGTCTGATGTGCACTGAGGTCAGGTCAATGTGATAAACAATACAGTATCTTTGACCTGGGCTAGAACTAACTTCTGGAAAACACTCATATGTTCTTTCAATGCTTTGAAATATAGACGGAAAAAAAAAAATCTGAATGTGTGTCAGTGCTGTTTGGGGAGAAGATGTCTGCATGAAGGCCAGCACTGTGCAAATAGCAGCTTTTGGGAGACCAGAGAAGGACAGGGCATGGGCTACAGCAGAGCTACTTTAAAAGTGAGGGATTTGTATCTTTATTTCCTCTTGTTGTTGTATGTGTTCGTTTCTTGATATTTGTAGAACACCAGGGAAGTTGGAATAATTACTTTGTTTCCTTTTTGTGTGTACATGAACCATGAATGAACCTGTTCATGGTGATCCCATCAGAGCCTGCTGTGATTGTAGTGCTGTACAGTTGTCAGAAAAGCAGAACTGAACAATGTTGGTCACATTTCAAGCAAACTTCTTGTGAGAATGTTCTGTTGACCACCTCAGCTTTAGCAACAAACCCCTGGCACATTAATTTTGGAGCTTTTATAGCCAGTGTGTGCCAATGTTAATTGAAGTAACCAACTTATTTGGAAGATGGCTTCTTGAGAGACCTTTCCTGTCTTCATTTTTTTTAAATAATTCTATGGCACTTGGTAATTATGCATGAATTTGTATTTAGGAGCAGAAAGTACTTATCTGCTGGTACATTCCAGATGGATCATACAGTAATCCTTGTGTGCAGCCCACATGAGATTGGCAGAGTGTCAGCATGAGAAGGGGGCAGAGGGAGTGAAAAAGAGATTTATGAAGGTCTGAGTGATTTAATCTAGGATTCCAAATCAGCTTAATCCTTCAAGTACACACTACATCAAGCCCATATGTGAAAGTGAATGAACTCTGAGGTTTTGTTTTTTTTAATGAAGTGAATGGATGCTTTTTATAGTGTGGTTTTGTGTGTGTGTTTCAGTATGAGCAGGGAAACATACTGCAGCTTATCCTCTAGTGAAAAGAAAACTCTGCCTTTCCTGATTTTATAAGTAAAAGGCCTCCAGCATTTCAGGCACAAGGTGTTTTGACTTTCAAGTTAGGGGCTAAAAGTCAGATGAAAGATGCGAGAGTCTGCTTCTCTCCTCTGTCCTTAAATCACAATATATAAGCTTGATTTTGTACTTACTGCTTTCAAATAGAATTTGAAAACAAAAGAATAAAGCTTTTTAATCCATTGCTAAAAAGTCTAACCCATATTTTACTGCTTTGGGTAAGATACCAGAGCAGCCATCATGTGTCCTGCCAGTGGCTGAGCTCTATCATATGCATAGGTGTAGTATACCCATTGAAAGCTGGATTATTCTACAGTCTGGGTTTTTCCACTGGTGATTTTAATGGTAATAGAATATCCATATTTGTTTATTTTTATGTTTATTAAAGATGAAACGCCATTAATTCAGATTAACTCCATCTGAAATACACTGTGTTATAATGCAGCTCTCTTGCCTAGTTTTGTCTAGTTCACAGAAAACCAGAATAACACCTGAAAATAAATGTACATGTTTGGTTAAATCTGGTGGAAATAAGTCAGTGACAAGCTGTCTTTCCATCCACTTAGAGAGCTTTCTGACAGGATTTTTTTTTTTTCTAAGCAGTTCTAGTTTGGGTTCCTGATTGAATGGAGTGTAGCAAACTTCTCTGTTAGTGGCCAATGCAGATACAGGATGTGAAAAGCCCACCTTTTTTAATGTATCATTTTTGTTCTTGGTGAACAAGTACAAGGCTGGTTATATTTTCTTGGGGTTTTTTTTTATAATAATAAAGAGTAAAAACTTTATGACNTTTTTTTTTTCCTAAGCAGTTCTAGTTTGGGTTCCTGATTGAATGAAGTGTAGCAAACTTCTCTGTTAGTGGCCAATGCAGATACAGGATGTGAAAAGCCCACCTTTTTTTAATGTGTCATTTTTGTTCTTGGTGAACAAGTATAAAGCCAGTTGTATTTTCTTGGTTTTTTTCTTATAACAATAAAGAGTAAAAACTTTATGACTGCATACCAGATTCTGGATGTCTTGGTATGATTTTTATTTCCTAAGATTTGTGAATTCTGCAGTGTCTTACAAAAATCAGTGCTTTGTACATCATCTATATTTCAGTCCCAAGTGCCATGTAAACAAGACTACCTGGTGGGTAAATGTAAACTCAAACTCATGTGTTTACATTAATTTCTTTTTTTTCATTTTTTCCATTCTCAGAATCAGATTAGTGACCTAAGTATTATATCAAGTTCTGGAATGCAGCAGAATTCAAATCCTCCAAAGCCAGAAAGCACAGAGCCCGCAGAACAGAAGTCTTCATTACAAATGCAAGAGCAGGTATGTTTCATCCAACCATAAATGAGGGGTTTTCTCACTTAGTACTTTATTTTGGTACCAAAATTGTCTTGGTTTTTTTTTTCTGAAGATGCCTTCAGTATTTGCCCAGTGTATTATC
>VYXF01006666.1:566361-588430 GCA_013397295.1 Polioptila caerulea
GCTGAACAAATGAATTTGAAGACTTTTAAGATCCTAAATTCTGTCTTTTGATTTAGCATTTTAAAAATAAGAGGCTATGTCCACACTATTGTGAATATCCATGTTTAAATGGGCCACCTTGGCTTCTGGAAGAAGTCAGTCCGTGGTTATGTGTGGGATGAGTTGGAGAGAAGCAGCAAGAAAAGATGACCATGCCCAGTGGTCAGGTGTTTCACTCAGGAACTCCAGTCCTGTTCTTGTGTCTCAGACATTTACTGAAGGTTTGTCTGTGCTTCAAAGCCACAGCTGTGGTGCTGCACAAGGAAGAGGGGGCTTCACACAAGACTTTGTAGTGATAGGAAAAAAAAAATAAAATTGGGGGGGATGGGAAGGGAAGTAAGTAAACAGTGCAGCAACTGAATTGGCTGAGAAGTGCCGTGGGCCTGCTTGCAGTGCCACCCAGTGGGCACGGGACCGGCACTGCTGGTGCTCCTCGGAAATGCCCCAAGGAAAACTCCTCTCCCTGCCCTGGGTGCTTGTGATGGCCCAAGAAGTGAAATCCCCTAGGAAAATGTGGGCAGATTTGCACTTAGATTGTAAACACAATACACAGTTCGGAGGAGTAGCTGTAGTTCTTAGTTCGGGTTAGGGCTGGAGCTGGGCAGCAGGAATCTGATTTAGGGGTAGGGTGGTAACAGTTCATGAACTAAAATGAGGGGTGGGGAGTTTGCTGGGATTATTTCTGTCACAGCCCTTGCAGCCCCTGAGCAGCACCTCTGTTTTTGGGTCAGTGATGGAGTGGCCCCTGGCAGCCAGCTCTGTTTGCTGCATGCCATGTCTGGAGACCTGGCACCAGGGCTGCCTGAGGCTTTGCTTTCAAAGCACATATTTTCTTTGGGTCGCTCCATGTAGGCTGTACAAAATCAGCTGAAATGCTTCATCTGACAGTGCATGGAATTGCAGAACAGGAATCAATTAACTAGTGAAGGAAAAACTGGAAAGATAAGAGTCTAAAAAATTGCTATAGAACATGTAAAATGTCATATTTTTAATTCTGTTGAGCTATTTAAAATAATAGCTGCAGAGATATTGGAAAAAATTAATTGGGTAACATCAGTGATAGTTCTGTAAAGCCAGTTAACTGTGTTCAAATATATCTCAAGTGTATTGGTTCTGAGCCACACTTTTAGTAACATGAACAACTGAGAGACTACTGCAAAAACATTCCATTTCAACTATAAAAATACATTTTTCATCTAATTAAAACAGATGACCAGTGAAATCAAAAAATAGTGTGCATATGATAAGTACAGTGAGATTGCTAAATACCCTCCAAAATGTCACACTTGCATGTTGATTAACTTCATCTCATGCTAAAGATACCACACATTTGGGAATAAAAATAAATGTCTTCTGTATGGTATTGTATAGGTAAGCGTTGTAATTTGTCAATTTAAAATTAAAATCAGTTGTATCATGGAATGCTTCTGTGCCAGCAATCTGCAAAACTGAACCAGAACACTGGTGCTGGACCATGAATTAGCAGAGCTGGGACTATAAAGCTTAATATATCTGAAATAATTTCTGGAGATACCCTCTGAGCAGCAGCAGTATTCTATTCCTGTCAGATAAAGTGATCTTGTGGCCCTTATGCAGCCCCTACTGATAAAGGTCTTCATAAACACACTGAGTTGGTGATCTGCTCAAAGTACACCTCAATCAGACAAGGCCAAAAGGGTGTTTTGTGCTCCATGCTGGAAAGTAACTTGATGTTTGAGACTATCCAGTCTGACTTGGATCAGGGCATGGAAGAGATTTCAGTTTATTTCTTGACTATTGTAATGTATTAATAAAGGAAGGCTGGTCAATTCATCATACTGAAGTGAACAGCTGAGTTTGAAATGATCTGGAACAGTGATTTTTCTTTTAATGGTATCTTTATGGTTGAAGGATGGGTCTCCAGAATAGTAGGATCAGTGGAAAAAAGTAAGAACAACTTTCTAGGAAAATATTCCTAACTATATAACTATAACCAACAAGGTTTTAAACTATAGAATGTCTCACCCCAAAATGAGAGGGTGCCAGACTTTAACTAGCTAAAATTGTAACAATGACAGTAGAGATGGGTAACCTGGGCAAAAGACAGTGTGACTTCAAGCTGAAAGGGTTCTTGTTGGGCTGTTTGTGTGGCACCTGTGCTGCTGTGCCTTGGCTGCTGTTCTCTGTGCTAGGGAGGTCAGAGCCAGCAGAGTCATGTCATGGTGCAGTGGTTGTCATTGTGAAGTAGCATCTTTGTTTAGACATACCATCAGAATACACTGGAATTGTGCTTCAGGCCATTCAGTCTTCTGAACAGAATGTTGTATTTCAGTCCAGCTGTTTTACATAACTTCTGGTCCTGTGCAACCTCAAAAAAAAAACAGAAAAGAAAATTTTGAGATCACTGGTGTTAATAGCTATTCTTTTCTATTTACTGAAACACATTTTAAAATATTTTCAGCAGAATATGATATTCTTAAAACCTTTTGTTTCTAACCATGTCAGTGGTGTTGGCTAGCTGTATATTTTTGGGAGAGACTAAAGGACTGGTAGATGGAACTGTGTGCATATACATGCTTTTCAATGAGATACATGTTTAGGTTTATACAAATTCTCTTATCTATTGTAACATTATTGCACTAGGAAAGGAAAACTGTCTAGGCATGTATTGCTAGTTCAGTTGTACAGCTTCTGGTTTTTATGTTCCTTTCCCATCTTTTAGGCCATTTTACTATTTCCAAATCTGTAAACTCTGTGAAGATTTTTTTCAATGTGTTTTTTCCTCCCCTTCCCTAAGTGCCTTGTGTAGTCAGGGCTGATGGATGATGGCAGGTGCCATGTTCCTGACAGAATCCATAACCATCCCCCTTCCTGACTACTACTGGTGGTGGTAGTCAGGCTGTCCTGAGATGGCTGTAAGGAAGAGCCATACATAGCAGGATGGTTCTCATAAAGTAAATTAATTCCAGAATTCCTGTGAATAGGGCACGCTTGATACCCAAACTGTATTTTATATGCATTTGACCTAGATGTCTCTCCTAACTTCCTCGAATTTGTAATAGACTGTGTGAGCTGCACAGTGCTGTGTCTAGTTCTAAACTGAAACCTTCCTTCTCCCTTCTTTTTAGCCATTCCAGTCAAGGCAGAAGCATCTGACTTTGGAGGAACTATTCGGAACCTCTGTCCAAAAGGAGCAGCCTGCAGCTCCATATCCCAATCCAGAGAGAATGGAGAAGCTGCAGACAGATGCATCTGCCAGAGAGCAGCACAGTTTGCTTTTGCCTTTTTCCTTTGACCAGGCACCAGTAATGCAGCAATCCCTGGGGAAATGTGACAGCCCGAGCGTTAAACCCGGTGCCAATCAGCAGGACTGTTTAACACCTATGATAATACCTCCAGCTTCAGTTTCCCAGCCTGATCTGAAAAACGTTCCAAGCTATTCAGTTCGTTTAAGCCCTGTTCTTAATTCAGCCTCGACAATGGAAGCTGCCCCTGCTCAGATGCTTCCTGGCCTCAAACAAAGCAACAGTATAATGCAAGTTATGCAGCAAGCTGCCAAGCCCATATCCCCACTGGTGAATCAGCTGCCATCTGAAGTGAACCACGCTGCACAGAATCTAATGGCTGGCCAAAGTCAGCTCATAGCACCCTTGACTACAGCAAACACAGGGACTGTCTCAAATGCATCTCATACAGGTGTTGATCTTCTCCAGAAACTCAGGTTGACCCCACAGCATGACCAAACACAACAGCAGTCTCTCACTAAGACTCCCTTAACACCAAACGTTTCTGCCTCGGTTGGCCAACTTGCAACACCAGAAAGCTTCAAAGAATCTCACAGTAAGCCATCAGCCTTGAACAGCAAGATAATCTCTCCCCTTCAGGTATTCTGTGGGCTTTGATATCCGTGAAGCTTTAGACTACTTTATGTATTTTTCCCTTGAAAACTGTGCTTTTATGTATTAGCTGTTTGAAGATAATTAAGGACTTCCACGGTGTGGTATTGATTGAATGGCTAAGTTAGAAATCCAGTTCCATCAGTTTTGTATCATTGGCATCTGCTGTTAGTGACAGGCCTGTCTGTAGAGGAGGAGGTTTTTCAAACTGCAGCTGTAAGTGGGTGAATAAGTCCTAAAGGTTTCATCTGTACTTTTGTCAGAAAAGTACTGCTCAGAGCTGGGGATCTGAGAAGGGACAGAAGGCTGCAGGCTGAGCACTGTGATGAGAGGTGATGTGGTAGAAGTCTAGCCTGTACCTTATTTGAAAGTATACAATTAACAATTTCCTTTTTCTGATTATTTTGCTTTGAGTGTTTTGTGCTCCTTCAGTTTTGACCCACTTCTTCTATGTGTACCTGTGGGCTACGTTGAGATATGGCTTTATAGGTTTGCCGTAATATTGAAAGCATAAAACACAAATTCAGATTTTTCTGCTTTTATCAGTTTCTCATTGATTATATCAGTTTTACAAGATTGCTCAAATTGTATCTAAAATCTTTTGAAATTTGCATTTTTGTGGCTTTCTTAAAAACAGAAAACCACCTCTGGAAATTCAGCTGTGGATGGTAACCCGTGAATTTTGCTTTTTTTTTTTTCTTTTCCTTAACTCAGACTGTCCAACAAAACAAGGAATCAGAAGTATTTCCACAGCCGAAAACTTTGTCTAAAACAAGTCAAGTAAGTGGATAAGTACCTCTGCTAATGGTCTCAGGGGTTTTCTTAGGGGAAACAAACCCAGCTGATACCTCAAATGCTCACTGCCCACTGACCATGTATCAGGAGCTGCTATGGAACAGAACTGTACTGGAGGAAGGGGGAGTTGCTGTCAATGCACTGCTCTTGTACAGTCCCTCTTACTGTTGGTTGTAATGCAGAAATGAAAACACATTTTTGCATTTGCAGCCCTGCACTGAGTTTGCACCATTTGCATTGGGGTTTTTTCTGTTGCAAGCAGGGAGTCCTAATGCCATAATATTGTTATAGGGTCTGTTAGCCTTGGCCCGACGTTAAGCACCCCGGAGGCTTAAAATGCAATCCTCGCCTCACTGTGTCTGAGTTTGCTTGAGATACTTTGTATTTTATGAAAAGATACACAGCAGAAAAAAAATGAAGATGGAGAAAAAAAATAACAAGTAATTGCTACTGCAAAACTTGTTAATAGCAAGTTTTAGCGAGCTAAAAACAAATTTAACACTCTCAGAACTGCCTTGGGTAACAGTTTAAAATAATGTCAATTTTAAGTTTCAGGTTGCAGTTACAAAATAACTTGATAATAGTCAAGTGGGTTTAATTACCTTTTTGTTATGTATTTATTTTAGGACACCATCTGTATTTTAATTCTACTTTTCCCTTATGCACCTACTCCTTTTTCAGATCTCTTGCCTCATTCTTGTCAAACTTGCTCTCCATCAAAGCAGTTTTAGTAGCATGCCCAGATCTGATTGTGAAGGCAAAAAAATGGCCCTACTTGAAGTAAAATGCTGGTTTAGCTACTGGGTTGCTATAAAATAAGCTCTACAGTCTGTTCATGACCCAGTTAGTAAATAATTACCTAAGTAAAAGCATTTTATATGGATTTGGGAATTTTAAGAAACATGTGCATGTTGTATAGTAAACTGTCAGTTTAAACACATTGTCTTCAGCTGAAATCCCACGCTGTGAGTCTTCACAGTTTTGACTACAAGAAATTCCATTTTCTGGTTCTGCTGTTGTTGATGTTGTTTCATACACATTAACTTCAAATGGCTTTGGAGGGCTTTTTCCTCTGAAGATTGTTGATTATCCAAGGGGAGCTCTTTCTGCTGACCTATCAAACGTCTTTACAAATCACATTTAGTTGCTTTTCTTTGGAGTGAGATTGGCCTGTTTCTTTTCTTTTTTTTTTGCACCACCTTGGTCATCCTGGAAGCCTGAGCAAGGTTATCAGCCTGAGTAACGATTGCAGTTGTCAGGAGATGTCAGAGTTACTCAAAGATGATGTTTATTTGTGTCCAGTTCATGCAAATGTAGTAGTCCTATAAATATGATAGTTATGTTTAAAAGAAAAAATGGTGAAGGCAGTATGTGCATTTTTGTAATGAAATGGAGACAGACCTGAGGAATGATGAGAAGGGAAGATGGTCCTCAAAATATTTCCATCCCACATCCCCACATCACAGAATGAGAATATTGCAGTGTACTCCAATGCTTTAATTAAACTTCAGCAGTCTCTTTAAATATGTTTCAGATGCACTTCATATTTGAAGTAAAGTGTTTGTGGGAGACCATAGAAGTGGGGGTGCAGGAAGTAGGACTGATCTTTTTCTGAAGAAAAGCTCCAAAAGAAAATAATTTGCAAAACAGCTACAGACTCCTTTGATTACTTAGGTGAAAAGCTCAACTTTCATTGTATTTATGTTCTAAAAATCCTGGAAGTTAGCACCACGTGAGTAGGAAGGAGTCTGCACACAAGAGTGTTCAAGGCCGCTGCCTTCTTCAGCTTTGAAAATGAGAGGTACTGTTGGTACTAATGTTCATAGGTAAATACTTCTTCATTAAAAGAGCTATTCTGCAATACCTGACTGAATAATTGTGACTGCAATTTATTTCATTTCCTTTATGCTCATGTCTCCAGCCTTTACAGCATCATTCATTCTTACTGAACACAGTCTTATTAATTTTCTGTTCTTTTACAGGTTGCACCTCCACAGTTTGCTACAGCCACAACGACAGTAACGCCTTCAGTGCTCTTGTCTCCAAGTGTGTTTCAGCAATCAGCTACAAAAGCTGCAGAAGTGGAGAATAAACCCAGTTCTTCGCCTTTAACACTTGGAACAACAGAAATTCAGACTACACCTCCTACTGTTCTCAGCAGGTCTCAGCTTCAAGAAGCACTAATACATCTAATAAAGGTAGTGTCTATACAGAGCTCAGTTTCTGAGGGATGGGGTTCCAAGCACAGAAGGCAGCACTACAAATTCTGTACCCCTGTAACTCCTTTTGCCCTGAAAGATGACAAAAGATGTTCTTTTCTGTTGGAAGGGGCAGATCACTCCTCACTGTACACAGAGTATGGCACAGCTTGCTCCTTTTGGTTGAGATGTGGAAGATTTAAAAGAACAGAGTACCTGGGATGTGTCCTTTCACATCCATATGAATTTGTAGACAAGTGAGGAGTTACTTGCAGTAGTAGAAGCTGGTATGGGGAGGAGTTGACTTTACTGTCTTTGTAAGTGTTCCACTTCCCCTAGAAAAGCTTTCCTGTTTTCAGTTCCCTAGAACCTTTTCTCATCTTTACTTTTAGTTTGTTTCTTTAAAATGGAAATTGCAAAGTTCTAGCTCTGCTATTTTTAGGGACTAAAAGTTCTGTGGAATTAAATCTGTGATGTTGGGAGCAGCTGTGCATTGAGATGTTTTGACCTCTAATGTCATGGTGAAGTTGCTGTGAATGACAAGCAGTTCTTTCTTACTTGCTCACTCCATGGTGGTGTTAGTAGAGCTTATACCCAAAATGTAAGTCTAAAAATAACAAACAATATCTTCCCAGTGCCCAAGTTGCTAGGACCAAAATGATCATTACCAGGTCCCATCATTAGGTTGCCTGATTTATCTGTTCCATTTTACATAACCTTTTCTTCTACTGGTATGTATGGGCTTTCTAATTAAAGACTTAAACTAATCTTAGAAGTCAGCTCACCTGCCAACATTCTGAGTGGTGATTTTAGAGAGCTGACAGGGATATTTGTCTCCAGTCTTTGCAGAGAGAGAGCTGAATGAAGACCAAAATAGGCATATCCTGCAGCATGGGAGTACTCACACAGCACTCTAAGCAGGATACCAATTGCTGTGCAGATCTTGTAAAGAGAGTATTACACCCTCAAGCTAACTGATTAGATGCCAGTTTTGTAACTTTTCATTTGAAAGAATTAGACTCAAGAAATATCTGTAAATATTGTTCATAGATTAAACCAATTCACTTCCCAGTCTTGCTTTGACATGGGAATTCTTGTAGAGCACACTGCAGTGCTGTTTGGGCTGGTCTGCCTGTCAAAAAACATCACATCTGATACTCAGGCAGACTTGGTTTGGGAGCCTGCACACAGATTGGGATTTCTTGTGCCTAAGACTATGGTTTGGACTCTGGAGGGAAGCAAAATGTGGCCAGGCTGACATGGTGACCCCTGTCCATCTGAGCATCCCGAGTGCCTGGTGATGCCTTCAGTTGCTGCCCAGCCTCATGGTTCACAGCCTGTGTGTGTTCCAAAAGCACCTTTTGTGCTGGCACACAGCTCCTTCCCTTACCAGCTGCAAGGAATCCTTTTTTTGCATCTTTTCACTAATGTTTCTAATGAGTTTCTGTTTTTCCTGCAGAATGATTCCCGTTTTCTCAGCACTATCCATGAAGTCTACTTGCAAGTCCTCACCAAGAGTACAGACAACATTAAGCTATAATTGCAGCTGAATCTACTTAAAATGTTCATTTTAGAAACAATTATGCCTCATCTATAAAACTTAATATTTTTGTAAAGAATATTTAGTTTTCAATGTCTTGAATTTGAACCTGTTAGGAAAGATTATTCCTTAAATACTTATGAAAGTAATGTCCTCAGAATGATCTAGGTTTTCACTGTGATCATCACCAGCAAACCTTTTTTTTATTGGGGAGGGGACTTAAGTTGCATTTAAGCTCTCATTAGCATTAAGTGAATGTGCAAATGTTTGTTCTGGCTCTCATTCCTGGCTGTGTTCACTGTTCAGCTATTACAGACTCAAAACTATTTCAACCAGCAAATGCACAGTATAGTACACTACAGCACACCAGAACCAAATTCAGTTGTAAAAACCTAGTTCCAGTTTGAAGGACTAAGGAAAATGAGAGCAAAATGCCTTGTGATAAGCTGGCAGGTGTGGGGAAGGAAAGGGTCTGGAAACTAGGCCATTGGAGCTAAATCTTTAATAAAAAGTCTAAAAATGTGATTAGCTCAATACATTGGCAGTCTCTAGCTAATGCCTGTAAATTCATCCCTTCAATATTTCATTAATCTTATTTGTTTCTGCATTACTGACATAAAACAACCAAGTGAGTAAGGCCATTTTCTCTAAAAAGGCAAAATTTGAAATATGCAAAATCCTCAGTGATTGTAATTTTTTTTTAAGCAACAAAAGAATTGCATATTGAAGTTCTGATTTTAAATTTCTAGTTAGGAGACCACCACTGGAAGACTCTTCCTGTTCAGCAGTGTTTGATAAAAATTAAACATTTTGTTCCCTTTTAGCTTAAGAATGGACCACACCATAGTTGGCTTTCACTCCTCAGTTGTGTTGGAACTGCAGTGTTGAAAACTATGCAGATGGGAAACAAATGCATGCTTTTTTTCTGTTGCCCTCTCCCCAGATTATCAGTGCACACTTCATAGTCTGAAGTTTATCTAATTAAAATGTTACTGCTTTGTATCTGTGATTTAGTGAGTCACCATTCACTAAGAATTGAACTGGGTACTTCCCCATTTGAAATCAGAAATTTTTGCATTATACTTTCTTATGCTGCTGTGTTGGTTTACCCATGGGTTGTGTTCATTTCTTAAAGGCATGCAAAGGTCATTAATCTGAGTTCAGGTCCCAACCTTTTTCAGCAAGAGTAGTTTTAAAAGATGCTTTTTCAGTACAAAAGTGTTGGGTTATTGAGTAAAGAGATAATCTGTAGTGAGTTGTGATGCACTGCTTCATTCTTTCCCTCAAGCACTATCAAAATATGAAGAAAAATATTGTTTGGCTCCTTACCACTTATATGTATGCATAGATATCCTAAGGATTAGTTAATGTTGACATAGTCATGGTGCATGGCCATTTCATTGGAAACTAGTAATTGAGCTTTAATTGTGACTTGTTCACACATCAGGATGTTTTAGATACAACAAATATTTACATTTTTATGTATTGGAACTATTTTAGGGGTTTTTTTTCTAGCTTTTTAGTGGAAAATATATTTTGTTTAGCACTACCTGCCTTCTGAAAAGCTCTTCTCAGCCTTTGAGTTCAGTGTTTCCAATTAAAATATATAGTATATTGTTAGCAAAATGTTCAAGATTCAGGGAAAGAGGCTCATGTGCATTTGTCAAGAAATATATTGGATTTGATGGTAGCATTTGAATTCAGCAATACAAACTCAGACTTCTTAGGGAAGATAGGAGCTTCTTCCATAAATTCTGGAGTTACAATACTGTGTATGCACATAGACAGTGAGACTCAAGTTAGATTCGAGGTCTAAACTGATTTTGTGTTGGGCTTTTTAGGAAAAGTTTCACTGAAAGGGACAAACCAGAGAGCAGTACCTCTGAACAGAAATGGACAGTGTAAGCCAAATAGAGGGTTGCTCTTACCTAGATTTAGCAAAGATAGAGTCCCTAACCTCTCACTTCTCATGGACAGCTTCTGGTTTCTTCAATGAAAGATTTGATAGAAGTTTGTGAGAACAGAAATGTTGGAAGCTGATGGTGCACATTGGTACTGTTTGCTAAATACAGTCATATCCAAAGACCTATAGAAATGATAGGAAGGAGTTGGATTTTGAGTTCTTCAGCCATATACAAAAGTAATAATACTTTGAATATCCTTAACTTGTGAGGGTTCCTGGGCAGCTGGAAACAAGCAGTTGGCAGATCCTTACTTCACTTTGGTTTTGTAGTGTCCTGGTAGCAACAGGTTGATGGTTTCCTTCCCTGCCCAAGCTTTCCAAATGAGCTGAGAGAACCAGAGTTGAAATCGTAGTGTCCACTTTCCACCTTGAACAAGTGCATGTGTTTGTTCCAGCCTCTGCAGACACGGGAACTCCCCAGGGCAGAGGTGTGACAAGTGCCAGGGGAGTGGCTCTAACAAACTTCTTTAATTAAAGAAGTAATAAACTTCTTTAATGAAAAGCTCATTGTAAAACACAAGCTCAATTACAGTGTAAAAGCTGTTGGGTTTTGGGTTTTTTTTTAATGTGGACTGTGTATTTAATAACCTTTCTCCCTAATTTTTAAATTTTTTGTATAAGTTTGAAATAACCAGCTGGTTGAAGTGCTTGATTTGTGTTATCCACATGTAGGGATAACCAATGTGTAGCAAGTTACCTTGGGGCATCACAGGAAATGATTGTGACCGTTTTCAAGTGAAATTTTTTTTTTTAGCTGCAGGCTTAATGGGGATTTTATCTATTCTTTCTGGGAATCAAAAGCTTATTAGTTCAGACTACACTCCTCAAATTAATTATTAATTATTAATTATTAAGCATGTTTATGGTGGCTCACATTAAGTTACTTTAGTTTTGAGTTTGGATTTTTACTTTTTCCCTTTTCAAAGACAGTTTCAAAACCTACAGCTACTGAATTGTTCAGGAAAATCAAAATTCTCAGTTTTGTAGTTAGACTTTATCTGTTGTTATTTAACAATGCAAAGTTTATATGAAAGGTGCCTAACAGCTATTAGAAGCAAAATATCTTTCCAAATTAAACAAGATTTGCAGAATGAGTGATTAAAAAAATTCAAGTGATTCATCCTGATTTAATATAAAATGTGTAATTCTGTGTATAAATACTCAATATTTAAACACTTGCTGCTGGATGTATCATTTTTGCTTGCATTTCTAATTGCTTCATTTTGGTTTATTTCTGAAACCCATTATGCCATGTGTAGTCACTGATAGAATTTCTGAAATGTTTTGAAAAGCAAACTTTAATTTGGGACTTCTTGGTTTTTAAAAGCATTCTAAGCAAATCAGCCACCTTTTTTGCCAGGTACTTGAGTTGCTTTGTACAGCATATCTTAACAAGAGGAATGTGTGCAATATGTATCACCTCATGTTTGTCTGGCAGTGTTATGGAAATGTTAAGATGCAATATCTTCCTTTCACTTCAAGTTGGAAAAGTTGCAGTATCTCTGATTTGGTGGTGTTATTTATTTTTATCTATTCAGTGTATTGGCATATGGTTAGTTAGGTTTTTTATGTACATTATGTGCTTTTAGTAATTTCTGAGTTTTATCACTTCTGCGTATGCACCGGTTGTAGCCATTTGCATGTTCTTTCAATATGAAGACCATGGGGAAGGGGGAGCTTCAGGAAAGATTTCTGGAAACCGGAATAATTGTAAGTCAAAAAATGTAGATACTGCATCATTAACGTTTTTGGTATGGTGTGGGTTTTATAGCACCTATGTATGTTTGCAGTTATTAAGTTATTGCATAAATGTTTAAGAATGAGCATTTTTTCATCCAAAATTTTGTATGTTTGCAAATATATTTTTGTAATAAAACTTCAAAACAAATGTTTCAGCACCTCCTAAAATCTTGTGATGTTTCCTTTTATTTCTAGAATTCTATTTGCCCCCTGGAAGGTTCAGATTTTATTTAGGGTTAATATTTTCTAGAGAAGAAACTCAAATTCCTTACTCCGTTCTGGGGGTAGAACCAAATTGCATTTGTCCTCTTAAGAAAATGCAACCTGACTGCTTGAAGGGCAGTGGGGAACAGCCTCTACAAGGCCCTCTTTCACTGGCTTGGAAGTGCAGCTGTGTGTTTAGTGCCTTTCTGTATCATTTTTTATGGTATCCCCTTTCATCCATCTAGACATGGCATTTGATTCTCGGTCCAGTGTTGGACTTTGATCCAAGACACTGGAAATTGCAGTTGTCCTCCTACCATACCTGATCAATATCATGCAACTGATTGATCCAAATTTCACAAAGTAAAATAGGGGAACTGGTGAGGAAGGGAAACATCAAAGTTGATCTTGAAATTAAACAAAACCTTAAGCTTAAATCTCTAAATCTTAGCTAAATGCTTATTCCCATTCTAACTACCCATAGGAGCTGGTGATTGCAGGGCAGGTCAAATGTCAGGGGAGGCCACTGGAGAATGGCATTTGCTGCCCTGATGGTTCATACTGGACTGATGCCTGGACTGTGTCCAGAAGCAGATTCTTCTAATAGAAGCCTGCCATACAAAACAGGTATAGAAGTCATGGATTTACTGCAACATAATTGAAAAAAGGTGGAGAGTCAAACTTGAAATTCTGGAATCAATCTAAATCCTGTATTACGTGTGTTGCCTGTCTGGTCAATATCAAGAATATTTTTTTCATTCTCAGTGCCCTTAATCTGTTTGTCTTCTCTGGTCCAGGTATGCCACTTCACTGTTACTCACATGAATTGCTCCCCTTTGGTTTGGGAATAAGATAACACCTCTGAATTTCTCTGTGTAGCTCCAGCTAAACCAGGCACTGTACAAAAAGTTTATGCAAACCAAAATTTTTTTGGCCTTTTCTCTCTTGATCCTGTGTGCTCTACAGTCATGCATTTTGAAAGTGTATGAGACCATAAACTCAATCCCTACTACGATGGTGATATCAGGGAATCCCATAGAATCAGGGAATAGGCATCAAGCTTCTAAAGTTCATCCTCTAAAATTCAAAAAATTCAAATTTCATTTGCAGGCTTGCAGAATGAAATGACAACAAGTTGTAGCTCGTATTTATGGGCCAAATTGGAGTTGGTGAACTCATGTTTGATAAGGGTTCAACTACACTTCCTTCTCACTTTAATACAGAGACTAGAAACCTGTTCATTCATACATGTTTTTTTCATTTTTTAATAGGATGCCTTCAAGTTACTAAATAGTCTTTATTCTGGCTGAGGTAAATTTCTCTTCAGTTTAGTTTTGTAATCAAAACACTAGAAATTATAGTGTATGTTCTCTAAAGATACTTCTAGTGCTCAGTAGTGGAATTTTTTCACCTATCTTCCCGCAACTCCAGGTGTGAATCAGCTTTTTTCCATCTTCTGGATTTTGATGGAGGGATTTATTTTTTGACCTGACCTACTAATTTAGGAGAATTAAATTTCTGTGATAGACCTGTAACTTAAAATACAGCCATGAACTGGAAAGCTCATCCTTGTCAGTTATGCAACAATTTTTCACTTCCTTTTCATAAGACACTCCTAATCAGGCTCCTAATCAAAAAGCATAGAGCAAAGAGAGCAGTGAAGAGATTTTCATCAGTTGCTGCATTTTTGAAAGAGCACTGGCAATAAAACAAGAGGGAAACAACAATTGAACAATTGAGAAGAAAACGAGGGAAGGAATAGCTAAACAGTTCAAGTAAATATGAGAGGGTGGTATATTGTAGACAGAAAAGTATGGCCTGTGAAGGTATTTCCAGAAGCACAGAAGAATTTAGGTTACAGTTTTGTTTCCATACTGCTGCATGTCTTCAGGTATTCTCAAAGCTCAAATGTGGATTGCCTGTAAGAATTCAGAGTATTTCAGGGTGTGTTCAGAAAATGACTGGGTAGGCAAGGTTTCCTTGCTCTAATTCTTCAGGTCTGCTGTGGGGCTTTTTTAACTTCTGGTAATGAGGCAGCACAGTGGAGTTGACTTGATCACAGCAGTACCTGATCTTTGTCTTTGCTTGGTGGCCTCCCATTACAGTTTGAAGTCTACGTAGATCAAGACTGCTCATACTTCAGTGCCTTTCGTCTTTCATTTTAAACAGACCTTTAAAAATATTTCCACCAGAATCCATTCTTTAAAATTCAAGCAGGTTAATTTTACAAAATCAACCTTGGGAAATAAAACCACAAAAGAATAAGCTTTATATACTGTTTGCAAGGAAAGCACTTGCCCTCAGGCCTTTCTAGGGAACACGCAGGCATGTGATGTAAATGCACAAGTTTTACTTCTTTTCTCCTCACAAATAAGAAGCTTTTAAGAGTATCTACAGAGCAAAGATCACCCAGCCTGGCTCCTGTATGCAAAACTCTATCTTGGTCTTAATTTAGAAAGCGTATGACTTGCACACCCTGCCCATTCCTCTTGTGGTTTGGAACAGGGATGGGAGAGGCCCAGCAGGTTATCCCACGTTCTCATGTAGGTTTGAGATTTGTGGGTGATGGTGAGTGCCTTCTCTGGTTCTGAGCATCCAACAAATTCACTTCTGACCTCTGGGGACACAGTTCTGCATAACAAAGCTGCTGCAAAGGAAGCTTCTGTCGTCTTAAACTCCCCACAAGAACTGAGGTACAGGAGTGCAGCGAGAGCCTGCAGGGTCTGGCTGTGTACAGTCTGTCGTGGTTTACAGCAAGCCCTGCTCCTGGTGTGATCTTCAATCCTGGTGCCCATTACAAAGAGAGCTCTACTTTTCAATGGCTTCATAGGAAAATCCTGCCACAACAGAAGCTTTTACAGAAAACTCAAAGGTTTGGTTAGAAACAGATGCTGTACTTTTAATAAGGGTTTGAAAATAAATTCATATTCTTCAGATATGAAGACAGCTGTCTGAAGGATACTGCTAACATAACAGATATATGTGAAAGTAGATTCATAGTCTGTAGTGCCTGAGCCTGGGCTTGTGATGTAGCTTTACCTGTAACTTCATTTCAGATAAAAAGCCTGATCTTATTACTGCTCCTATACCTGTTTTCATGCAGTACATATAATTTCTTACAATTACTGGTGATGTGCTGCACAGACATCGGAGATTTTTTCTATTTTCTTCTTCCTTAAATTCATTAGCAGCTAAATAATGTTATTACTGCAGATGAGCTGAACAATCTGCTCCATGTCTAACTGAAGTCACTGTTTTTGCATGTGGAAGGATGTCCTATTGGTGCATCATGAGAGAATGCTCTGGCATCAACCCATTTCATCCATTCTTGAATTATTTCCCTCTCAAAGGGCTCCTAATGCAGCTCTTCTTTCAAAGGACAAGAATAGTCCAAGTCTGTTGTGTTGCAGAGGTCAGGCTGAAGAGGATTTTTTCACTTTCTCTCCTATGCATTACAGCACAAATAAATCCTTCTTTATTTGGTCATTACAGCTCTCTTACACCTTCTTTTTAAGTGTGCACACCCTCTAAAGCATTGCTGTTTGGGAGATTACACAATTTATCATCAATAACTTTATCCTTTTAATTTTATCAAATTCTGTTAATTGAATACAGATATTCATTTAAACAAAGACTAAAGAGACTAATCACTTCTGAGCTTGTTTGAAGAGTGTCATAGAACTTGAGTCAAGAATCAAATAGAGAAAGCAAACGTGGTGAAGTAACTGTGGAACATCAATGTCTTCAGCAGGCCTTTCAAGCATAGTTGCAGGCAAAGGTCTCAAACTCCTACTGCATAAGTATTTCACATTTATCTTAACATAATTTGAAGAAATTGCAACAAGTGAAAATTCAGATTATAAATTTAAATACTTTTGTAAATAATTCCATTAACTGCTTATACTAAACCAATCCAAAGACCCCAAAATACTGCAATATTAGCATTACAAACTTTGATTTAAATTCTGTAATTGTCTTGCACTGCTAGCAGGAACATTTCCCTAAATATCATCAAACAGCCCAAACCTAGTCACTGTGAGTTCCTTTTAACTGTGTGGGACAGACACTACTTTGGTTTTTCTCTGGCAGGCTACATGTTAGACATTAAAAAGTCTCATTGTATAAGACTTGTCTCAAGTTATTTGGTTTAATCTGAACATTTTTCATGTATCATAAAATTGTCATATTATTTTGGAAACTTTGCAGTTCTTGGGTTGGGTTTGGGGTTTTTAAGTAAATGACATTTTTATTTAGAGGCAATATAAAAATTACTATGATTTAAAACTATTTTTATTCAACATTTGCCTGTGTGTAACTAAAAAATGGTCTGTTCTGTTATGAAGCTTTCCATACCCATTTTTCCTTTTGCAGACAATTTTGTCAGCTGAGGAGAAGGTTTTAGTTGAGTTGAACTGTGAATCTATTCTGTTTGTATGTATCTTGTCCTTGTATCTTGCTCTTACAGACTTCAAAGGTGGATGGATTTCCCTTCTGGATGTTTCTGTATCTTTCGCTGCACAAGAACCTTGCGTTTTCCAGGTTGCTGGTTATAGCTGTTTGTAGTCTGTGTAGCACAAACTGCAGTTCTATGGCAACTAAAGGATGTTGAGAGTGCTTTTCATGCTCCAATGGGAACTGCAGAGCTGATCATTATTTCACAGCCTGCTGAATATTCCTTTCACAGAGTGTTTACTTGAGTGTGTGCTTGTGCTTATCTAAAACCACTGCTATCACTGATGAAGGAATAGAATTTACTTTGAGTGACAGTAAGGACTGAGTCTCTGGAAAATTTGCAGCACCAGATTTGGTCTGACAGTGTACTGCATTCCCATCCTTCAGGCTACAATGAGAGGAATTCCACCACAATTCCACAGTGAGTGGAATTCTCTTTCTTAAGGTACTCTGCAAATGAAACTCTGTGCACTACACAGAGGTGTTCAGGACTAGCAAGGTTACAGCCCAGGACAGCAGTGACTGGCAATTCCAGTTTAGTTTGGAATCCATAATGTTCAAACTGCAATTGCACAGCCTGTTGGTCTCCTCCCACACCTCCACACATTTTCTTTACTCACTACACTACTGTTTGGATTTTGTAGTAATGAGCTCTTACTAGACTTGGATTTGGCAATCTTCTGAGAAGAGTTTTTAAGGCAAAATTTGGCACGTAACCCCATGGTAGCTGATCGGCCTGAATTCTAGCAGTGCTGTGAGCATGCAGCTCCTGCTCCAGTAAACAGAGTTGCATGTACTTATGTCAGCAATGCATTTTTGCAGTATCTCAGCAAATGTCAGTCATAGCTGAGCTTTCATGCTTCTGCTGCACATAATGCCCTGACACCAAAACGTGGACGAAGGGATGGAAAAACCCAGCTATCCTGTGTATGTGTTTAATAAGCTGTCTGGTCTAGTAGTTAATACTGAAGCTAACGAGATGTGATTGTATGTTCTGGAGCAAGACTGTTTGTCCATACATTTGCATCCTTGTTTTAATCATATTGTATGTGGTTTCAGAGGCAAGTCCTAGGAATGTGGAAGAAATGTTGAGTGTTGTATGCAATGTATACCGTGACTTCAGCTATTGCTTTACAGTCCATCACACTTGGTCAGAGTTGCAGAAATAACACGCCTCTTCAGAAGATCAAAGTGGAGGCACTGACACAAGGTGGAATTTCATCCTGTGAATGCTTGAGCTGCTGTTTGAACAACACAATACCACAATAAGCACTCGGTGATGCAGCACGAGGATTCAGGGAGTGCAGGGGGAGTCGTGGGCAGTGATCTCCCAATGACATTGTCCAAGCTAAGTCTGTCTTAAGGTCTTTTAACCATTCAGATAACAATGGAGGAATCAAAAGAAGTTGTGAGCTATAGTAACACTGGACTGATCCAGATCATCCCCCTCACTTTCTTACAGGAGGGAAACAGGAAAGCATTGTATGTCCAGCCAGAGAAGGCCCTTGCTAAGATTGCTGTTGTCAGTGCACTTGGTGCAGTCTGTGAGGGAGCCATCCTCATTCAAGAGCACATCATCACTGTGATCACAGAGACTTGACCACAGGCCTTACTCTTGAGCCAAAGAATAGATTCAGTCTGGGCCAACAAAGTCAAAAGCAAGGCTGTGATCTGGCCAGTTTACATTTAAAAGAATTGTAAGACAAAATAAAGGACATTGACAAAGGAGTGGGAGTTACTGAACTCTATTTTAGTTAACTGTCATCTCACTTTGCCACTACCAATGATGTATGCAGCGAACAGTAACAGCCTGGCAATGCTCACCTCTTACTTACACTGTATAGACAGAAAACAGGGAGTAAATTAATCTGTTAGCAGCAAAAAACTTAGTGTAGAAATTACTTCATTGTTTTCATGATACCTGCCTCCATTTTGATATTTTTCTCCTGTGTTTGTAAATACTACCAGCCATCCAGAAAGATGAAGTAGCCATATCTCTAAAATAAGCTTTTAGTTTCCTGATGCAAATGTATTTATGAAGTTTTTTTGAAATTTGTTTCCTGCAGCTGAATTTGGGTGCACAACCATGTTTTTTTAATGTATCTTTGGGCAATATAAAATACTGTGGAGTTTGGCATCATAAATGTGATTTCAATTTACACTTGGTCTCTTTGAAGAATTTATGCACCTCTCCTAAACCACAGATTAGAGAAGACCAAGTTATCCTGCCTACCCTCACTCAACTGACATGGATAATTCTGTGTCAGTGAGATGATGGTTGAGCCAAATGTCAACATCTGTCTAAAGAACAGTGTTTAAACAGCAGGAGTGATAGAAAAATTGTCATTCCCTTCCTCAGCACAACCAGTATTTTAACAACTGCTCTCAAACAGTGAGCATGGTACAGAGCTAAAGCTAATAAATGCTGCTGGGCTGCTGAAATGGTCCTGTGGCTTTGACTACTATCAGCAGGTAGGAGATTCCAGTAGAGCAGGTCTACAGAGCACATGAAAGTCTGAGGACTCCCCATCTGCACAAAAAGGGAGTTTGAATCCTGCTCCAGACTAGCTCTTGTCTGTCCTGCTGGACTGAATACTCATTAGCACCTGGGATATATTAGCTGCTTTCTCAGATTGAATCTTCTGTTTCATCTTAATTTGAAAGGAATCCAATTCATGAGCTCTGGGACTGCTTAGCAGAGAAAGCCAGAGCACAGTGAACAAGGGACAATCAGGAGACTGGATCCAAAATGGCTCAAGCTGCCTTAGTCTTACCTTCTGACCCTATGGCTGCAGAAAGAATCAAGTGTGCTGCTGCCTTGAGAAGGCTGGCAGATCATGGAAAGGATGCAAGGATGGACAGAGGAGAAAAGGAAAAGTTGTGCAGCATGCTCAGAGAAGTTGATCACCCTCACTCTACAAGATCCATCTGATTTTAGGCCTTTTTGAGGCAATGGCACAACCAGATCCCGAGCAAGATATTTGCTGGTGTGTTGCATATGTAAGGTTCAGTTAAGGATCTTGTACAGGGAACTTAGGCTTGCATTTCCTCTTACCTCACCAACAATTAGGGAAGATTTTATAGTTCAAAATCTACAAAGGAAGAGACAAAAATCAGTATTTCTTGTAGATGCTACTTGTAACTCTTGAGATCTTTCATACTCCCCTACTGACAATGTTCCTTTGGGCATCAGAGCTCCAGGAGGACAAAAGAAGTCCCTACCTTGTTGTACCAAAGTGGATTTTAACAGGAATATTGTGGGGAAACCACTATAAAGAATGGCTGTTGGTTGTCTCCACCATGTCTGGCAAGCCAGTTTTTGTTTCCCCACCCAGGACCCCTCTGCAATGATTGCCTGCACAAGTAGCTACTTTTGAGCTATCATGTGTTACTTAATTTCCAAGCTGCTGTTTAGACACAGTGGGTTACAAGGTGTACAAGGTGCCTTTCTGTATCCTGGCAGGAAACTTGCACAATTACCCTGAAAGTGCATTAATGCCCTCATTTCTTGGCCCTCAGCTCTGCCACTGAAAGCTCTTGGCATTACAGCCCATGTCGTCAGAGTTCCTAAATTTAAACCAAGGCTTGTGTGATTCTCATCAGGCTCTTCCATATCCAAATTTTATTGTCCATATAATTTCAAAGTGTATTACTAAAATTAAAAGATTTCCTGCCCTACCCATTTTTTTGAAGGTCAGATATAGATTGGAGCAGAGCAAATGGCAGTTGCAGCAGTTAACCTTTGTATAGTGCTTTCCAGAACAACCTCTGCACTTTGCTACTGTCAAGTCTGGTTGTTTGGCTCTGTTTTATCCTTCCTGGCCTATTTCCAGTCTAGTTTTTCTTCTGAAGATTTCTATTAAAAGGATTTCCAAGAAGACAACTGATGAAACAGTTTAAGAAAGCAGTTAAGCTATGGGAGTGGCGTCTGCTTTTATTTCTTCTAATAAATTGGTCAGTTTGTGGAGAAAAGTTTTGTCGTACCTTGCTAAGGGTTTAAAATGCTACTTCCTACTGGCAGTTTGCCAAGTGAGCACGGCTAAATGCTCTGTGATGGAGGGGACTTCCTCTCTTTCTGAAACCCAAAGTCTGCAGAGCCTTGAAGGTGAAGGTGTAGGGTTCTTAATGGGATTGGTTCAGTGTCTTCTGGAAGTAGATGATGATAGCATTAGTTCACTAATTGTAACTAGGATATTTTTAAATCAATACAATACACTTTCTAGGACAAACTACCAGCAGACAGAATACTGAAATACAGGAGTGCAGTGCAGGGATACCAGGTTTAATGAGCAAGATCTGAGGTATCTTAGAATCATAGAATCATCAAGGTTGGAAGATACCTTTAAGATTGTCAAGTCCAACCTTTAACCTAACACTACTACTTTTTGTCATTGTTGTCTGATTAACCTTATTTTTGTTTGTGTCTAGATTGTAACTTCTAGCGCTGCTTGAGCTTTCTAGAACAAATATGAAGGCTTTAACTTGCCTACTTAAGCCTAGCATTAATGTCATAGTGTTCAGAATTGCTAGAGAAAATGTATTGGCTGATTGATGGCTGGTGAAGTCAATATTTTATGCAAAAGTCTCTGTGTTCATCAAAATTTTTAACATATATTGTGGAAATTGCAATTATACCCTGACAGGAAGCCACACTGGGCGAGTCTGCTACTGTTTCTCCTGTGTGGAAGAACCGGGTTAAGCTGTGGGATACTGTAACCTTCTTTTAGACACAGGAACAGGCCGGGGTGGAGACCCTCAGCAACAGCCTTCTGGAGCAGGGGTTGAATCAAACATGTCGAGGGAGGT
The DNA here is from genome assembly GCA_013397295.1 of Polioptila caerulea. Lineage (NCBI taxonomy): Eukaryota > Metazoa > Chordata > Aves > Passeriformes > Certhiidae > Polioptila > Polioptila caerulea. The sequence goes on from VYXF01006666.1 coordinate 587,974, forward strand.
GATCCTGCCCCTCTGGTCGGCCCTAGGGAGGCACATGTGGAGTTCTCTATCTGGTTCTGGGCTCCTCAGTACAAGAAAGACAAGGGGCCGCTGGAGGGGTACAGTGGAGGCCACAAAGATGAGGGATCTGGAACATCTCCTTTGAGGAGAGACTGTGGGAGCTGGGCCTGTTCATTCTGGAGAAGACTGAGGGGATCTCGTTAATGCATATTAAAAATCTCCAACAGGTGCCAAGAGGATGCTGCCAGACTCCTTCAAGTAGTGTCCAGCAACAGGGTAGGAGCAATGGTTAAAACTAAAACACACGAAATTCCACCTCAACAGGAGAGAGAACTTCTTTAGGTTGTGGATGGCAAAGCCCTGGAGCAGGTGCCCAGGGAGGGCGTGGAGTCTCCCTCTGCAGAAATTCCAAACCCACCCGGACCCGTTCCTGTGTCACCTGCTCTGGGTGACCCTG
>VYXF01006666.1:589080-602753 GCA_013397295.1 Polioptila caerulea
GCAGGACTGGAAACCAAAGAATTTGTGCCCGAGGCGCAAGCGGCTTCTTTTTCATTGCGTGCCCGTCAGTTGGAACTAATTCTGCACAGAATTTCAAGTGAGCCCAAGTGGGATTATCTGTGCAATGCCCGCGGTCTCCAATGGGCAGTTTATTCAGGCCTCTGGACAGGATTTAGTATGGGCTCTGATGTGTGCAGATTCCAGGGTTATCCTTTCTTTGATCGTGCTTTACCTATGGAAAAAATCTCTGCAAACAATCCGCTCTTAGTCATGTAAAATTAAATTTTTTCTGCTTGAAAAATACATGAATGCTTCCATACAAAGTGCTAGGCTTTTTTCTTCTTTTTTTACATATATCCCGTCTCGTTGCAATTTCCTCATTTGGACCTCTTTGAAACTAGCTGCAGTGTTTAAAAAAAAAATCTGAAGGAATCCCTTGGATGCTGAGGTTTGTGTGAAGGAGGAAGATGTAAAATATTATAAAGCTTCTTTGAATTGCCTTACAGTCCCCACCCTGTGCCTGGCATGAGCTGCCTCACACGGCTCTCGAAGCTGAACTTTACTCGTTCCATTTGCAGACAGCAAATGAAAGTGCTGCTGTGGTTCTTCCTGTGCCATGGGGTGCTGGACGTGGGAAACCTCTCAGCCAGTCAGAGTAGTGCTATTTTACAAATCTGTGTCTTGTTGGGAGAGAAGAATGGGATACCCAACAATTGCCCTTTTAGTTCTTGATTTGTTCCAGAGCTGCAGTGTACAGTATTACACAAGTCTGTGTGGAAGAGTAAATTGAAGAATTGTGCTTTGTAGAGCTTGGGCTTTTATGTTCAGTTTCCAGTATGTATTTTATGCAGGCCACAGGGATGTATGGTATCAGTTGTCCTATCAACAGATAAAATTATTTCTCTGTTTTGTTTGATGTGCTGTTAAAGAAGAAGGATCATACTACAGCCTCTGTTTCTCTTCCGTGGTCCATGAAATTCACCAGTAAAACCATCCCCATGGAAAAACAGTAAAAGTAGTTTTACTCAAGCTTTTCATTCCCTGGTTCATGTGTGCTCCAATACTGAGTCCTCCTAGCACAAAGGCATTTCAGTAATCCCTCTGGTTTATTCTGCCACTGGGGTTGTGTAGTCTGAAATTATTACACAACCTGATAACAAGCAGATTATGAAAGATGGGCTCTTGAGGGAAGATTCTGTTGACAAGTAATATATTTTCTTAATAAGATTTGGTTGCCAAGATGATGGTGTAGTAACGTGCCCAAAAGACATTCAGTCTGTTGTGGAGTTAGGCAAAGCACGTACATTTCCAAAGCAGCTGTGCATTATGAATGTGATTTTCAAAAACTGAGACAGTGTGCTTTGCTTAAATTGCTGGTGTGCACTGAGGATGGGAAAAGATGTTTGAATGCAAGTTAAGTTTAAATAGAAGCTTACAGTTAATTAAAAATGTGAATTGTCATGATGACTTTCACTTTGTTAAGGAAATACCTGTTTGTTAAATGTGTAGTTTGTAAAAACTGAAGGAAATACTTGCAATAAAGCACTTCAGAGAAAACAGGACCTGCCTACTACTTTCAAGGAAGTAATTTCTGTGAACTGTGGCATGTATTGCAACACAAGTGGTGGTGTGGTAGATATGTCACACCAACTCTTGCAGTCTTGACTTGTTTTACCTTCTGTTTAAAAAGGTACAGCCTTTGCCTGGACAAGAGCTAAGTCAGTCTGATCCTGAAGTTGCTCAAACACATCACTTTGAGTATTTCATCAGCTGGAGTGGAAAAATTCAGTGAACTGGAAAAAAATTTTGTGTTCAAAATGACTTACATGGGCAAAAAAATTGATTGGGTTATTTGTAAAGATTGAACATACTTGCTTTGGGGTGTGGAAGAGCTTTTTCTTTTAGATAAGTAGTGCACACATTGCCATTGAAATGGGTAGAGTCTCTGGTGTAGCTGATGATAAATTTCTGCAGTTTTGAAACAGCATCTTGGCTTCCTAGTGCAGGATGGATACATTCTTAAAAGTGGAAGTTGCAAGAGTTTCTTAAGAGGCAGTTAAGTTTCATAATATGTGGTGTGTGATCACTTGTTGCAGATTATTTTTTCTTCAGTTTTTTTTTTTGGTTTGACTCAATGCTCCATTTTAGCTTTCCACCACTATCCTTTCTAGTCGAAATGAATGGACACATGTAGATGGAACAAATATCAGTTGATGCACAGTAATAAAAAAACTCCCACAAAACTAACTTGGAGCAATCATTTCACCCTTGTTTTGTGTGGATCCAAGATTTTGGTGTTCTAGTGTCCTTGGGTTTGATTTCCTACTGAAGGACTGTGTTTCAAAGTTAAGGGTTTTTTTGTTATTTCTGATAGTAGAAATTCATTTAATTAACCTGTAGTTTTAACAAGATTTTTTTTTCCAATTTTCAGGTAATTTATTAAATTTTTCTACTTTTTTTTTTTCCACATGCTACCATTTTAGGTGGTTTAAAACTTTTTTAATCAAGACCAGGAGTTCATAGAAGTATGGTTAAGTATAAAGTTAATAAAATTAAAGGAATGAAAGCTTTAAACAAGCATGTAAGGCTTCTTGATTAACTCAAATACATAAATATTTACTAATATGTTTGAACCATGGTTTAAAGCTAATTCTCTTGGTTCCCTGTGTGTGAGTACTTACTAAGGGATGGACACTAACCATAATTTGTATTTTGCTAGTGTTTTGCATGTTTTTATTCTCTTATTACAGTTATGTTGTGTGGGAAGGTTCATTACTATCAAAAGAAAATATTCTGATGAAAGTTCTAGTGAAAGTGTTGTCTAATGCTAACATGCATGGTAAATGTACATGTAGGAAACAAAAGTGACACTTTCATAGTCAGCTTGTCCTGTTTTACAAGTAGAATCAAATATTTGAAGAAAAGCCTGCTAAAGATGAAAAGTAAATGTTGGTAGAAGAGGAAGTGAGAAGAAACTGCATTTTCAACCTCCTTACAATTCATCATCCACTTTCCTGTACTTCAGTAGCAATGGTTGATGTCAAGAATGATGCTGTTTACACCAATAAAATCTGGAAAATGCTATTTTCTGCAGTCCATAAAGGTTTTTAAAGAGCCTCCTTACCCCTTTTAAGCTTTATGGCAAGTGAAAAGGCAAGGCTGGTACTCCCAAGTGTTCAAGTGGTGCCACCCATTCCAGGTGCATAAGAACTACAGTGATCATTATGTAAATTACAGTAATGCAGATAAATAAAAGTAATTCTGTGCCCTTCTATTGCACTTCAGATGAAATATATACCTTGTCATGGAATAACTCCACATTTGCTGATTGCATAACCTCTTCACATAACTTTGTATTCACTGGTTGGTGCTTTATGGCACAGTTGCCCCTGAAATGGGCCTGTGTATTCCTGAGGCAAGTTATAATTGAAGTATGAATTCATGCTGCTGTTATCCCAGACAGGTCAATGTTTGATAAACCAACTCACACAATAATTCAAACTTATAAAGATGTACATGTAGAAAATGTTAGTTCCCCTCTTAGCCAAAGATGCAGCAATTTAGTATTTTACAATGTGTATCTGGGTGTTTACTGGAGACAGTAAATTTCCATACCCAGTTTCAGTGGAAGATGAAAACAAGAATTGCATTATTTAATGTCCTCTTTAGAAATCAGGATTATTATTATTCTGTCAGCTGTAATGTGGTACAATGAAATGGTTCCTAAGTTGTACAATTATAAATATTCCAGAACTTTCTGTGGAAGTTAATCTTGCATTACCGATCCCTGCATGTGCATCAGAGCCTGAACAAGTCCTGATGCCATGATTTTAATTTCTCCACTCAGCAAGTGGCTCCAGTTCTATGGAAAGCTGTCCTTGTTTCCTCTGCATTGAGTGAATTTCTGCCACCAGATAAATCAGAGGAGTCTGATTTCAGGCCCAGGCTGACACAGCCTATGTCTGACTGTCCTGTGCTTCAGCCACCCCTTCAGGTGGTGGTAGTGGTGGTCCTTGGCATGGAGAGGAAGGGAGAGTTCTAAAAGACAAGTCCTTGTGCTGTCAGCAGGGTCTAGATTGAACATCCACTTCAACCAGCTCAGAGGCTCCCTTTGTCTCAAGGTACAACTGATTGGCACAGGGGGAACAGTACAGGGCTGGGTTATCAGACACTTCAGACTTGTGTACTTTAATGCTGAGGAGTTGGGGTCTGATAAAGCGATATTTTAAAGATACAGTCCCGAGCAAACAATAACACAAGTGGTAATCTTGGGTCTTCTTGACTTGTAGCCACCCTACATCATGTTGCAGTGCAGCAGAGATTATGTCTGTGCTGTTTTTCCATACCATGAGGTACAAAGTGCAAGACCCCAGAAATGCCAGCAACGACCGCTTTGTTCTTTCAAAGGTAAATACATTATTTCTGGTTTGCTGTCCTGTTGCAGTCTGCTAGCAAAGAGCTGTCTGTCTGTAGATTAAATTGACTTGCCTTTGACTCGTGCTTACGTACACTCACATCTGCACAGAAATCTGTTGGATATATTTGAGAGCCTGGAATTTGTCTGCTTCAGAAAGAAAGCAGCTGATTGAATTAAGTTGCAGCATAACTTAAAAACAATTTTAAAAAGATCTTTATAATGTGTCCTGTTAAGTCTTAGCTCCACTACGTTAAGTTGTTCTAATGTTAAATAATAAATATTATATTGTCTGTATAGTCTATCAGGATGCAATAAGGTCTGTTTTATTTTTCTAATGAGGCAGTTGCAGTTGGCTTTTGTGCTGTCTTGTTAAATGCAGCCCTGCTGTTCTGCCTGCAGCCACGTCACAGTGGGCACTAATTCCTGCCAGCTTCTCAGGGAGCATTACATGAAACAGGGCAGGTTAGTGAGTAGTTTGTAGTTTGCATTCCTACTGTGCCAGTATGATATTAAAGTCACTGTTGCATCTGAAGCCACTGTGGGTCAGAGAACACTTAAACCCCAATCTGTCCTGGCTGTTAGTGTTCCTGTCCCCTTTTACATTGTGCCCCTGAAAATCACGGGGATATATTGTTCATATGACATAAAGACAGGTGAGGGCCCTTCAGAAAACGTGAAACATGGCCAATGATGTGTATGAAACTTGTCAGATGGAGTGCTCCAGTGATGCCATTCCATCTTTGAGTCAGAATTCCTCAAGTGGTGGCTCACAGTAGTGCTGTGTAGCCCATGGTGAATGTCCGTGTGCTGGATTAACTGTTGCCATTCTGGTGGCCACTCTGGAAGAAGGAATTGAGTGAGAAGCAAGCAGTGATGCTGAGGTGGTGAAGCACTGACAGAGTCACCTCCTTATATTTACTTTAGCTCTCCAATTAATCAGCGTTTCTGTCCAGAGTTGCTAAATGGCTTCAAACCTCTGCGTGCTCTTTCGACTCCTGATGACACCAGGAGTGGCAGCTCCACAAAGGTCTGAGTGTACAGAGCTTAAACCTTTGCCTGTTGTCACTCATTGCATTCAACCTTGAGTACATTCATATTGAAGGAAGTTCTAGTGAGGTAATTCTGCTCATCCTGCTGGGCTGCTCTAAGCAGGGGTGTGTGGAATTTGGAAACAAGCATCAGTGTGGATATGTGCATTGTTAAAGTATTTGATAGCTCTGTGCCTTCCTAATGGGCACAAGAACCTGATTTTAGGGTTTGTCAGCTTTGTAGAGTTTTGTCTTGATAGTTGGAAATTGTGAAATTTGTGTTTTGTTTACAATTTCTGTTTGTCTCTAGGGTCACGCAGCACCAATTTTATATTCTGTTTGGGCAGAGGCTGGCTTTCTACAAGAAGCAGAATTACTGAACTTGAGGAAAATTGATTCTGTCCTAGAAGGACACCCAGTGCCAGTGAGTGCTCATAATCTTTGATACAAAAGTATGTTTTCACAACAAGTGTGTGTGTTTCACAGCAATGTTGGTTGCCAGCTGTACAGTACAGGAAAGACAAAGATTTCAAAGAAGGATGATGGCATTTATGGCTTCACAACTGAATTTGAACTGTGTTTGAATGAGCATATAAAAATGGCCTTTATTGTTGTAGTAAAGTTCCCCTACAGCCCTGAATTGCATTATTTTCCATTTTGTAAATGTTTTGGTAAAATTCCATCCAAGCTTCACTTGTCTTTTAAGCAGCTTTGAGGTATTTCAAGAGTTTATACCCAGTCTGACCACGCCATTGGTCTTTCCATTCCCAGCCAGTTGTTTCAATTGATTCTTTTTTACACAAAATCATCAATTCTTAACTGTTGCCATCCGAAGCACAGCTGAGAAATTCCATTCCCTCTCAAAGAGCCCGGTTAGCTTGTGACAGTCATCGTGAAGGAAACCTGCATTGCAGGGAAATCAGGGGTTCAAGGCAAGATTTAGAGGGACTTGCACATTGCTATGCCTGAGAAGCTGCATTTTGATGTACATTGAACCATCTTTTAGCACTGGAAATTACTTCTTCTATTTCATAACTGTAAAATAATTGTTGTCTTTTTATTCTCAGAGACAAGCCTTCACTGACGTGGCTACTGGATCCCTTGGGCAGGGTCTTGGTGCTGCTTGTGGAATGGCATACACTGGAAAATTCTTTGACAGAGCCAGGTAATTCCATTTTCATACGTCATGATTGTAGGCATTTAATGGGAAAATTTTGTTAAAATAAATCAGATCGATCGATTCATTCTCCTTCATTCCATCCTCCGTGCCCAAATCTGATTTCAAATTCAGGTTTTAAATTATAGATAATTACAAAGCTGCTGCCAGTGAAACTACCAAGAGTTTAAAGATTAGCAACAATTAGTGCATATGTGTGTTTCTTTTGTAACCTGTCAGCATTGCAAGCTGATGTTCCTGAACAGAGAAGACAGGGAGTTGTTGGAGGAGCTTGTAACTTCCAGAGGGTCATTGATATCCATTTTGAGACTGGATGTCTCCCTTTAGAAGGGAAGTGCAAGCTGGAGATCTCTCTTCAAAGGCAGATGACAAATAATGGAGAACATTGGATAAGGAACTGTTATGATCAATAATAGCATAACTGAATCACAAAGTAGGGCTCCAAAATGTTATCAGAAAGGCACTTGACTCCACAGAGATAAAAATGACTGCTCCTGCCATTTGTTTTGTGCACAAGAAAAGAAGATGTCTAAAGGCAAATCTGTATGAGGAGGAAAATAGCCTGATGTGGTTGATATATTTTATTTGACAGTTCTAGTACATCTGAGCATAGGCTGCCCAGTTAATGTGTCCTACACTTCACTAGCTTGAAATCATTTCTGTGAAAGATGACTTGCTGATTTTAATTGAGTTTAGCAGATGCTACGTGTGGAAAAAATCTAACTAGTGCTTACATGACAAAAGGAAAAGGTGGTCTTGTGTGCAGCACTGGGGAGCAGCCTAAGTGTAAGGAGTTCACATTTAGCTGAAGGCAGGTGGGAATCAGATCAAGTCTGTTACAGCTTCATGCTGAGTAAAAAAAAAAAAAAAATCACTGACAGCCATCTTGATTATTTTGTTTCAAAATTATATATTTGAAGGCTAATTTACTATTTTTTTCAATTTTAGTGGGTAATAAACATTTACAGAGTTTTGTCAGCCGGAAGAAGAGTGGTAGTAAAAGACAAATGCTGTGGCTGAATTTGGTAGAGAAGAGGCAGTACTCATGCTAACTGAGTTTTACCTAAATAAAAGGCTCCAGTGGTTGGAGACTACATGACTACAAAGTCATGTTGGTTATCTTTCTCCTGAACTCTGAATTTGTTATGCAGAATGCTTTAATCCATAGCTGAGCTCATCCACAATTTAGAGTTTCCTGAAATTAACTCCTGTTGGTTGTCCTTCCAGAGGGTGTATGTGAGGAAGGAGGAAGCAGAGGTAACTGTCCCTGCATTGTTCAGGATCTTGCTGAGTCACAGTGACAGTGTTCAATGGGCCTGTTCAGTCAAGCCTTGCAGTGGGAGGCTTAAGACTTGATTTTTTTGAGACAAAGGTTTGGAAGGGGGTGCAGGATTTCTCATCTTATTTTTCTAACGTGTAACAGCTCAGAACTGTTTTAATTTGATTTGTCTAAGGTTACGTAACTCTAGCTGAGGTGAATGCATTGAACAGCAGGAATTGAGTTTGGGATAGAAAAATGAAGGGAATTCTTACTATGAATTATTGGAGGAGTTTTGATTTAATAGTGCTTACCCATCAAACCTAATTTATTTTCATTTTTAATTTCTTCTAGCTATCGAGTGTACTGTCTGCTTGGAGATGGAGAGTTATCTGAAGGCTCTGTTTGGGAGGCAATGGCCTTTGCTGGCTTTTACAAGCTTGATAATCTTGTTGCTATATTTGATATTAATCGTCTTGGACAAAGTGACCCTGCTCCTCTGCAGCATCACGTTGAAATCTACCAGAAACGCTGCGAGGCCTTTGGGTATGTGAGTGGGAGAAGCTCAGGATAACCTCTCATTTGAAAATGTGTGTTTTATTTGCTTCTCAGAATTGTTCAAATGAGCTTTCAGCTCTAAGGGCTTCCATCAGCAATGAAGATGGTCTTTCATAATGCTCAATATTGGTCAACTTTATGGCTGCAGCAGGAAAGTGGCAGATTTTGTTGATTTTGAGGAAAAATAAGGACTGCTTGCACAGATAAATCTGTTAGGGGGTCTTAAAACTGTTTTTAACACATTAAATTCAGATTTTATAACTGTGACCCCATGTCCAATCATAGCAAGTAAATCAGAAACAAACAGGATGGAAAGTAAGAGAATTCTTTATGTATTGGCAGTCATTTAGTTTCATATTTCTATGCATGCTAAAAAATTGTCAGATACAATAGAAACCAAATTATGCCAGAGTGTTCTGGGGTTTTTTAATCAACATCTATTGTCAGTGTTCATCTTATTTCTAGATGTTTGATTTGCTCTTGTGATTAAAAATGGCCATTATGTCTGAAGAAATGTAGGATAACTTAGTTATCTGTGGGCTGTGAATTTTGCTCATAGCTGTTGAACCCCCTGTGACTCATTTTGCATTATAAAAAAGCAGCTGTGCTATTTTTTATGGTCTCAAATAAATGCTAGTTCGTGTTTCTGGCATGCTTTAGGTCTCTTAAAAAGACACTGTGCTGGAATGAAGTTAGTATTTGTTATTGTTATTGCTGACTACCAGAGAGTGTCACATGCTAAAACCCTTTAGAAACAGTTGATCTGTTTGTGTTCTTAGCTGGCATGCCATCATCGTGGATGGACACAGTGTGGAGGAGCTTTGCAAAGCCTTTGGCCAGGCCAAACATCAGCCAACAGCCATCATTGCAAAGACTTTTAAAGGCAAAGGCATATCAGGTAACAAATCAATCATTGCTTTGCACACACTCGGGGCTATGGTGTGTACCCAGTGCTGCAGTAAAGGGACCTGCACATCTGAGCAACAGCATGCAGGAGGTCTTTCACCCTCTGTACCTCTCAGCAACATTATTGCTGAGAAAATTGGTTTGGTCCTATCAAGTGAGACAAGGGCCAGCTATCAAGTGTTCTATCCGTGGGATGGAGCAAATGCACACTTGGTGTGTCAAGGGTTGCCATGATTCCCTTTAGCCACAGCTTTTAGCAGCACTCTGTGAGCTTGCCTTTCTGAGCAGATAAATATTAATAACAGCAGTGAATATCTTCATTCCTTTTCACTGAGTAAGCAAGCAAAGTTCATTATTTGCAGTGACTGAGGGGAAAGCAGTGTATCAGCCAGAGAGGTGATTTGGCTGTTAGTGCCGGGTGAACAGATAAGAGTCATCAGAAGCTTTAAAAATAAAGCTGTAAAACATCAGATCCTGTTTGAATTGGACACCTTGGTTAACTGTTGTTTCAAACTTAACTGAGTTTGTTTAAATAGAACTAACTGTTGAAATTTTATGGGAAATGTTCACACTGATTTACTGGTTGCTTCCTGCCACACTTAGGTCTGTTAGGTGCAATTTTACCAATCATTTCAGTAGAAGATGCTGGGATTTTGTCACAAGTTTGGAATATATGTAATTTAATTATGTAAGATTTCTCCTATTTGTTCAATTATGTCTGTATTAATGCAGCTGAATACTACTGTAATTGTTCAAGGAATTTCTTCCTTGGAAGACAATGCTGGACTGTCATATTCCACCCTTATCTGGGTAAAATCTGCAGCTAAGAACCTAAATTGTTCTTATACTTTTCTTACTTGTGATTTTTAAATACACAGGTGTTGAAGATAAGGAAAGCTGGCATGGAAAGCCCCTTCCAAAAAATATGGCTGAACAGGTCATTCAGGAAATAGATGACAGAATCCAAAACAAGAAAAAGCTTTCTCCAGCCCTTCCAGAAGAAGATGCACCTATAGTAAATATTAGAAACATTAAGATGCCATCTCCACCAACTTACAAAGTGGGAGAAAAGGTATTCCCTTCTTTTTCACTGATGGTCAGGTATTTCAAAGTGTGAGACTGTTTCACAGGATGGCAGGAGGTTTTGTGTTATCCCTTGCCACAATTGTAACTACCCATCTCTTCTCAGTAGGCAGACACCTGTTTCTGTGGTGTGACACAGACAATCAGCTTGCTGGGTATCGAGAGGGTATATAAATATATTAAAACATGGAGATTCAAATCACTCTTCTTCATTTCATGATCATTATCAGCTTTCTAAACTATTTTATGTGCCTTTGAAATTGAAGAAACTGCTTGAGGTTCAGTGAATTTCCATGATAGGAAAGCAAGGTTTTAAACATTTCCTAGCAGGATTGGTGGAGAGTTGCCAATTTCAGCACAGATATATTTTCTAATGCTTTGTTGTGGGTTTGTTTACTCTTCTGTGTGTCACCATTCTCCTGTGTACTTTTGATACTGCTATCATTTGAAAACAATAAAATGGGAACAAAAAAAAAAAAGAGCCTCTAGAAAGCAGCAAGTTCCAGCAGCCCTGGTGTGTTTTCCTTTTTCAGTGGGCCACCCGCAAGGCTTACGGGGTTGCGCTTGCAAAACTGGGCCACGCCAACGATCGGGTGATTGCTCTGGATGGCGACACAAAGAACTCCACCTTCTCCGAGCTCTTCAAGAAGGAACATCCCAGTCGCTACATTGAGTGCTACATTGCTGAGCAGAACATGGTAACTGCTCCCTTGTGTTCATTGAAACATCAGTATGACCATTCAGTGTGAGTCCCCTTAGAGTGGGGGTCTAATCCTTGCTTTTCAAATAAATGTGAGGTAATTGTAGCAAAAAACAACTTAGGAACCTTGTTCTAATTTCCATTTTGCTAAAGAAGGGCCCTTTTAGTAAATACCAGTCCAAATAACACAGGTAAATCCATTCCCTGTTACTAATGATGATTTTTGTCTGCTGGAGATAGCAGGACCATGTCCATTGGACTGAGAACGTAAGCCTTTGATCCAGGAGAAGAAAGAGAGGGATAAGTCTTGAAAATCTTTGAATGGCTGCTTTAAGCAGATAAAGAAAAGAAGCTGCCAGTAAGAGTCAACAATAACAGCTAGCAGTTGAAGCATGGAGCAGAGGAGTTGCAGAGGAGAATAGATACTGGGAGGGTGAGTTGCCTCCTTTCCTTTCTGGAAACGCCAGCAATTAGAAGCAGGACTAAACAGAGATTTTTAATCTGCATTGAGAGCTTCTTGCTAAATTTTTAGGGCAAGAAGTCCCACAGATGATGTCCTGTAAACCACTGATAAATGAGGAATTCACTGTTCTTGCCCAATGTGCCTCTTTCAGGTGAGCATTGCAGTTGGTTGTGCCACTCGTGACCGGACCGTTGCTTTTGCCAGCACCTTTGCCACCTTCTTCACGCGGGCGTTCGACCAGATCCGCATGGCTGCCATCTCCGACAGCAACATCAACCTCTGCGGCTCCCACTGCGGGGTTTCCATCGGTAAGGGCACCCACAGCAGCACTCCCCATCCCCACACAGTGACAGGAGTCTGCAGGCAAATGGCCCCTGCTCTGTGGAGGCAAGCTGTGCTAGAGCTGGGGTGCTGTAACAGCGGCAGCAGTGACAGCAGGAAGTCGTATTTATACATACATGTGCATATAACAAATGCACTTGTGTTGTATTTAGAAAGAATGAGAACAATTTCAAGCTGTCATTGGCTTGTTTTTCCTCTTTGGCCTGATGAAATAGGACTTTTCCCTACAAGCTTTTCTACTGTACAAGACTGAGATAAAGGGATTGGACTGAGACTGAGGAGTTTAGGTTCCGTTTCATCCTTGCAGTTGATGTCTTCTGTGGAGAGAATAGCCATGTGCATACTGTACCTTTGTTTCTCAGCCTCTAAAGTGAGAAACTAATGATACTGTTCTTGTACAGATGCTCTTGTCCATCAATCTCAAAAACACTCTAGAGATCACATATTTGAAATAACTACTTCAACTTATCCCAGTATTTTTTACTACTGAAATTGTTAATATGGTGATTTTAAACATCCAAAACCTCTTACATACTGATATAACAGGAACTGTGAAGCTGTTACATAATCAGAAAATTGAATCATAGAATGTTTTGGGTTGGAAGGGATCTTAAAGGTCATCTCCTTCCAACATCTCCCACTAGACCAGGTTTCTCAAAGTCAGGCAGGACAGCTTCTAGGAGGATCTGTTCCAGGAACTTTCCAGGCATAGAGTGGTAGTTGGTAGTTTCCAGGATCCTCTCTTTTCCCCTTTTTAAGACTGGGTGCAGTGATTCCCTTTTTCCAGTCACCAGGGTCTCCANGCAGGACTTACCTTTGGCTGTCTGGAATCACCTCCCTCTCCCCAAGCACCTTACTACAGCTTCTAGGAGGATCTGTTCCAGGAACTTCCCAGGCACAGAGTGGTAGTTGGAAGTTTCCAGGATCCTCTCTTTTCCCCTTTTTAAGACTGGGTGCAGTGATTCCCTTTTTCCAGTCACCAGGGTCTCCACCTGGTACTGCTGTGACTTTTCATGGAGTGTTGTGGCAGCTACATCAGCCAATTGCCTCGGGACTCTGAGATGCATCTGCTCAGCCCCCATGGACTCTTGTATGTTGAGGTGTCTCAGGAGCCTGATCTGTTGTGGTTTAATCCCAGCTGGACACCAAGCACCACCCAGCCACTCACAGACTCCCTGTCCCTGCAGTGGGATTGGGAGTAAAAGCAGAAAAAAATTTGTAAATTAAGGTCACTTTAATAAATGAAACAAAGTAAAACATACTACTAATAATAATTGTAATTATAAAAATAAACTCGAAAAACAAGCACAATACAATTTCTCATCACCCGCTGACCAATGCCCAGCCCATCCCTGAGCTGTGGTGAGCCCCTTCCTGCCAACTCCCCCCCAGTTTATATGCTGAGCATGGCATTCTGTGGTATGGAATGTGCCTGTGGCCCGCTTGGGTCAGCTGTCTGGGCCATGGTCCCTCCCAGCTTTTTGTCCATCTCCTCACTGAGAGGAGCAGAGCATGAGGACAATGAAAAGTCCTTGGTTTAGGATAACACCACACAGCAACAACCAAAACATTGGTGTGTTATCAACAGCATTCTCATCCTAAATCCAAAACACATCACTCTACCAGCTAAGAAAAAAATGAACTATCGCAGCCAAACCCAGGATATTTTACAGCAGAAGGAGCTTTTCTCACCCAGGCCCTGTCCTGCAGCCCATCCACCTGAGAGGTGTGGGAAAAGGGT
>VYXF01006666.1:602864-626370 GCA_013397295.1 Polioptila caerulea
TGGAAACGCCAGCAATTAGAAGCAGGACTAAACAGAGATTTTTAATCTGCATTGAGAGCTTCTTGCTAAATTTTTAGGGCAAGAAGTCCCACAGATGATGTCCTGTAAACCACTGATAAATGAGGAATTCACTGTTCTTGCCCAATGTGCCTCTTTCAGGTGAGCATTGCAGTTGGTTGTGCCACTCGTGACCGGACCGTTGCTTTTGCCAGCACCTTTGCCACCTTCTTCACGCGGGCGTTCGACCAGATCCGCATGGCTGCCATCTCCGACAGCAACATCAACCTCTGCGGCTCCCACTGCGGGGTTTCCATCGGTAAGGGCACCCACAGCAGCACTCCCCATCCCCACACAGTGACAGGAGTCTGCAGGCAAATGGCCCCTGCTCTGTGGAGGCAAGCTGTGCTAGAGCTGGGGTGCTGTAACAGCGGCAGCAGTGACAGCAGGAAGTCGTATTTATACATACATGTGCATATAACAAATCCACTTGTGTTGTATTTAGAAAGAATGAGAACAATTTCAAGCTGTCATTGGCTTGTTTTTCCTCTTTGGCCTGATGAAATAGGACTTTTCCCTACAAGCTTTTCTACTGTACAAGACTGAGATAAAGGGATTGGACTGAGACTGAGGAGTTTAGGTTCCGTTTCATCCTTGCAGTTGATGTCTTCTGTGGAGAGAATAGCCATGTGCATACTGTACCTTTGTTTCTCAGCCTCTAAAGTGAGAAACTAATGATACTGTTCTTGTACAGATGCTCTTGTCCATCAATCTCAAAAACACTCTAGAGGCCACATATTTGAAATAACTACTTCAACTTATCCCAGTATTTTTTACTACTGAAATTGTTAATATGGTGATTTTAAACATCCAAAACCTCTTACATACTGATATAACAGGAACTGTGAAGCTGTTACATAATTCAGAAAATTGAATCATAGAATGTTTTGGGTTGGAAGGGATCTTAAAGGTCATCTCCTTCCAACATCTCCCACTAGACCAGGTTTCTCAAAGTCAGGCAGGACAGCTTCTAGGAGGATCTGTTCCAGGAACTTTCCAGGCATAGAGTGGTAGTTGGTAGTTTCCAGGATCCTCTCTTTTCCCCTTTTTAAGACTGGGTGCAGTGATTCCCTTTTTCCAGTCACCAGGGTCTCCACCTGGTACTGCTGTGACTTTTCATGGAGTGTTGTGGCAGCTACATCAGCCAATTGCCTCGGGACTCTGAGATGCATCTGCTCAGCCCCCATGGACTCTTGTATGTTGAGGTGTCTCAGGAGCCTGATCTGTTGTGGTTTAATCCCAGCTGGACACCAAGCACCACCCAGCCACTCACAGACTCCCTGTCCCTGCAGTGGGATTGGGAGTAAAAGCAGAAAAAAATTAGTAAATTAAGGTCACTTTAATAAATGAAACAAAGTAAAACATACTACTAATAATAATTGTAATTATAAAAATAAACTCGAAAAACAAGCACAATACAATTTCTCATCACCCACTGACCAATGCCCAGCCCGTCCCTGAGCTGTGGTGAGCCCCTTCCTGCCAATTCCCCCCCCAGTTTATATGCTGAGCATGGCATTCTGTGGTATGGAATGTGCCTGTGGCCCGCTTGGGTCAGCTGTCTGGGCCATGGTCCCTCCCAGCTTTTTGTCCATCTCCTCACTGAGAGGAGCAGAGCATGAGGACAATGAAAAGTCCTTGGTTTAGGATAACACCACACAGCAACAACCAAAACATTGGTGTGTTATCAACAGCATTCTCATCCTAAATCCAAAACACATCACTCTACCAGCTAAGAAAAAAATGAACTATCGCAGCCAAACCCAGGATATTTTACAGCAGAAGGAGCTTTTCTCACCCAGGCCCTGTCCTGCAGCCCATCCACCTGAGAGGTGTGGGAAAAGGGTTTGCCAGTGGGACACCAAGGCAGCAGAGCCAGCACATCTCACACCAACTGGCTATGGGCCCTCAGCAGCAGAGCCTCCTCTGGCCTCAGCTTCCCACCACAAGTGTTCAGAACACATCAGCTCATAGTGGGGTTGGCTTCTGTTTGGAGGAGGAAGAGAATTTTATTTTCTATCTGAAATGTATAGACATGACCCATGAAAACAGGAACAGACTTGCATACCTAGGAGAAAAATGCAAGTAGACATTCATGCTTGAAAAACCAGTAGGTATTTCTAGGGAAAGCAAAAGAGAGGGAGAGCTGACAGGGGTAGTAAATTAAGGCTCTCTGCAGTAAGGTTTGGAGGAGAGTTGGATTTTTTTTTTTTTTTTTTTTCATTTTGAACAAAATAATTAATTTGGGAAATAAATATTGGGAAAGATTTAGAGATGCTTCATAAACACGTTATCTCATCCCAAACATCAAACTTAACTTGTAGCAGTATAGTTCTCTGGAGCAGAGACTATGTGTAGTGTGTATCAGAGTATGGCTTTTGTATGTAATTAAGGGAGGGATTTTATTACAAGCCTCTTATTAAAATCAGTCCTTCCACCTTCTGACTTTTAGCAAGCAGAGTGTTGGTGCAAAAGCCAATTAGATTTGGTCTTTGCTGATTTAAGAAGATAAAATTGTCTCCTAGAACTACACTTCCAAGTTTCAATTTTCAGCACACGAAATGTTCTGCTGGGAGCTGTGACTGTGAAGTGCAGACTTGGATTGTTAAAGTTGTTTGAGGCACAAATCTCATTCAAGCCTCAACTTGATTTTCAAAAAAGAATTTCAACCCAAAGCTTTGCAACTTATATAAAGAATTATATAAAGTTATCTAAGGAGTTATATGATGTTAATGTAAGTTTTGCAGCTTATATGAGGAGTTAGAAAGAAAGTTATTCAGATAAACCCTTTAACAGTTAAAAAATTCAATTTTAAATGTAAGGGTATGAATGCAGCATATTTCCTATTAGAACTTTGGGCCTGCATGGAATTCCAAATCTGCATAGAATTCAGAATCCAATCTGGATCTGTGGTGAAAATTGAAGTTTTATGTATGCAGTTCTAGGTAGACCTGGGCTTCTGCTGCTCTGAAATTTGAACCCATTAAATTTATGAGAAATAGCTATCACAATGGCCTTCTGAACTTGTACTAAGTTCACTCCTAAACCAATAGTTGCTGATGGACTGAAACATTAAGTAAGTTTTAAGGTCATAAAAGAATAATGGAAAAATCTGTATTTTTCAAACTGAACATACAGGAAAAGAAATGATAGTGTTCATGTGTCAGAAATAGAAATATCAATTGTTTAGATGGTTTTATATCCTAGACATTTGCTACTGCTCATATTAAGCACTTACTTCTTTTATTAAGCTATAAATGTAAGTTTTGCAGATGTAATTGATCTCATTTAATCTGTGGTATTCCAAAACCATATAAATTGGGATTTTCATAAAGACTTGGAGCCACACTCAACTTGGTGCTAGTCTGTAAGTTACTTTGAATTGAATTAAGGAGCTTTGAATGTTGGTGGTCTTGGCACCACTGTAGCAAAAGCAGGACAAACATGAGTAACTCTCTACCTTGGATAAGATTCAGATTTCAGGATATTAACATTATCACCTGATAACTTTATTCTTCATCATTTCATTTTCCTTCTACGTCTTCATTGTGTGGGTGCATTTTAGGAAAGGAAAATGCCCACTGGATCCCTCTCATTCAGAGTACACACATTTAGAAACTGTGATGTTGAGAGGGTTTTTTCATGTCATAATTGCAAGCGAGACATTTCCTCTTCCTGGTCTGTGCTTACCTTATTAGTAATGTGCAGTGGCAGAGTTCAATGATTGATCTCTTTAACGTGTTTAAAGTTCTTCAGAATTTTGTGCTGCTCTTAGGAAAATATTCTCCTCCTTCCTCGTGAACTCGTCCTTCTTGAATAACAGGTAGTGGGTGCATGTGGGAAGGCTCTTTGCCCTGCTGCTGCAGGCTGTGACATGAGTGGATTCAGAGCTCTGTGCATGGTTGGTTTGGAGCAGTGCCATTCCCAAAGCTCCCTTACATAAGGTCATGGGGGCGGGGGGTGTTGTGGTGGTTGTTTCTTTAACCATGGAAAATCATGGCACCCAGCACGTGTCCTGGCTAACGATTCTTTCTCATTGATCTGCAGTTTATGCCATGAGGCGCTTGAGTTATTAAATTAGCAACACAGATGCCCTATTGCTCCTTAAAAGACATTTTTACAGTATTAAAAAATACATACATACCCTTCATTTAATCTTGAAATCAGCCTAAGAATTTGAGAGTAGTTGTATTGATTGCACTCTCCATTTCTGATGGGACACATGCAATTCTCCTTTCACATTTCCAGCAGTTTAAAATCTGGAGGAACACTTATTGACAAGTATAAATTTTGCCTCAGCAAATGTAAATCTGAAGATGTTCAGATATCTTGTGACCCTTTCTGTATCTGTACCCTTCCTATTTGGTTGTATTCCTTTTGTGTTGTTTTATTGTTATACTTTATTTCCTATTTTTTCTTTTTAATCCCAGTTCTCTTTCTTTTTAGTCTCTTTCTATCCTTATTTACTGTTTAGATGGTTCCAAGTTTAAGGAGAAGATGATTCTTTTCTCAAGCAGGTAGACTTGCATGTCGTGTGTGTGCCTGATTTTATCCTTTTCTCCTTTTTTGCCTGGTTTATGTTGAACCTCACTTCTATATTGAGTGATAGTCAAAAATGTGCACTTGCTCTTTTGTAACCCTGCTTTAATGCTTTCAGGTGAGGATGGGCCATCTCAGATGGGACTGGAGGATCTGTGCATGTTCCGGGCCATTCCCAACTCCACTGTGTTTTACCCCAGTGATGCTGTAGCCACTGAAAAAGCAGTGGAAATAGCTGCCAACACCAAGGTTTGCATCACAGTATTTCTGAGCCAGAGAATACTTCTGTCTTTTGTACTACTCTTGTTGCTTCTTCTGTCTTTTGTGCTACTCTTGTTGCTTCTGGCATGATTCTTGCACGTCTCTACCCACATAAATTCTTCCCGAGGCCCTGGCAAGGCAGTGGGATGTTTTCTTTTCAAGGAAAGGTTGCAGACATTCTGTCCAGGCTAGTGCAGAATGAACAGTCTGGAATGCTGTGGGCCAGTTTGGGAAGATGTAAATGATTACACAAGTGCACTTTGAATCTATA
Source organism: Polioptila caerulea (assembly GCA_013397295.1). Lineage (NCBI taxonomy): Eukaryota > Metazoa > Chordata > Aves > Passeriformes > Certhiidae > Polioptila > Polioptila caerulea. Next base: position 607,993 of record VYXF01006666.1, read on the forward strand.
TTGAATTACAGTAAGAGTAAGTATAACTCCCTTAGGTCTTCAGCAAACCTAAAAGTGCTGTCCTAGTACCTTATCTCTGAGGTCAAACTTGAAGCTGAATATGGAAAAATAAATTTCTGTATTGAGGATTTTGATCATCTCCTTGATCAGTATTTTCCTTGGATGCCACAGAAGTTTTTCTTTAGGAAGGAGCAAATGCTCTGAAAAATTCAATCTTGCTATCACAGGTTTTCAGTGGAGGAGTGAAATTCAGTGTATAACAAATGTGATGAGTGGTGTGTGGAAAAAAAGATGGGGAAAGGAGTGGGAAGAAGAGATTAAAGTACAAGTTTGCTGCTTCTTCTGGAAGGGCATCTGAACTTTAACTGATGGAAAGCCTTTTTCCTGGCTTTCAAACCCAACATTCTTCTCTAATTTAAAATTGACAGAGTAAAAGTTGCACATGTATAGTAAGGCTGTAGGAGTCTAATTAACTCAAGTAGGATTCTCCATTTCCACAAGAGAACAGAGGAGAAATAAGAGGTGTCTTGGAATCAGAAAGGAAATTGTAAGTTATCAGTGTGCTTTAAGAGGAGGTGAAGTGTTTTGTTTAAAGCAACCAGCTGCCACAAAGGACTAATGAGAACTGGTGGGGCACAGTTTACTTATAAGAACCAGAGGCAACATAGGAGGGTAAACAGCAGACAAATAGAAAAAGTCGTTTTGCTGTATTATTTTTTTTCATAGGATTTATCAACTAGAATGTCACCACTTTTCTGTTTTCCTAGTTTTTAATGTGTTTTCCTTGGAAATAGGGCATTTGTTTCATCAGAACCAGTCGTCCTGAAAACCCTGTCATTTACAACAACAATGAGGACTTCCATATTGGACAGGCAAAGGTAAATACTGCACAGATAAATAGAAATAATATGCAGTGTTCCTTTTGTAAAAGCCCTTTTCCCTCTAAAGTATTGCAAAGATTCTATCTTTTCATTGAAATGTAAAAAAACCCTAGTAAGATTAAGTGTTAAAAACACATGGACATGTTTTCTTGCAGGTGGTTTTGAAGAGTAAGGATGACCAAGTGACTGTGATTGGAGCAGGAGTCACTCTGCATGAAGCACTGGCTGCAGCAGAGCAGCTGAGAAAAGGTGGAGTTTTTTTCCCTTTTTGTCATGTAACACAGAAAAAAAAAATCAATACCAGTCAGCCTAACTGCTCACCCTTTGTACTGGTAAACATGAATGACACTGTTCAGACAGCTAGTCAGGCACCTGTTAGCTGATCAGTACAACACAGCATGCAGCTGCCTTCTTCCCTAGTGGAGGAGGTGTTAGTTGGCCATGAAAATTGGCAACAGATCACATCAGGGTCTCCTTAGAATTGCTGATCTGTGATAGTGCCCTGTGGGCAGAGAGAGGCCTGGGGACACTGTGAGAAGCAGGAGTGGCACCTGGCCTGGCTGGGCCAGATACAGCACAGTTGGCTGCAAACAGGCTGGGGCCAGGTCCCAAACCACAGCTTTGTCACCTGTGTGTGCCAGTGGGCCCCTGGCCCTGGGTTGGGCTCACTGCTGACCTGGGTTCCTTTGAATGCAGCAGCTCTGAACTAGTGTAGGAGGGGCACAAATCTGTGGCAGTACTCAAGCCATTGACATCTCACAGCAATGGTAATCCTTCAATGAAATAAGAGAAAGAAACCATCAAAAACCCATCTGTGAGTCAGGGGCCTCTCCCAGGAAGAGATTACAAATAGCAGGAGATAATACAGTAATGCTGCCTCTGGCTTATGGGGAGTTTTGTGTGCAGCATCTGGGTGGACTGATACTTTGTCACGACCTTGAGTCACCAGGCTTAGGACATTTTGAAAGTTGTACTTTCAGAACCATTGTTACTTTTCTACATTTATCGTGCTTTGTAATGCTCTGCTGATCTTGAAGTCTGAGTAATCACCTCTGGAGAGATAATCCCATAGTGCAAAGGCAGGGTCTAATACCCAAAATGTATTGGACACTGAAGAGCCTTCAGTCACAAAACTGACAATAGGGCCTCTTCATGTGTAGGAGTGGGCCCAGTGTTCTGCCAGCCAGGATTAGAGACAACCTCGCATAATTGCTGTTCTTTATAAACAATTGCCATTTGTGTGCAGCTTTAATGAGCCATCTGGGCCTGCCCTATGAGAGCAGGGCAGATCTGGGTTTGGTGCCAACCAACCTCAAGGGTGTCCTGGTAGGGCTGCGCAGCTCAGACAGGCACACCTGAGATGGCAGCCTGTAGTGAAGAAAGAATTCAGAATGCCCACACACCAAAGAATCAGGTGGAAATTGTACTTGGCTTGACAATAAAGGTAAAATAAAGATTTGGGAAAAAAATTACAACTGACAGTAGGAGTAAGGAGGATTTTCTGGTGACTGAATTCTCTCTTACCTGGGGAAAGCCAGTTGGATGACTGTTTTGCTGATGGGTGCTCCTGATAACCTTGAGTCACTCATCCAAGCCTCCTCCATCACGTCTGTGAATAAAGGGATACCACTATTCCACAAGGTGCATGGAGAATGAATACATATAAAAATTAGGGTTGGCTGGGTTCTGTGGTAGATGAGCCATAGGTGCAGGTACCTGGGAGTTCATGTGTACAGTTCTCATAATGGTCTAGGAAACCACAGCCATTGCCTGGACCACTGGCATTGTCTTGCATGTCACAATTCATTGTTGTAAATCATTTTCATTTATTTATGCAGAAAAAATCTACATCCGTGTGATTGATCCCTTCACTATAAAGCCCCTGGATAAGAAGACAATACTTGAAAATGCAAGAGCAACCAAGGGCAGAATCATCACTGTTGAGGACCACTACCATGAAGGTGAGCAGGGTCTGGGAGGTCACAGCCCTCAGAGGCTGGAAGCTCCCAGCTTCTGACCTGACAGAGGAGTATGGGACCTGATGCTGTCATCCCATTAAGGCAAAAGAGAGATTTCAGCTTTTTTGGTGCTGAGGGTTGAAAGGTTCCTAACATGTAAGGGGTAATCAGGGCTGCCTTTCTGATTAATTTGGCCTTGTGTGCCCTTTGTGTGCTTGGTCCAAGTGAAGTCTTGAATTCATTTGTACCCAGTGAAATTGTAAATTCCTGCTGTGCTGCAGAGGTTCTGCTCAGAGTGTTCTTTGAAAGGCTGTACAGCAGCTGCGAAACTGCAAGAGAGACCATTGCTGTGCAGGTTTAAGTATTTCATGTGTCCAAAAGCTTGGCTCTGCTTGAAATAAGATGGTTTGGGCAGTTTCCCATTTTTCCACAGTTGCTCTGGGATAAATTCCTCCCTTTTTCTTCTCCACCATCACAGATACCTACTAACAGAAATTAGTGGATATAGTTATGAGAATATTATCTTAATTTAAGGTGAGCATCAGTCTTGCCAGGTACCTGAGGTGAGCTGGTTCTGCTGTAAGTGTTGAATACACCATGCTTTTGTCCCAGACTATGGATGGTGATAGATCACTGAACTTCATTTTCTAGCTTAGTGTTCAGCTCTGGACAAGTATTTTACTGCAGGTTTGCGAGATGGCAGAGTCTTAACTGTGAGGGGCTGAACAGAGGCTTTGTGCTGGCACAGTGCTCTGTGGTGCAGGCAGGGCAGGTGTCTGTGCATCAGAACCCTGAGTGCATTGCAGGCCCCATCACACCGATCTCACCAGCTGCACCCACAGAGGTGCCTCTGGCTGCAGGCTCAGTTCAGTTAAATCCCACTGTGCCTGGAGCTGTGGGCAGCCTGTGACCCTGGATACACTCAGGCTGGAGGGTAGCACTAAGGTGCCTCTTCTACCAGGTCTCACAGCACATGCTTTTGACACAAGTCCTGTTTTCTTCTCCCCTAGTACTTCTGCTTCCAGTGTCTCTCCTGCCTCCCTGCAGTTCCCGTTGCATCCTTTGTCCCTGTGACTGATAGTGAGTCAGAGCTGAGCTCTGAGCAAAGGTTGTGAACACATTACATAACCCAGAGAGGTGCCCAGCAGCACGTACAGGCTCTGTGAAAAGATGGAGCTCTGAAGTGCTGCTGAGATTGGTTGGAATTTCAGCACATTAAGTACACTTGTAAATGCTCTTCAGTCAAAGTGTATTTTTAAACCTGGTTCCTGGTGGCTGATGCTGAGGAGGTGAGAGCTTGCTGACAGTCCTGTGCCCTTGAGAGGCAGGTGAGTCCTGCTGCTGATGGCTGAGTACTTCAGAAATGGCAGCCTGCCATTTGTCCTCAGAATGCCTTTGATACGGGACCAGGTTTTCATTTCTCAGTGGGCCCACTCTGCCATGTGTGAGTGGTGTTTGCTGAGGCTGGGAGTGGATGCTGTAAGTTGCAGGCCCCTCTGCTCAGACACACACACAGTGTGGACGCTCCTGCTCAGTCAGTGCCGTGTCTGCCCTCTCTCCACAGGTGGCATTGGCGAAGCCGTGTGTGCCGCCGTCATGGGCGAGCCCGCTGTCACCATCACTCGCCTGGCTGTGTCCCACGTGCCCCGCAGTGGGAAGCCAGCGGAGCTGCTGAGGATGTTTGGCATTGACAAGGATGCCATCATGCAGGCAGTGAGGGCAGCCGTGTCCAAATCCAGGAATGCGGAGTAGTTCCACACATCTCGTGCTGTGTAACGGAGGAGCTGCGTTCAGAGCGGTTAAGGCAGGCAAAGGTGCTTCATGTAGAGAGTTCTAATAAAAATACCAGCTTAAAAAACCTTCTGGGCTTTAATCTCTTCTTTTCTCTGTGGGGTTTGGTGTTGTGGGGCAATACCTGCACGTTTAAAGTCCCTCCTCTCTGCATTGCCCCCAGCCATTTGAAACCAAAGGCAAGGGGGAAGTACCCAGTGTGCTGGGTGATGCCGAAGTGGAATGAGGCGTTCCAATTCCGTTCCAATTCCCTGGGGAACCAACGGGGAGATGGGGCCCAGCAGAGGCCTGGGCTCAGGTAGGACATGCTGAATGATAGTGCAGACAGCACAAGTGAAGGAATTTGTATTTTGGAGTGCTTGGCTGATGGTGCAGCAAGGGTAATGCTGAGGAGGACTAAAGGATCTGGAAGAAGAGCAGGAAATTCCCAGGTACTCAAGAAGACACAGCTCAATGTGTAAGTTGCTTTTTTTTTGAGAACACTTTTCTTGTGGGACCTGCTCTAAGTGGCTGAGCTGTTCATCTTGCATGGTGGGATGCACTTGGTGACTTTTTGAATGTTTTGCTTATTTTTACCCTTAAGCAGTTTCTGTTAAAATTAAAAATTTATGTTTACTGCAGAATACCAAATTTAAAACATTAAGTATTGAAACATATTTCTCATCCTGACTGTTCCACAAATTGCCTTTCAGAAAGACATTAGACAGCAGAGGACACTAAAAGAGCCCTTTTCATCACAGCAGGGTGACTGCACAGATTTCGGTTCACCTAAAAGCCATTTGCCACTAGCATGGCTACAGTGGTCTGATCAAGACTTTATTTGCAGACTAACACAAAAGATACAGTAGTTTGGGATGGTGGAATATTTCTACAGAGACATGTAAAGGAGCATATAAATACTATGAAATAACTTGTATTCATCCTTCTTGCCGAATTTAGGCATTGGGTGGCAGCTGTGCTGTGTTGGTGCAGGCCTGAGTGCAAGTGTTGGTGTTTCTGGCAGTGCAGCTGGAACTGCAGGCAAGAATGACTGACACTGGTGCTTCAAATTACATACAACAAAAAGTAACCTTTCTAGTTTTTTGAGCAAGGCTTGAAATTGTTCCTGTAAAACTCTGAGCTGTTTGGGTTTACAGCTTTCAGATTTACGTTTTCTTTAAAGTCCATGTTTATGGCTTTTTCTGTTCATCTGGTTGCCTTAATCATTCTGTGGGTATGAAGATCTTACATTTTTACTAAAAATTTAAAGATACCCTTTTTGTCGCAGTCTTCCTATGATTGCAGTAGCCCCACACTCTTGCAATGTGTAACACATCCTACAAAATGAAATGAATGTCAAAGTTCCGTGTTTATTTTACTCAAAGGTTGGGGGATGAGTCAATTCAAGCACTTTGTTTTTCCCCTGAGAAAAGATGAAATCTGCTGTTGTTAATAATCTCATTACTGCAGCACTCTGTCAGTGCCTGTAACATCTCCCCAGCTCTCCTCGGGTGAAACCACTGCCCGCCCACTGCTCCGAGTTCTGCCACAACCAATTCATCAGCCCCAGTGCGGCACGGCCGGGGCTCAGCCGGGAGAGCAGAGCCTCTGCCTGCCCTGGGCAGCACCGCGGGGAGGAGGAGGAGGAGGAGGAGGAGGTGGCCACAATTCCTACAGAAACAGCCAGAGCCTAAGGCAGAACCAGCACAGCACCTCACACTGTTGATTTTGGTACACCACAGGCAGGCTGGCGTGGTTTGTTATGAATGAGAGATGCCCCACCACATCTGCCTGGGGGAGGGAAGGTGAATGTGTTTATATTTAAAAGGAATTGAACACAAAGCTACATCTCCATTGTCTTCCAAGCTCTGCTAAGCCCCAAACCATTTCAGAATCCAGAGTGGGGCCCCATGCCCCAGTTTCAGATTTATTTTGGAGGGAAAGGAGTGATGTTTTTCAGAGGTTTCACATTTCAGTATTTCATATTGGCCATTTGGTTGTTAGGTTCACCTCATAAAGCAGTTCCTTTAGTACTGGAAATTTGGACAGCCAGGTTTGGGGAACTCTTCTGAAATACTTCTCCTAGACTGATTTCCTCATGCCTGTGGGATGAAGAAAAAGAAGAAAAAGAAGCTGTCAGGACTGCTGTGTTCAGATTGTGCCGTATCCATGCAGCTTTTCAGTACTCTTTGTGTTTTGTGTCCATAAACATGGATAAATATGAACCAGGAGTCTGTCTGAAGAAACAACAAGTAAAGCCTTCCTCCACCCTCTGTGTTTTTATTTAAGCTGTATAAAATTCTTATGCAGACATTGCCAGGAAATAGTGCTCCATACAGGGTGGAGTATTAAAAATGTGAAAATGTTCTGCCACAGGGAAAGAGTCAAGACTAATTCATTTTCAAACCAAAGAAACTGTTAAGAACTGTAGTAAAATACTCCTTTTTTTAAGGCAGTAAGATTGGAAATTGTCATTTAAATGAGTTGGTCTTAATTCTTGATCAAACCAAGGTCCAGGGAAGACAGATGCTGTCAGTAAAAAGAGCACAGTTACCTCTTGGCCTGAATCTGTCAATCAGAGGAACAAAGCTTTCAAGGACACTTCGAATTCGGTACACTGGGTGTGAAAACAAAAGTATAAGATAACCAACATAAAACATAAAAACATTTTAAAAAGGCAAAACCCAAACACTGACTCTTGTTAAAACAAGCGTATCTGCAATATCCTTAATAACAAAGATCTGGCTGAGTTATGAGAGAACCATCCACAACCTCCCACCATGTTAACATGAGATTACAGAGGAGACAAGTTCTTGGCTGGGGAGTCATAACTTGCCACTGGTGGCAGCTCTCCTCTACCATCCCTAGGGATTGCCAAAATGCCTGGATGTCAATATTTCCAGTAGCTGCTGCCATCTAAGGTCTGCCCCGAGCTCATCCTCCGTCCCAGGGAATGCATGGCAGCCAGGATGCACAGCATCTTAGCCAGTGGATCTGGGAAGTCAGGCCTTGCTGCTAAAATTACACGTTGTCATGGCAATGGAGCATTCGGCCATTGCTGCAGAAAGGGGTGACTCAGGGTCTTGTGATCACTGAGAAGGAAAAATGAGTCAACCTCTCCCTTCAGTAGCACTAAGGCTGCTTATCTGCAGCCCCCCTGTAACTGGGAGATGTTGGGGGGAGTTACATGGTGAGAATCTCCAAACATCCCTGGTGGATTTATGGGCCTGTGTGACCTTGTCCTTAGCACAGGGACACAGCTGCTGCTGTAGGGACACTTACCTAGACCAAAGTATATCCCAGTGGTTTCCAGGGAAGCAAAGGTGATTAAACCAACCCCAAAAGAAATAGTCCAATCTAAGGCAACAAAATAAATGTCAGCTTTGTTCATTTTTCTACAGTGCCACAATATATCTTTCTATTGAATCTTGCCTTACCTCCGTAGTAGTAGTAGCAAACTAGTAAAGCTCCAATTGCAAAGCAAAGAATGACAAAATGAAAGAATTCATCTGAAATTGAGAGGGAAGATTAGGTCACAACTGCAGCCATGGCCCTTGGAAATTCACCTTTAGGTACAGAGTATCACACATGGAATGAAATCAATTCCCCTAAGATTTCTCAGGCACTAGGCTCCGCATTGTGAGAAACCTCAATAATTTTCATCATGAAGCCATGATGCACTTCAACAAAGCACTCATGTTGGAAAGATAAAAGATTTTTTGAACCAGAGATCTTATTCTTGGACTGAGGTTCAACAGGTTTGACATCAGTTTGATTTAACAAATCACTTACCATCCTTCCGTATGCCCATCCACCGAACTGTCCACTGAGGGGAGTGAGTGCTCTCCCTCTCATATGCTACAAAAAAAAAAAAAAAAGAAGTATTTTATTGCTATGAAACTGTGAAATTATGGAGTTTAAAGTTTATTTCCCTTCTTTTATCTGAAATAGATTGTGAGAGCAGAAAACTGTTTGTTGGTCTGCAAGCCTTTCAGAAAGATCAAATTAGCAATTTTAAAATCACTCCAAAGAGCATGGTTTTAAAAATGAATATTAAAAAAGTATATCCAGATGGCTGCACTAACAATACTGAATTGTTTTAAAGCACTCTGGGTCTTTTCTGCCTCTTCTGGGACAAGCCATAGCCTCAGAGTAACAGTGGGGGAGTAAAGCCATAATACAAAGGGAGCTTCAGTTTGATTCCTGGGTGCTTTGCACAACCACAGCTACAGTAAAAGGATCCCATTCACTACCGAGGGTGTGAGAACCATCCCTCTACTCACACCTGATGTCAAGTACCTCTGCACCTCCCAAAATAAGACCTGCTGCTGAAATGAGTCTCCTGCAGCTACACTGGCATAGAGAAAAAACAACATAAGAACAAATGAGGTATGTTAGAGGTTTAAACACAGAGCAGTTTGCTCTTTGTCATGAGCAGAGTTGCCAAATTCTTTTCTCCAACTGCATTGCCAGAAAGAGCTGAGTATTTTACCACCTCTCCAATAACAGGTTCAAAGCAGCAGTATTTCTCTTTGTTGGTGGTTTGAGCAGCTCCTGAAGCACCTGCTGCACCCAAGCCTTAGGGAGTTGATTCAGCACAAGTTTCAGATGCTGATTTCCCCTACACTGGGCAACCTCTGCCCGGCAGTGAATTTTCTCTGAAGATGTAACAGGTGAGTACTGGAAGGGTCCTTTACATGAGTTGCAGACTTTTGCTGTGGTGCTTTTAAACCACAGAGCAACTAAACCTTGCCAAGAAATTCTGTTCTGGGTCATAAAACAGGCATCACATTTTTGCCTCTTTGAGCAGTGTGGATTGATCACATTCAGATTTGGGAACAAACTCAGTTATTTTCTTATTAGTAACATAGCATTGCATTATTCTGACTCACAGATAGAACTCTGCACAATTGTATGAATGATCTATAGATAAAGAATCTAGCAGAACATCAATTCACACTTGGCAAGTGTCTGTCCTGTATTGCTCTACTCCCTAAATGCAACTGTCCCACTGTAAGTTGGCATCATGGAATGACTTGCACAGTATTTCATCTGTTAAAGCATTCCATCTTATTATTACCTGTTTTCAACCTCCTAATTTTGATTAGACAATCTCTAGGCATCAAGGAGATGGTATTGCTCTCACCACTAAGCAAAACTCAGTCCTGAAAGAGCATCCACAAAATAAACTTCTGTTTGCATGTTTGTACTCACCATCTGCATCTGAATCTTCTCTTCTGGCAATCTCTGAAAAGCAATATAGTTTTGTTATTTCTGATGGAAAAAATACAAATATAGAGCTGTCCACCATACTCAGCACCAGGAAGCACAGTGAGTAATCACCTATCTGCAACAAAACTGGGGTGAGTGGTAGAGAGGCCAAACACCAAGTGGAAAAGCACCATGACCCTTTCTGCTCCTGGCAGTGTGGGGAGCATATGGCACTGCAATGGATCCCTCTGCCCTGGTGTTCCATGTGGCTCCTTGGGGATAGGTGACTCAAAAACCTCCCCAAGGGATTATGCTGCAGTTTTTCACTTCTCCACTGCACAGAACAGAAGTGGAGCAGATGTCCTCTCCAAAGGCTGCTCCACTGGGCTGTTTGCCTCTCCTAACTCATCCTGTGGCCTTGGCCTGGGCACAGGAGGGATGAGCTCAGTAATGCAATTAAGCTGTTGGCAATTTCCTGCTATGGGCTTTTTACAAACATTCTGGGGCTGTGCAGCAGTGTCTGGTGGAAGGAAATCTGCCTTCAGACTGCCTGTCTGTGCAAGCCTCTTGGCTGGCACTGTTGCTCTGTTGCCTGAAGTCTGGCTTTCACCTGGCACCTCCTGCTGGGAATGCTGTGAGCTAAGGCAGGAATGCTTTCAGAGACAAGCATCACTGCTTGCAGAAACCAGGTTCCAGGTCCCTCCCAGTCCTGCACCCCAGTCCAGCAGGACATAGAGGGCTTCAGGGAATGCTAAAAACTGCCTCTAGCTTTTTTGGCTAAGACTGAACAGTTGCCCAACAGAACTGCTGTGTTTTTTCCCCTAAAGAATGACTGCTATGAGCTGATCTTGTGAGAACCTGGCAGGCCTACAAAAATGGGTTAATCTGCCAGAACACCTTGTACAAATCACCTACTGTCAGCCAGTCACTACTACAGCCTTGCAACAGAATGTCTGCACCATGCCCAGGTCCAACATCAGGCTAACTGGAAACCAAGGCATCTACAGCCCAAGAGTTATTTTTTAATGTCTCAGCAGGTGAGAGAGGAGACACTGCAGTTATAGTCATTCCAGCAGGATGAGGTGACCTGGGAGTGCTTACCTGAATCTCTGTAGGGAACCATCTCTGCAGGTATTCCTACAACATGACACAGAGATGAGGTAGGTTAATCACACTGCCTGGATAAGAGAAAGTGTTTGTTCACCAGAGTAAAGAAAAATGTGCTAGCAGCATCAGAAACAACAGCACTGTAGTTGTTTGCTCATAATATAACCATATGAAGGTAAAAGTCAAGGCTTTGAAATGCAAGGATCACTACTGGCTGCTTTTGCCCCAGAACTCCCTTCAAAGCTGGCTGAATAGATGAAACTCAGCAAAACCTGAACTTGGATTAACTTGTATAAGGGGCTGTAGAGAGAAGTCAGAATCTTTTTTGGGGGTAGGAATCTTGCAGCAGATTTCTATGTCTCTGAAACCAACTTCCACAAGAGTGGGTGGCAGCCACTATTTTGCTGATGGTGAATCAGGTACTGATGATTTTCTATGTTCTCTCTTTTGCACAATTTCTTACTCTATTCAGAGCTCTACAGAATTGCCACATCTCCTATGTCAATCCTTACAAACATGCAGTCAGACTAAGTACCAGGAAAAATAAAATAAATCCTCCTTACCTTGTGTATCTTCATCCATAGACTCATGAGATGAGTTTTCAGACTTTTTGTCCTCTTCTGAATATAAAAAATTCCTTTCCAATCTCTTCAGGAGTTTCAATTTTTCATCTTTAGTTTATAAAGAGAGAAAAAACACATTATCGGTCACCACATTTTCTATTTTACAATTACAGATTTCATGCTTTATGAAGAGTTGCCTGACAGGAAATCAGACCCTTTGTCTCATTTCAGCCGTGTTTTTTGCACACAAAGTGGTTGTGCAAAGCACCAAATGAAAGCATCATACACACTACAATTTAGACCTTCTTAAATGGTTGTGGTAGACACCTTAAGTTTCATACTCTGGCGTTTAATTATTCCTGAAGTTGCCCCTGTGCAAATTCCCACTCTCTGAAGCAGCAGCTGAAGGATGCTCCAGCAGGGGAGGAGCGGCTCACCCCGCCCTGGGCTGCTCCTGCCGGGGCTCCCCGCGCCGCGGCTCCGGCTCCCTCTCGTGGCACAGCCCTCACAGCCCGGCCACGCCAGGATCCCCGCTGGCTCTGCCTCCTGTGGCCAGCGGTGACCCTGAACAGCTTCACACCCAGCTCTGTGCTCAGAGCATCCCTTCATCAGGAGGTGCAGGATTTGGGCAGCTAGATGGGATTCCTTCTCCTCCAGCTCCTCGAGGCTGCTCACAGCCCAAGGGTCTTGTTACCGACATGCCTGCTCAGAGATGACCAAAGCTGGGCTGTGCTCCAGGCTGGGAGGTCTCTCCCCTTCAGGAACATGTTTATTCAAGGCAGAAGCAGGAAAAGGATGTCCTCGAGGGTCTCCAGTTAAATTTAGGGTCATCTTAAGTGAGTGCTCCTCTGTCATCTATTAAAGACATTTAATGACTATGGACCCTGTGAAACTGCCCTTAGTTTCTTACTGCACAACCAGACAAATAAGTCTCTTTTATCTTGCTGCCAAGTTCAGCACCCTGTGTGCCATCCCCTGTCCATTCCTTTTAGTTTTACACGTGCTGCTAGGGAATTATTTGTAAAAATATTTTCACTGGCTCAGCTCTGATTTCTTACCACTGTGAGTACTCAGAGGGGCTCTGGCTAGCTGGATAACAGCCTATGCAAAAAAGTCAGGGAAAACTTCCTCAAGTCAGAGAAACTTCTTTGGCAGCATCATCCCAGGATATGCTCTCTCCATAAACAGAGGTATTTTTTTCCCCAGAAGAAGCCAAGGCTAACTGCAGTAAAACATCAGCTTTGGCTCCCATTACCACCACACCTAACTGCCTTTCCTGAGCAGTACTTCCAGACAGTTCACTTGGTCACTAATAATCACTTCCAAGCACATAACAGTATTCAAGCTGCTGTCAAGTCCCATTGGGCCTGCAGTAATTTTAACAAAACAGCTGGCAGGAAGACAGGTGAGACTCACCCTTGCCCTTGGAGCTGGGCAGCTGCCTGTACCCAGATGGGTTGTAAGCCTTCAGCAAAAGGTAAAGAAGAGCCATTGCCCTGACTCCTTTCTTCTCTACAGCTTTCAGGCAGGCAACACAACCTCCGGGGAGGACATCACAGCTGTTAAGGAGCTGAAAAGAAGGTAAGTAAATAGCAAATGGTCTTTCCAATAAAACACAGCCTGTAGAAACACACTCTGATGGGCAAATGAGTGTACCCCACCCTGTGGGAAATGTAACCCCCTGCTCCTACTATACAAAGGGGAAACTGGGGACAAAGAGTCATGTCAAAGATGGGAAGAGAATGTAAACTCCATTCAGCAACTGGGAGCAGAGCCATCAACTGGGAAAAACAGCATGGTGGGCAATAGCTAAGTATTCAGAGAGTTGGAGAAATACAGTTATAGGGTCTGAAAATGGTCTTGCAATTGCTGCAGTATCTTACAGCAAAATGTCACTAACAACGGTCCTGTCTAGAACATAGTGAGGTGAACTGATCCTGAGGAATTTATACAGAGCCAGTTATTTTTGCACATGGAGAGCAGTGAAGTAAAAAGCAGTGGCCTGAATCTCACTGATCTAAGAGCCTTGTTAAAACCTTTTAATATATTTCAGCATATCAGATAGTGGGACTGTATGTTCTCTCTCCCTAGAGTATAGCAGAAAAGTAGAATAACAAGGATAAGTGTTTCTTTGGTAACTTACACTGTTCTTTTCTTCAGTATTCAGGAGAGGGGGGTCAATAGTGGCCAAACATTTTACAAGTGATTCCCAGAAGCACTGGTTCATTTTCTCATGATTCTCCAAGTACTTGGCATCAGCAGCAAAAACTCTCTGAAAAATGTCTGTAAGGAAAACAAGCCTGTCACCGTGCAGGAATAGAGGGGGGTTGCATGGCAGTACTCCTGTGGTGCTCAGTGCAGGTGTGGAGACAGACACCAGGCTCTAACACACTGCCCAATGCCAGCACACAGGAAAGAGAGAGGTGCTGTATTGTATAAAGCACCTCACTCTCACACAAAGCAGTAGCCAAATGTCAATAGTCCATACAAATGACTGATGTCTCTGTGATGCAGTTGTCTCAGAGAAGCATGGAAAGTGTTCCCAAGCCTAACTATTTAACAGGTGCTTATTCTGACCATGCTGTTTTACAGAGAGGCACAAAGACCCCGAGGACTGGATACCAAAGTACTGAAATTGCTCATCAGACTTTTAATGCACGGTAAAGTCTCCTTCGTGTTTCTAAATTCCCACTTGCACAAGCACAATGCCTAACAGGAGCCTGGAAGAGCTGGGGATTGACTGCTGGTCTCTCTTTTACAAGCAAGGAGATGGACAGGGTGTGTTTCCAGAGGAAACAGATTTCATTGACTCATGCCCACCCTGGCAAACACTGCTGTGCAGTGTGCATGAGCCAAAGCTCTGATCTTTGAGTGCTTCCCTCACCTTGCTGTTCTTCAGTAAAACCTGAGATCGAGACATCCAAATTCTCCATTGCTGTGCCTGTTTGAAAGGGGAGAAAAAGCACATTTAGAATCAGGTCACTGACCTTCCTGGTTCTCTCTTTGATTTTCTGCAAACTAAACAGCTCTCAGTTTTGAAACCACTTCTCTGTTTCACATCATGATTTGTTTGCCCTCCTGGGACCCAATCCTTGACTCCTCCGAGGGAGCCCTACTGGCCTTTGGTTATTAGGAAAGAACAAAAGTCTGATCATCATGAGTAAAACAAAAAGAAGTCAGACTTGATCACTCACATTGTGGTTTTATAAAGCTACCAAGGTGTCTAATTAAATATTTACCACAGATGTGAGTAACCTAATAGGCCGGGTTCCATTCATGAAACAGAACAATTATCCTGTACCTTTGACATCCTAATACTTAAAACATATCAGCCAGGAAAAATAGCAGCAATAGTTCCTAGGAAAGTCCCAAAAGACTTCGAATTCTTGTCTCACAGAAGACTTTAATGCTTCAACATCTGTTCTTCCCAAGTTATCATGAAAAGGAAACTTCCATTAACTTTAGCTTTATGAATTACGAACTTTTAAGTGTTGATCCCAGACTAATTACTGGTATTTGCCACAGAAACAAATGTTCTGACTTCCCCAAAATTTAGCATTTCCTTCTGTTTTGATAATGTTAATTGATGCCACAGAAGTTTTGGGCTGAGGCTGGAATATTCTAATGGTGCACATTTTGTGGTGGCTATGGTTCTGAACAGTTGCCTCTGCCCAGCATGGTCCAGGCACTCTGCACTAATGAATCACCCCTCGTGCAACATTGCAACTAACCCACAGTTGTACTGAGAGATGCAAAAGGAGATTTTTTGGGGGCCTGAAGCACAGTTTCCACTATGCAGGATGCAACAGGAAAACGGTTTATACATTCACAGTTTTTCTTACAATATGACTTTTGGATCCATTCAACAAAACACTTCCAATCAAGAAGTTTGAAAACTAAGTATTTCCTTCAAATTTTCCAGAGGAAAACCTGTTTCTTTTCCTACTGGCAAAGACTATCATATGAGTCCAAAAAACATTCTAATACAAAACCCAAAACAGGTCAGTTAATATTTTAAGTTAATATCAGAAGGATACTGTAACACTTAAGCAAACACTCAGAACAACTTTTTAGGGTTGTTTTTAGTCATTTCTCAGATAGAGGAAATCAGACACAAAGAGACTTCAAAAGACTTCTGGGAAAATTACATAACCACTTTCAAAGGCTCAGCTCAGAAAACCTGGCTTACCTGCCTCCGAAGTGTACTGTAAGAAAACAATATTTTAACAACATTATGAAGTTATTTCCAGTGATGAATCTATGCAAAAGATCTACAGATCTTCCCCTTTCCCTGACTTACATCCAGCCTTTGCTGCTGTAGCTGTGGTAGCAGCCCTGTGGGAGCTGTGAGCCTGTGAGCACCCGATAGGGAATGCAGGAAATGCATCTGTCCCCTCTGTGGGTAAGCACCAGCTGATGTGGAAATGTAGGAACCCAGCACACCACACCCTGGACAGACTTGTTCTTGGCCACTCAATCAAGAATATCAGTTCATAGGCACCTGTATATCTCCAGCTATGGTTTTCTGCCTTTTCAGTCTCTTGCTTGCCTTCCTATTTGCTCAACTTGGACCTTGCAACAGCTACTTGTTTAAGTTAAATCCTTTAGGCCTCTCTCCGGACTGCACAGTCAAAATACCAGAGCTAAAGGAACAAAAGTACTTTAAATATAAACTTTTTTTCCAGCTGATTAATTCCATTTCAAAAAATAGTTTATAAGTATCCTGATATTCTACTGTTGAGTGAAACTCAGATTTGCTTTTGGGGTTCCTAGTGGCATTTTAAGGCAGGTTGCTGTTCCCCTGACAGAAACCTGTCACAGCAGCTGCCCTATCCCAGCTTTGCATCATCCTGAAGACAAAGTGAGCAGGTGGGCACTACCTGACCTGTCCTGCCAGACACACAAGAAGAGCAGATTCAGCACTGAAGGCAGGGCAGACACTGTCAACATCATCTTCATCTGCTATCAGACTGATTTACTTCAAAAGTGCTCATCTGCTGGCCCAAATGAGCAGCCTGCTCAGCTGTGCTGAAACACAGCTGCCTAGTGCACTTTTGCATCCCACAGTGGTAAGACCTGGATGCCATAAGAGGATCCAGGAGCAACCAGCATCTGCTCCATCTCCCTTTCTGTGCCTCCAGCACAGCTCAACCCAGTCAGTCACCAAGATTTACATTAACCAAGGAAGCTGGTTACCTAATTTCTCTTAGACTATGCACAATTAATTCCCCTGTGGCTCTTCTGGAAAGAAAATCAGATCTAAACAAAGGGTAAGTATAGGTGCTTAATTATTGTATGTTTTAAAAGTGACTTAGTTGATTATACCTCATAATGAGAGAAGGATGATGATATACAGGCATTTCAGCCTGGCTATGAGCTCACTGGGGAATGACATGAACAACAGACTATACCTTGCTTTCCTTACAGTAAATCAGAATGTAATTGCAGTGAGGTCTTTGTAACATGTTCAAATAAAATTTGTGCGCAGAGTCAGATTTAGAAAGTGAGGTCAACAACTTCCATAAACGAGGTTTTGCTTAGCTGATGAAATATGTCTGAGGAAAATTGCTCAATGGGATAACAAAAAAAAATGCAAATAAAATAAAATAAGGTTGTTTTAACTTCAAGACAAAAATGAGACAATCCCACACCTTTGCCCTTTGAAACTGCTTTTACCTTTCATTTAAAGTTATATGCTGATGCTTAAACTTTCTGGTTTTTATTTTAAATATAAAGTTCCTCAATGCCCCTCTCCCAAACCAAACCAAACCAAACCAAACCAAACCAAACCAATTTCTTAAAGCACACCTGCAGTCTTAGGTTGGTCCTAGCAGCTGGTTCCACAGGAAGATGTCCCAGAAGGCCGCGGCCGTGGTGAAAGCTGAGTTTCTTCCTGTGAGACAACAAAAACTGATCCACACCAGGAAGGGTTTCAGTTTGAAACCCTTCCTGCTCCAGTCTCCTCAGGCTGTGGCAATAATTCTGCTACCCTTCTGCTTGCCTTCCTGTTGTCAAACGAGGCTGAAATGTGACACAGAAGTAGCAAAACTCAGACTTTTCACTCTCCTTGAACACAGGGCGTAGAGAGACCCAGCGAGTGCATGTCACCAAAGAAAAGGGCAGCTCCTCAGGCTGGCTCTGACCAGCCCCATGGGGGTGAGCAAGGAGCAGGCACAGCCCATCCACTCCAGCACTTCCTTCCTCCCCTGGCTTTCACAGCAAGCCCAGGCACGGTGGCTGCACGCTGCCAGCCCCACACCCATAAGCCCTGGGGGTTTGCTGCCCGTTTTCCAGCTCTGTTTTATAAGCACTGACGTGCAACATTTGAAATTACCTGGTTTGTGTTTCTCCCTTCATTTGAAATTACCTGGTTTGTGTTTCTCCTTTCACACCGTGTGCCTCTCTGTTGTTGCTGCAAAGCTCTGAAGGAAGAATATTAACTCATCAGATGTGAGAAATGCTCATGCTTGTAGTCTGAGTAAAATTAAGACAAACAAATCTTTCTCTTTGCATAAAGTGTTGGGTTTGCTGTGAGGATTTTAGAGAAAAAAAAACCCACTATTTAAAAGATGGAGAAGTTGAGTCAAAAAGACTGAAGTTGAGCCAAGAAGAGAGATTATAGGGAAGTCCTGTAATCCCCACAGCACCAGAATCCTTTTTCTGTACAGGGGCTTGATGCCTCAGACAGCAGCCAGCACCCCAGCAGTGCACCAGGAGCCAGCAGGCAGCCCCAGACACCCTCAGGCCTGGCCCGAGAAGCTCCCGAATCCCTCCCCAGCGCTCACCTGGCGGGCTGTGCGGCAGCTCGGGATGGCAGTGCCGGTCCGGGATGGCAGTGCCGGTCCGGGATAGCAGTGCCGGTCAAGGATCGCAGTGCCGGGTCAGGGA